>JAPZDV010000021.1:9242751-9264264 GCA_029814665.1 Acanthurus lineatus | reverse complement strand
ATCACCCTCACTAGCATGATCCTCTTCAGCGACCTCAAACAATTACTGCCATTGTCATTATTAACCATCATTAGACACATTAAGGCTGTGCAGAGTCACAGGCATTTATCATCTGCGTGCTCTCCAGTTTCATAACCCTCAACGGTAGCTGCATGTTGATGAAGAAGCAAGAGGTGTGATTAATGTGTTCGTGGGAACCAGTGTGTGCCCCTGTGTGTGTGTGTGTGTGTGTGATTTGCTACTGTGTTCCAGAGGGGTCTGTTATTTTTGCTCGACACTCTGCGCCTGGACTCCTCACAAGGAGCGGTGCAAGGACGTTGGCAGATGGCGAGTGTTGGCAGGGACCCTGCCAGCAGGCAGAGCGGCACACAGTCACAGGGAGGCTTTTTAGGCCACACACACTTGACTCAAGGTGCTGGCAGACAGGTCAACCTTAAACACACTGCAGGGCAAATTTTAAACACATGCAGACACATACTGATTACTACACGTGTAGACAGATTATGAAAGGGCCAAAACTTAGCGGATATATTATTCAGTTTGGGTCCGATGTGACATTTCTGGGCCAGTGGTGGTAAAAGTGGAGTCTGGGTTCTCCCAGAGGGAAATGGAGAGAGAGATACTCCAACACGACTCCAAAATGATGAATACTCCGCTTCAAATAAGTTAATTCATCAGAAATCCCCAAGTAAAGAAAGAACTGTTTATTACTGCGGGTTATTTCCAGAGCAGTAACTTACAAACAAAATCTCTCCAGGGGGCTAAAATGTTATCAAGTGGGACATCCTGTCCTGATACAGGATTGTTTAGAGTTCTGCAACATGATTGTGTTTGTCCATGGCTCAAGTGGAACAGAAGGGCAGTAAAAACAACAGATACATTGGAAAATAACCCAATGAACAGGAGTTATTTTCCTGTATGAGAATAATGTCAATTTATAAATTTGTTAAGGCAGAATTAGGTAGAAAAGGGGTCCCTGACATAATCAGGAGGTTATCAAACCATGGGTTTCATTGATAATAAAGCATCATATTACATAAAATTCTTACATTTTTGTATTATAACAATGATAATCTGCAAAAAATAGCTTAAAGTATGAAATGGCATAAGATTAAAACAACACAAAGTATTTAGAAGTTTACTCTGGTATATTTTTGTTGGAGAAGATTAAAACTTTTTGTGTTAAAGAAAAACAACTTTAAAATGACTATTTATCCAGGTCAACAGCAACAAATATTTCGAAGTATTTATTCCTTCGCTTACATTAAGATGCGACAGTACAATAAAACAGAAACTAGGGCCAATTCTATCTCTGATGATCAAAGAGTCAGAAGATTGCTAGTGAGGGAAGACAGGAAATTATGCTTGTGGTGTGTGTGAGTGTGTATGTGTGCATGCTTGAATGCGCATGGGAGTGTGTGTGTGTGTGCGTGTGTGTGTGTGTGTGTGTGCACGTCTGTGCATGCACATGAGCTTTGTCAAGAAAATTAATAACTTAGCAGGATGTGTTTAGATTAATTAATTTTCCATTAGCTCCCTGGATTTGTATCAGCAAGTTTGTAAATTATCGACAAGCCAGGTGACCAGGATGTTTGTTGTTTATCCACTCCGTTGATGTCTAAAATTAAAAACAATAGTAATACATGCTTATGGAAGACTGATCCTTGACACAAAACGTGCTTTTCAAACCAAGTAGATCCGCACACAGTGATTTACCAAGCACGTTAAATACAGAAAATGCAGCCTGACACAGAAAAATATTACAGAACTGTAGCAGAGGATTTAAAAAAGAAAAAAATAGGCTATGCTTTGTGGGGCTTTTAAACATTTTTGCTCAACATTTGGAGCATCACCTTTTTTAGTTTCAGTGATCTGTCTACAGGAAGAAACTGCATGGCAGCAGCAGGGGTGAGTTCAAATGATATTTTTAAACAAACGGTACTCATAGAAGCCCTGATATTGTCATCAAGATAATTTCAAGCTCAGTTGATTGTAATGGTGTAACAGCTGTGGGAGAATTAACTCAATTGACTCTCACTTACTGCTAAATGGGATCAACTTTAATCTGCTTTCATTTGAGGGTAGAATGCTTAAAACATTTTGCTGTATCAAATTTGAAGCAACTGAAAACTGAAACATGAATTTTATGCGGTTTTTTTTAAACTAAATGGGACTGCCATTGCCAGAAGACAAATTGTCAACATCTGTGATGTATTACATTTTTAATACACTTGTGTAGTCTTGGTTATGTGCTATTAGCATCCCATCACAGCTTACAAGGCCCAGCTTGCTAACTGTAGCACAGATTAGACATTATTTTTGTTAATGTTTTTTTTTTTAGCAGCTTAATGCCGCTGCATGTTTGTTACACTTTGCAGACAGGCAGCCTGCTGGCCAGTGTCAGCTGTCTTTCTCTTCTGAGTCCAATTGTGACTGCAAATCGCAATTAAAGACAGTTAAAACTCACAGTGGGTGGTCCTAAATCATAGCAGCCAAAGCATCATTCTCTGATTTGATGAGGACTAACGCATGGAGTACTATAGCAACTGCACACATCCTGTCAGTCTCCAGCTGGTTGACTACCTGTCTGGCCATGTTAAATTATGCAATATTACAAACTGTTGTAAGCCTTATCCTCAGAAATATTGCATCAGTTAAGCTACAGTTTTAACACATTCAGTCAAAACAAAACATTTACAATAATGCAGGGGGCGCTGTCACTACAAAAAAATTCTGGCTAAAATTTTCATTATGGTAAGTATGAATTTATAAAGTATATATGCCACTGATTTCTTATCAAAACTGTATTTTGGTTTCACTTTCACCTCAAGAACCTTTGATGCTGAGCCCAGTTGTCGGTTCAGTATTAAAGCATCACACCCCCACTGGGCATCAGGTAACAGGTACAAAACAACAATAGCTAGAAGGCAAGAGACATTATAACTGACAGTGTGTAATCATGACACATCACCTGCTAACCCCATCCATCTCGACCCCATCAACACCCCAACCCCCTGCCAGCACACACACACACACTCTCACACACACGCTAAACCCCACGGTTCCTACTTCTTTCGTTACCGTGGAGACTGAGCAGTAGCCATCTCCTACCCTCTGCATTTCACCATTGTCCAGACACACACGCACACACATAGCTGCTGACACACACCATGATGCTGTTCAGTGATTATTCCCTCAAGAACCAGAAGGTCACCAGGATGACCATGAAGGGAGTGCAAACCATCAGTCCTTCACCTTCATCTCATCACTGCCTCCTTGGTGATAACATGTCAACAACGGGCCACTTTCAGGTCACCTGTCACACTGAGAGACACGGAGGGGCTTATGGGTAGAGGGTGAGGGAATGTCTCTGTGTGTCTGTGTTCCACAATATGGTGCTTCCCAAAGTATTGTATCCTTTATTTAGAAATGTATGGCTTTATAATAAAAGAAAATGACCCTTTGACAGTTGTATCGTGGAGCTCCAGCTCAGCCTGCGGCGACATACAGTGGTAAAGTGGTTAGTGTTTGAACAGTCTATAGGCCCTGTGTGCCACAAACAAGCCTCCATACAAAACCACTCAGGACCAGCCATGTCCAATTTTATGCCTCATTAGCTCTTCACACACAAACTCACACACACAAAGCATGTGACATACGTTTCAATATGCTGGCAAATACATACAGATGAAGATGACAACATGGTCAGAGCACATAGAATCACCTGATACCAATTCTGATGTGTCAATAGGTGTGGCTTAAACAGAGCAGGAATATAAGATTGAATTTGATTCCTTCTCTGAGCTGAATGTTTTATAAGGAAACGGAAACAGGGAAATGCACAAATCCTCACTATTTTTTATGTCTCACCAAAAAATAATGTTTTTGCTCAATCAGGCCAAACCTTAACGGTTTTAATTGTCAACATTAAAACACTTATGAATGAAGTTTATCAGACTGGTGCATCAGAAGAAACATGTTATAGTAAACATGTTTCCCAGTAAGCAACAATTTTAGTTAAAGTGTTTAAACTAAGTTCACACTCTGAATGGAAACTCAGGAGGCTGATTTATCAGACACACAAATGTGAATATATTACACACACCCTGACACATTAACCATTGATTCTATTAAATTGTAACACAGACTTAAGAAGGTACACCTCTGTGTGTGTGTGTGTTTATACGCTGTAACAGCAGGCATACCTCACCCACTGGCATTTCTGCACCCCCACAGCTTTACATCAACCGAATCCCGGCAACATCCTGCGTCACTGCTGGCAGAGAATGCAAATTCACTCAACATTAAACAGAAACACATGCAGAGAGAGTGAGGGGGAGCAGAGCTATACGGTACAACTAAAAACCAGCCCAAACAACCCAAAAAGAGAACTGGGCCAGAGAGACAAGAAGAGGAGGCAGAGGAGGTTTGCTGTCATAGATGAATAGCCGCACCTGAATGTGTATGTGCTTTTGTGTGTGTGTGTGTGTGTTTGTTAAAGTAAACAGTGCAACTGTTCACCTAATGCAGATTTATGGAATAAATATGATAATGGAGGGTGAATGTCATCCATTTTATCTCTGCTGCAGCCAGGTTTCTTGTGAAACAGAGAACTGTGCAATTTCCATTTATCATGTAAACAGGACATTGACCTTTCAGGAGCAGCTGGCAGCTCTTTGTCTGCAGAGTTTATACAATTAAGCATACAAATTAGTTGTTTACATAAAGGAGACGCACACACTTGAAACTCATTTCTGTACTTGAGCTCTATGGGAAAACATCTCAATGAGTTTAAAGAAACATTAAAAAAACAACTGCAGACAGCATCTTTAACTGGATAGAAAGTGACATGGCTGCTTGACAGTTCAGAGAAGACGATCATGACGAAGTGTCAACCACCAGAAAAATGTCATACGACATAATGTACCTTTCAATACAATAGTCTGTAGTTCATTGAGGAGACATTTTACTCTATAAGCCTTTTAGCATCAAAGAAAATGTAGATAATTAGGACTTTCCAAATGAACGCAGCTCACACAATGTAACAGTATTCATTTGTTATCACACAATGTAACAGTATTCATTAGTTATCACACAATGTAACAGTATTCATTTGTTATCACACAATGTAACAGTATTCATTTGGTTTTATTCCACAGGGCGTTACAACAGATCTACCAGAAATTTGAAAATAAAATGTCAGTTGAATATAATCCCAGTTTTTTTGCCATTTGTTTAGAGATTTTTTTAATGAAATACTGTTGTTGTCACCCACAGTTATAGTTTATGATTTTACAATTTTTCTTTTTTATGGCCGAATAAATTTTGAGAATTTCATGCTGACAACTATTTAGATGACGGTCAGCAAAAGTTTAAATTCAGCACTATAAATCAAGCAAAACAATAGAAGAAAAATGCAAAATTACTAGTTGTAGGGATGAGGGGAGACACCAGTAATTACGAGACCGGAGGCTGAAACTCTATGATAGTATAATTATGGAGACACAATGTTGAAACTTTAATTTTGAAGGAAAAATTATGTTTTGAGCTTCTCTGTTTAGTCTGTTCGACCTAAGTTTCAAAGTCTTGATCCCATCTCTTTTCTGAATCTCTTGCAGTTTATTAAACACTGCTTCAATTCAGATTTGGACTCTGAGTCCATGCTGAAAATGGAAGAGAAAAAAAAAATTCCCATCAGCATCACCGTCATACCTATTGGCAGGGATTACACACTTCATTTCACACTATGAATTGGGCTCTTTTCCGTCTTGCTCCAAAAATAATAACGCTCTAAAACTCACATTCACATACACACACTATGCTATTTAAATACAAAGACAATCACTGGGTCCATTTATTATTCTCTTTTCATTCTTGCTGCTTAGTTAGCCTTTCCAGCCTGTTATCACCACTCTGCTTGCCTTGCTTCCTGCTTGCTGCCAGGGCCCTGCCACCCTGCACAGTCATTAACACCTACTACAGAGCAGCAGCAACTAAATGACTCTGCAGCATCCTTCACACAACCTTGCCTGCCCACACTGTTTAATTTACAGATTTGTTTACACACGAGTTTAATCGGTTTAACCTGAAATATATCTGATCTTTTTTTTTTTCATGCATATTCCAATAAATGTCACACAAATGCACACTGTATCTCACTGATTATGCAGAAATGGATTTGTGATCCCTGGGGGAAAAACTGGACTGTTGGCAAGCAACAATATTGCGCCTCAAAATCTCAATTCAGGATGAGTTGACTATTTAAGGAAACACGAAGAGTCTCCTCGAAGTGGTTCAAGATTCCCAACTGGAGAAATACTACAGTGGAAGAAAACGTCATGGAAAAAAGACCATCGTGCCAAGAGAGATAAGGATGTATAAGGGTGGGGAACATGAGCAGAGTTCAAGAAAACACTCCTCACTAGTGACATCAAGGCAATTAGTAATTTGAAAGGAAAATTAAAAGAAAGCACGTTCACTGGTAGACATCAGGCATCAGTAATTGTTTCTTTGCCAGATTAGATTGTTAAATTTAAAGCACTTAAAATTGTCCTCAAGTGCTGCAAAGCACTGAGATTCAGGATAAGATCAACACTTAAGACACTTGATATGAGCATATAAACCAGGGACTGACTACAGAATCTGATTATTTAGAATAAAAATCCAGTAATACATTAGAGTGGATAATGTTTTGAGGTATTTTTTTATGACTTTACAAAATACAACCACTGTTAGCTGGTTTAAATGTTACTTAATTTGATTCTTTAGTTTTTGCTGTATCATTCATACTGACTGGAAATGCAGTTCAGCCTTGTGGAAACTGGATCATACAAAGGCTGATGGTTTTGGGTCATTTCTGTAGGACAGTTTGTGCATTGTCATAGACTGTTCACACTGTTACAAAAATAGAGTCAAAGCCCCTTTAATTTACCATATAGAAATCTGTAAGTATCTGATAAACAAGATAAGATAAGCAAGACAGCTGTAGTGAAAACAGTTACATCTGGACTACTGCTGTTATTTCCTTTACTAAAAGAAAGAGACGGTTACTCTAGTCATGATAAAACAAAAGAGACACCATAATTTCACATCTTTCCTGAAAAATGATCTGAATAATTCCTCTTGGAGCTGGAGCAAGTGCTATAAACCATGGGGTTTGATGGTGTTGTGGTGCCTTAGATGACTCAGACGCATACTGTGTACCCGCCAATCTGGCATGCAACCTTTGTCACATGTCATCACGCCTCCCCCTCCCATCTTTCCTGTCTGTCTCTACTGTCATCTACCAAAGACAGCACAAACATGGGGAGAAAAACAAGTAGAAAGACGCTCGAGGCTAGTATTTCTATTACAAACAACTTTCCTCATCCATCAACATTGAATATATTGTTTTTTTTTCTGAGATGAATTCACTTTTAGGGCTTAACCGTCACTGTGAGACAAAAAAGGAGAGGGAAAAGCAGTGGAGGGGCAGGAAACACATGAGCCGTCACCAATCAGTCCCTCCTGGCCATAGCGAAGGCTATATCCATCCATTGATTTCAATTACTAAAACTGTTATTAGGCAGCATGCACGACATCAAGTCGATAAGCCGGTCGATCAAACGTAGTGAAAGGAGCTCAGTGTAACTGAGAGGGCTGAAGAGTATGGAAGAAAACCGAGTGAGAAAGAGAGAATTACATGAAATATCCTCTTTGCAGCACCAAAAAGTGGCAGCAGGTAATTTGTTTGAGAGTGTCAATCAGCCTCCTAAACTCTCAAGTATCATAAGTAAGTGGTAGTCTGAGAAATTGAAAGAGGAGAAAAAAAATTTCCCTTCAATCTCTAATTTAATATCACTCATTTATTGAAGTATTTTTAGAATGCTGTAGATTAAAACTCTATTATATTAACTCCAGGTTAGGTAATTGTCATTCTTTTGGTCTAAAATGTAAGAATTGAGCATCTTTATAAATCTAGAAACTTTTTTTTTAATCATTTAAAGCATACATGACTGACAGGCTAAATCCAAAGCTGATTTCACTGATGTTGACATTTAATGATAAGAACAAGTTTTTACCTCATACCAGCTAAATATAAAGGATGTTTTTTTCTTTGCATGCATTGTGCCTGCATGTGCCAGCAATTAGAAATATCTTTGAAGACGTGTGAATAATGGATGCATCATGCATCAGAGAGGAAAGTAAAGGCCTGTGGTTGCTTTGAATTAGTGATGACTACAATGCAGACTCCACTCTGCAGCCTGTGACACAAGAACAGCAGAGGAATAAGAGAGGAGTAGACCGCGAGAAAATAGTTGGGCGAAAAGAAAAGGGAGCAAAGTGCTTAACGAGAACAGGCTGGAGCAGAGGAGGAAGGCTGAAGAGAATGAGCAAAAAGGAGGAAAAGAAGAAACAAAGGATTGAATTATTATAGTCAATTATTGGCAGAGTAAACACAAGCACACAACAAAAAGGACTGGATCACTGACTGGGCAGACAAAGGCACACAGCATAATCACAAAAGGATACACAGATGCAGAAAGTGACACATTAATAACAGCTGGTGAAAAACATTTTCAGCCATGTTTAACAATTAAACATCACTATGAGTTCCAAAACCATAAATGTCAAGAATGAAAGGGAGGGAAAATGACTCTTAAGTGATAGTCTGACATTTTGGGAGACGTGCTTTTTCATTTTCTTGCCTTGTTACCTTTTTTTTTGAGGGGGAGGGGATATTCTGATGCTTTTTATGAAGAGCAACTGCAGAAAGATGGCAGGAAATGAGGAGAGGCAAAATGAAAATGACATGCAATAAAGGTCCCCAGCCAGATGGGGACCAGGGATGTTGCAGTTAATGGTCAGCACCTTAACCAAGAGCCAATCAGAGTGCCACATATGATGCACAATCCATACAAAAAAGATGGAGTAAAAATATCAGGGGTCTTTTGTGCAAAACTTTTCCTTGGCTCGATGCAGAGACTTCCTGGAGTCTTGTCATCACTTTTCAGGTTTTGTACAGTTCAAACAAAAGATATCCTGTGTAAAATGGTGAGCTTAGGCCAAGTAAACAGAAGTTTTTCTGTACGTTTGGGTCCTTCATCCATACACAAATGCACTTTTAGGAGTGATGATTGCATGCTGTTTCTTGTTTGTGTACATGAGGCAATACAGTGGTGCTGCCTTACTAACTGGACTTTTTACATGTTTACACGTAAATATTTATTAATTCTTTCACTACATTAAACAAAGAAGGCAACAGAATGTGCTAGAGGTCACTAAATAATCCACACACACACAACATGGTTCCTGCCAATGGCTGTGCTGGTTCTGGAAGAGAACCAGTCAACCTCTAGTTGCAGATATACCACCAGTTAAAGCTTTATTCAGGCTTCTGATTGGCTAAAATGCTTTAGGGTTAAGGTTGAATTGTTGGTTGGTTGGTTGGTTGGTTGGTTGGTTGGTTGGTTGGTTGGTTGGTTGGTTATTGCCTGTTAGCTTGGCATCCTCTTGACATTACTTCAACTGTGTTATTCTATTTTCATTTGGATAGAGACTTTTTAATAAAATGTTTTGGGTTTCATAGGATTTTTTCAGAGGAGGGACAAAACCCTGTTTTAAAAAATACCTGTGTCTTGGTAGGAGAACTTTGTTGCCTTGTTTCCCGTAATTTCCCATCTTTAAGATAAACTAAGCTAACTCCTGTTAATTCTCATCTTATATTGAACATATGGACATGAAAGCAGCATCCATCTTCTTTTCTTTTCTTTTTTTAAGACAAATCTCCATCAAGTTTTTTGCTAGTCTAAACTTTACATTATAAAGAAATGTGCAAATTAAGCATAACATTATCATCTTTGAATAACAGGTGAACAAACCATAACCCTGAACACAACAAACTACAGCTTTAGTCAGGAAACTTCAGCAGAGTTTGAGGCACTGATGAAAATTACACACTACATGGAAAAAAAGAAATGACATTCAACATTTCTTCACTCCCCAGCCAGTGATCTGTTGTTTTGTTGTCAACCCTGATATGGCACTAAGTGACAGATTTATGGCTTTTCAGGGCTTTTTATAATATCTTACAACAGAATACATAATACTCACAATATTGTATTGTAACAAAATAGGCCTACAAACACACACACAAGCTTAGATTTAAAGGACTGGTATTATTCTGTCAGCGCTGTGTTTGTTATGCAGATGTAAACACATCCTGCTGTATTTTTACCTTAGATTTCTCTTAGACCTTTCAAAGACTTTGCGAGACTTTGCGTATGAACTCATTCTGTTTGTCTTAAAAACAATATTTCAGGCTTCTTAACTGCAGTTTATGTCTGATCACAGTGGCACAAGTTGCAATCAGCAAAACAAGTTGAAAGTACAACAAGTCTTTTCATTAACTTGCTGGCCATGAGGGACTGAATTACAATGTGTTTTATTATGTCTGTCAGTGGCTGAAGAAAACTACAGCAGCCTAGATTGTTTTAAAAAGGTTAGGACGGGGAGCTTTCTTCATATCCATAATGGTATTTGATTCCAGGTATTGCTGAGACACACATGTTAATATATGTGGGTACGTGAGAGTATTTACATAATTTCTATTGTCCTCTGCCCTGTAATCTGAACAATGGCTCACAGCTCCTTTGTTGTTCTGTGCACCTTTAAATGGCAGCCTCATGGGCTCAAAGCTCTTTGCCCGCTGGAAAAATCTGAAAGGTTACTTACGAGAGTGGAAACAGAAAGACTCCTTGAGGACTAGTAGTCAATAAGCTAATGGGAACCCAAACAAGGCAAGAAGACATCAAGAGAAGAATACATAAACAGTTGCGGTAAAGCTCACAAAAAACTTTTTTTTTGCCATATTTCCTCTTAAAGGGCCCTGTTAAAGTGTAAAATTTCATGATCAATGTCCATCCATTAGGGAGAAACAATAGGTGCATAAATGGCAACATAATAATCGAGAACTAGGATGCAAAACATGCAAGGGTGTAACAGACTCGTGGGATCATGCCTGTATGAGATCCAAAATCAGTAATAGTTACATCCGGGCCCTCATTACCTTCAAAGAGTTAAATTTTCCAAATTCATAGTCATGATGCTGACATCAACGAAGTTCTATGTTCGTGGAAACTATTTTACCATAACGCTTAAGATTTAACGATGACATTTGACATCAGCACAACCTGATGTTATATATAACACCAGTGACATTTTCATTAGACCACTGCATGTGATGTATTTGTCAGTAATGTAAACACTTCACATTTCAACGCTCAAGCATAGTATGTTCCTCATTAAATTCTCCATGAAGTTACAATATATTTTAAATGCCATACAGTTTCCATCCAAACATCTATCTATAGTATTTTGGTGTGTATTTATGTATGTGTTTGTTTCCACGTACAGTCTAGCTCTATGTGAGCTTGTTTATCTGCATGTATGACTGTGTATCTGTGTGTGTTTCCACAGCCTCCCTGGAATGTTTTCCTATATGCCGTCTCTCCCACATGAGACTGAGTTATGATGTTTTTATAAAGTACTACAGGAGACAGATAGGCTCCTTACAGGCTGTCTTAAGTTGGCCCCGGTGAGTCCACAGAATTACTGTGAGTGATATCTCTGCAAACTCCCTAATAGGTTGCTGGAAATGAGGCGGTTAAATGGTGCAGTTTTGAGCCCTGACATATCGTCACGTTACAAAGATATCGTGACTGATGTGTATGCGGCTGCCCACAAACACATCAAGCCAATTATTATGATACTGTTGGGCGGAATTATAATGTAAGTGCAACATTCACTTATCTATTAGCTCTGTTGCTGTCTCTACAAATTGAATTTAACATAACATAATAATATTAAGAAGCAGTTACGCATGCAGCTCTGTGAGGTCGTACATTGGCACAGTTGTAGTTTGTGCTAATAGTTACAGCGTGCTAACATGCCGTAGCATTTAGCTCAATGAGAATTCTAGAATCTTAAGGTTTACCTTAAGGTTACCACTAAACACAGAGTCCAGCGTAGGCTGCTGTGAATGTTATGTTTGCAGGTACTATGTAGCAAACCAAACTATTGAGACAAATCAGCAAAAAGACCAAGAGACAGCCAGTATTAATCTTTGTATATCCCCTGTTTGAACTTCCAATGAACCATATCTGTGAATGTGTGAATAACTGCCATGCATCATGCTGTCATTATTAGGAACTCATATAATCCACTGAGCCGGCCAGATTTCTTTTCTCAGTCCAGAAATATGGTGGCTGAAGGAAATATATCACCTTCACTGCATCAGAACAACCTGAATGGGATCATTTTGGATTAAGTGAAGACATAAATAAACTGTAAACACTGCTATCACAAAGTCATGGAAGTTTAGTTATACGGCCAAATCGTTAAACTGTTAATTGGAAAACTTGCAGGGATATTGTCGCCATTTTTGTGATTAGGGAGAAACTTTAATGGCTTTTAAAGGTTGATGGGATGCTGCATTGTTAAATCACTGAGGTAAACAGAATCAGCTGCTCTCTGTAAAGCTTCTTTTGTCAAAATTAAAACAAAAATAACAATCCTTTGACAAATACAAATGTTATTCCCACCAGACCAGCTATTGAAGGGCTATATATATAATTTCAACCTCAATTAAAGTAAATATCCTATATAGAATTCAAATGGAGACATAAGAGTGTGTGAGGACTGCTGACTGAAAGACATGAAACTGTTCCTATACTGAGAGCTGAACTTGAGAAACCTGGTTGAGAACTCAAGTCCTGACCACTAAGCCGTATGCACCCTTTACATCATTAACACTTCACCTTACACTGTGACCCCTCAAGTAAGATGAGATGTTCAAGATTTAAGGCAGATTTGACCATATATTTTAGCCACACAGGGAGAAAGTCTTGAGAGTTTTGCATTGCATTTTGACTGTTAAAATGTTACGTAAAATATCTTCCAGTCCCTGGAAAATTCCCCTATCAGGGAGGAAAATTACCAAAATGATCCATTTTACACATTACACAAAACAAGTATGTATTTTAGTGGTCATAAGGTTAAGAGGGGAATAATGAGGCTTTATTCTCATACTATATGCAGCAAACAAAATCAGTAAAGGTCAACAGTTGCCATCCAAAGGGTGCCGGCAGCATTGGTTTGAAAAGGAATACCTATTCTCGCCACTCACGTTCTGACTGCAGGGCACCAGGCTCATTAAGGAAGTCTGACGAATATATGAAAAGGCCTCACACAGTTTGTGTGTGCATAAATCAATGTGACACTAACTAAACAAACGCTGCTGGAGAGCAGGGATAATGAACAGAGCTGGACTGAAGGCAAACTGAGTCTTAATCATGTGAAAGGCATGATGGAGAGAGGGTGAGAGGGGAGACGGCAGGTGGAAAAACGGAATGAAAGGAAGACAGAACGTAAGCAGTTTCCACAGTAAGAGAGTGCAGACCCAGGTTAAACGGTGCTTTTTCCTGTTCATTTGAACTTTTTTGAGGGCTTATGAAGTTTGAAACAGCATCTTGTGGTTAAAAAATTGCCTAAATTACATCATCTGGTCTTCTGTGGTAAACTGCTGTAAACTGACACTTGTTCTCTGTAACATTCTGTTAAAATCTTATTCTTTGGCCTCTGGAGGCTGTGAGAAGTAATGTAAGCCTCTTTATTGGATCCACAGTCAGAGGCAGCACAACAACACAGCCTTTACGCCTGAAACATGAATGAGAGGACAAACACACAGTTGTCTGTAGGGACATAAAACTTTGGATGTATCAATGTGAAGTGGGCCATTTGCAAAACTGAGAGTAACCGAGAGTGATCTGACAGAATTAATGCAAGCATGAGCACCCAGGCAGTCACTGGGTGCGACTGTCTACACATGACAACAGGAGAGAGACAGAGTGAGACAGAGGGTGACTTTTGAATGTGAATAAGTGCCAGTGTTTCACTGCCAATATCCCAGCATGGATAAACACAGGCCACATGGCTGTCTGTAACCTTCAGGTCTCTATTACACACACATAAACACACACAATGTAGACCAATAGACAGCTTAGAACAAATGAGTGAGAGAACATGAGAATGAAACATCACCCGAACCAAGTTTCAGACTACTGTATACAAAAAAAACTTAGCATAACTTCATCGTAACTTTATCACACACAGACACACACACACACACACAGACACACACACACACGGACACACACCCCCTGCAGATGGGGCAAACAGATGAATGGGCAGACAGCCGCTTAGCTATCCAAAATGCTCCAAAATCTTCCTGTCTGTCCGGTCCTGTTTGTGGCTGACAGACAATACTGACTTGGCAAGCAGCAAACAAATTGTGCAGGACAAAAAAAAAACAAAATCATATTTGGTTGAATAACAATTTCCCTGAAAGTATGTTCTAAATTTCGGGTTTAAAACTCTGCAGATCCCAAACAGTACAAACTGTGGGGGGTTTGGGGGAAAATAAACTGGGGTAAGCCCACTGAGAAAAGTTATGGCTCCTTTTTTTTATGTATGCAAGAGACATGTTTCGGTTATTATTGCACTTTGTATTCACATTCATATATATAAAGCTAACTGAATAAAAGGACGAGCTTTATCCCACAGGTGGCACACACTGCAACAGGCCTACGGATATAAGAATGACTCAAACACTCACACTGTGGAGTGGAGTGCACTTCAGAGTGTATTGCACTTTTCTAGAGAACGCTTCATGTGTGAAATGCCCTCACTGTAAAGATAAAAACTCACAGCTAAAATAAAAACTGCAGCTGCCACATTAGTTTGTCTGAATATATAAAATGGAGCTTTAAGGTTTTGCTGAGCTGAAAAACAGCACTGCCCCTGGTGGTCTACATATACAGATTTAAACACATAGCCTTACATATAAAAGAATTACTACAAGCAGATCAGTCCCCCTTGAATTTTGTTTTAGTTTATTGCACAACATAACAGTTTGGACTTATATTGCGGCTGCATTACCAACCGGATAATACAATTTACTGAATCTTTTTAATTCTGAGGCTACAGAAATAGTGTCAGTGAAGCTTTGAGGTTTTTCGATGTCAGGAAGTTTTGTTAGAGCTGAGCGGTGCTGTAAGAAAGAACCTTATTTTATTGTAAAAACAAGTGTAAAGGTACAGCGATGTGAGATTATGGCAAGCATCTTGGTAAAATGTTATGCTAAGTTATGAAATTTGCCATTATATCAGTCAATTATTTCAGAAAAGTACACAGTGACTGTGTTTGAATTATAAAAAAACAAAACTCTGTTGAAATTCACACACTATGCAAGTAATTACAAAGTATGTTAAGTATTCACCTAGAGACACAGTGAATATAATTAAAATCTTTTTTTGTTTCACTCATCGGATGTAGACTGTGGGTATAAACCTGCCATTGCTTGACTATTTCAGTCTATATTCTCCTCCCCCTCCACTTTATATGTATTAACATTTTCAGAATCCCTGTCACTGCTCCCTGGGCTTAGCGCTGCAAAAATCCCTAGAGACAAGTCTCACCACTCGGGGGCCATCTTGGTAACATCTTCAGGCAGTTATTTCGGGGTTAACACGACTGGGCCCCATATAAATGAATGAGGAGACAACCATTACTGCACTCTCAGAGGTCAGCAGAATGTAAAAACTGTATATAGAGAGTCACCATTGAAATCTTATATAAACTGCTGAAAAAAGCTGTGTGTCTTTGCCCCAAAATTCTCTCCGAAACATGTTTTTGCCATGAGCTATACTCCCACTATGCATGTGCTCAAATTTACGACACCAACTTCATTATCCATTAGATCCAAGGAGAGAGACTGTGACGCCATCATCAACACATCTGCTAGAATGCTTTTTGCTAACCAAAATGCTATGTTGCTAAGTCGGTACTGTTTACTGTGGAATCAAAAGGATGATAAACACTTCTTTTTCACGCCGTAAGTTGAACCAGATATATATGTGTAACCAAATGTATATGTGCATATAATTGCCATCTTTGACGTTATAGACTCCCATTCAGCATTCTTTGAGTCTTCTGTCTCTCATTACATAATCTCAGATGATTGGTTGATTGGTTTAAAGAAACACAAACTGGCCAAAAGGATTTATTTCCCTGTAGCAGAGCAATAATCAATGCAGCCGCACCTTTCTCGAGTGCTGACACAGCACTGTGGAGAAATGGCGGGTTATGTGAGGCTGAGCTGTTAAAGAACTGCATCAGGAGTGATTCCTTCTATTCATATCAGATTAATAAAGTGAAACTAACAGCTGTTGGTAGATTCATTGTTGCCAAAATGTATAACATTCAAATCCCTGTCAGCACTATACAGTTCAACAAAACTACACCACACCTAACTTTAGAGGCAAAAATTTCCATGGACGTGTGTTTCAACAACACAGTGAGAAGTTTCACCAAAATACTGTACTGACTTATACAGGTGTTCTTAATAAAAGGAGAAAGTACGTGAGTGTAAAGGAATGAGATTTGGAAAAAAATAATCTCAGCACTTCAGCAGAAATAATCAAAACAATAATATACAAAACTCCAACACATACCTTATTCCCTTATTTCCTCTTATTCCTCTACCCATATAATCTTCCTGCCTTGTGTGTTTGCATCTCTCTCACACATAGACATGCACACACACACACACGCACGCACACAAACAATGCACACAAAGCCTTTTATCCATAAGCAAAAACTAACACTAAACCATTCAGCCTCTACAAGTCCAATTTTATTCACATCAGTGCAGGCACACACACACACACACACACACACACACACACACACACACACATGTACACACACACATGCACACACACAAATACACAGCATTTCACACTGCATATCAGAAAGTGTGTGGGTGGTGGTTTCCCCATAGGCCTTGGTGACAGTGAGTCAAGGAGACAGGGGACGTGCACATGCTTGCACACACACACGCACACACACACACAGAGAAATCAAAGGCACAGATGGACATACTGTACATGCACCAAGTCACCGACTCTGCTGCTATAAACATATATACACATCCCTGAGAGTAGCAGTATGGAAGGAGCAGTGGCATTGAAGAAAACACTGACAACAAGGACACAGAAGAGAAAGAAGTGACAGCGTGTGAGTGTGTTCCCAAAATCTTGCTTATCAAATAGCAGCACACTGAAATCTACTTGGACCAGAAGATGATGTGATTGAGATTCAGAGAGAGCTGCTCAGAAGCAGACAAATGGTTTGCTGAACTTTGTGGAAATCTGAATAATTACTCACACATTCAAATCCCTCTCAGCTAACAGCTTCTTGTGTAATCCTGCAATCAATAATCATGCTTTTTTTGGAATCAGATGGTTTACAGTGTAAAACACATTATCCTTCTGCTGTCACAGCCTTGTGCTATATTTTGAATCGGCTAAAAATATTCCAACAAGAAATGTAATTTACTGTGACATCTTTCATCTTCAGGTTTTCAAACACTATTGATATTTCTGAGAAGGATTTTCATCTAAATCCATCTTTCTGCTCATTCCTCAAGCTCTGTGCTTTTCAGCTGTTAGATAAACACACACACTTTCTCATGTCACTAGAGATCTAAGGAATCATTCAGTAGCTTTTGTTTCGGCAAACAGTTGTACAAAAATTGTCTGCCACAGACAAACAGACTGATGTTTGGGTGAGTAAAAGGTACAAGGTTATTTATGTTGACAAGAAAGCAAGTGAGGAAGAAGCTAATTCATTGTAGTTTTATCTGCCTCTCATGGCTGATAACAATAATGTAACCAATCATTTTAAAGTTTTGTATTTAGGAAAGGTTATTACCTGTGGTTGCACACCTGAGATAAGTCATGTTTGGATGCGGAGAACAAATATAGATGATTTTTACATAACTTTTCCATCTTCTTCTCTGTGCTTATTGTCAAAACGCAAACAAACTTTAAACATGCATACCGCCACCTACTGTATGACAGTGCACATTTTAAGTCAAACTCTCTTTGATGACAATGGTCAATAATATAAATTTCCCCTCTTATCACAAATAAATATTGATTATTATGATTCAACAACAACACTGCAGCCTATGGGTTCATAAATGACCATAAAGTTAAATCCACATATCTTTGAAATCATTTTGCAAAAACTAAAATTATAACTTTCACATCAGAAGAATTTCTGCAGGGCTGTCGAATTAGACTGCATCAGTTTTAGCTTTAATGTACAGTTAATGCAGAAGCACAGAGTTAGATGGTCAGAGGTGCTTATACGTTTATACAGATGTGAATGGCCTCGTTCGAAGGGCAGAGAGAAAAGTAAGCTGTCATAGAGAGAGGGGGAATGCCATGACATTTAATTAAGGGCATAACTAATAGAAAACATTTCCAGACAGCCTCTCCTGGAAGGCATTCATTCTGCTGAACTGGAAAGTCCCCTCAGTCAGATGTTAATAAGGTGTATGGGGAGGGGGCTCTTGATTTTTCAATTGTTGCTGAGCTGAAACAACTTCTGAATAACTTCAATAACTTCAGCTACGATAACTTCGGTTGTCCTTTGCAGCTACTCTGCACTCATTTGTTAAGTCTATGCACATTGCAGCTCTGCCTTGCTTCTGCGTCGCTGCACATTGTTGTTGCTGATAAAAGTCAGGTGCTGCTACTGTTCCTCTCAGAGTGACAGACAGCGATCAAGTGGAGAATAATCGCTACTTCTTTCTTTGAGCTGACAGCAAATGCACTCTTGCATTCGGCCAACTTCATCTCATGCAAATGTTACTTTAGAGATCTTGTTAATGGGTGCTTTTGCTCTTTTGAATGGACTGAAAAACACAGCTGGTACTTCACATAGACACACACACACAAAAACACACACTCTCACAGATATACGCACACAGATGCACGAATGCACACTGTAATAAGCAATGTGCAATGACAAAGTTATATGCCCTCTTCAAAGGATTAAGGTAAGCAAGCAGTATGTGCATGTTATAGACACACATGCCTGCTCATTCATGTTATTTATTGTTCAATTTGTAGCTGCTCTAAGAAGCACAGTATTCACAGATGCATGGTCCTTCCATGCAGCACATAACCCTAGTCTCTACATCCAAACTGAAAGGGCAACTGATTGCTCTTGTTCTTTGCGTCTCGTTCTGTCTTGATGCTTCTTCTTGTCTTTCTCCCCTCAAATATAACAGGTAATGCCATTTGACTTCCCAGAAGAGACATCAGTTACTATGGCCTAAGTCAACAGTGCCCCAATCAGAAAAAGTACATTGAAAAAAAATGTGAAACAGGAAAAAATTAAGAGGTTTAAATTCCAGCACCCTCCTTCTGATATTTTCCAATGCTGCAGCATTGATCTTGATTTGCAAATAAAATATACAAATGGCTGAAAATGTCAGATGTAAATTACATGTTTAAAAAGCACCAAAAGGAAAGACGTGGCTTCCACAGCATCCCAAATTTTCACTACAAATGTCACATTATCATTACGGCTAGATGGCCAGAGAGAGGGTGGGTGGGGTTGTAGAGAGAAGAGGAGGAGGAGGAGGAGGAGGAGGAGGAGGAGGAGGAGGAGGGGATGAGCATGGAATAAAATGAAGACAAATGGGTTTTCCAATGTATCCTGAATGCTAGCACTAAAGGCCACATGTTTTCTAGAGACCCGAGGACTGGCGCCTGCAGCGCTACAACGGTTATAAATGCACATTAAAGGAGCCATAAAATTCCAAGGCATATAAACTAATCACCATTTTATATCAACCTATGATTTTACTGTTAGAATATCTGGAGAAAAGCACAGTTCAGAGTTTTGCTTAATAAATCCAGAGACCTTTTATGCAGGAAAGGGACAATCTTATTTCACTTACCAACTTCTGCTGCATCATTATCACCTCTTCTAAAAAGTAACCTTTTCAGAGAATTACGGCATTACAGAGCAATTACATAACTATGTCTTCATTCCTCTTTTCATTGCTGTCTCATTTCTCTTTCTCTCCTTTTTTTAATGGGCAATGATGTGTATGCTGATGTGTGTTTTCACCACAGCTGGTTTCAACATTTGTAATGAATGTGGAAAATAAGACACAAACAAAAACATGCATGCAAAGCATTGTTGTGAGAACAGTGGGTCAAAGACATCAATCTGAAGTTGAGGCTTTTCTTTCTCTGATGAAACACCAGATTAGATTTTTAGTCAATAGCTGCAAAACATCAGTTATCCATCAAGAACCTATATATTCTTTAGGCTTTAACAATGAAAAGTATAATGCAGCAGGTTACATCATCATGACCAATGCACTCGAGAGTGGAACTGCTTTGCTGCCTTGCCAGAGCATAAACATCAAAGTACAAATGGGGCAATGATGGGGTGACAAGCAATACGCCTCATCCGTTAAATTCAAACTGACAGCACTGTAAGTACATGGTACAGTATGTTCTTTACAGTAGCTTACAGCAGTCACTGAGGACATCCCAGAGGAACAAGTACTTACCTTCCCATCAGCCCCTTCACCACTGCATGCATATAAACTTGAGGACTGCATAAGCTAAGCAGTCAAGTTGCAAAGAATAGGTGAAGATCATGTTGTTTGTAAATATCATACAATTAATGAAACCCTTATGATGCTTTCTTGTGAGTGGATGTTGATGTACCACCAGGTCAAATCATGTAATTACTGAGCAGTTATTAAATTAGCAGGAGAAATCTGAGAATCTAATAAGCCATTGTGTTATGCACTGTGAACATGTGTACGGTGTGAAACATGTCATCCATAACTTGTGACAAGTTTTCATCCCTAGCGTCCCAAAATGGGCCAAGATAATCAAATACAGACATGTTACCGCACAAAGCCATGCACACACACACACACACACACACACACAACCCTGAGCCATCATACTCCTTCACCCATCCATAATAGTTAAGTTTCTGCTTGGCTAGTTCAGTACAGGGAGACAGGAGAAAGAGATAGGGGGTGCTGAACCAAGTCATGCAGTGTGGGAGAATAAAGAGGAGGAGGAGGAAGCGAAGGGAGATGGAGGGGGAGGTGGTAGCCTGGTTCCAGACCTCTGAATCATCGCCCACGTCACCAAATTTATCAGTGACTCAAATGATGTTGTTCTTGTGAATGGTCTTTTTGTGGTTGGAAAATGAAGCGAGCCAATCAGAACCTTTGTTGGTGGAACAAATGCAGGTGACGTTACAAAGCTGTGTCTGATTCAGATAGAGTGGGACCAATTATATCTTCAAATGGGCCTTGATCATTGACCCATGAAATAACTAATTTGTTCAGTAAATATGTTTTCTAATCTTGGAAGTATTTTTGGTATTGTTGGCATACACAGCCCAGGGCACAATATTCTGAATTGGATATGCTTAGATACACTTGGTATTTGGCATCTAATGCTGGAAATATACAAGGATACAAGGATACAAAGTTTATTGGTCATTATACAACAGGTTGTATAATGAAATTAAACGTGGTTCCCTCTTGATTGATTAATTGATTGTATAAAAAATAAGATA
>JAPZDV010000021.1:9177214-9233349 GCA_029814665.1 Acanthurus lineatus | reverse complement strand
TGCATGTGTCTTGTGTTTGTGCGTGTGTGTGTATTTACAGCCAATTTGTGTAATAAATCATTACAGTGTAGAATTTATTTAAATTTCTCCAGCAAGGGATTAATGAAGTGTGTCCCTTTTTGACACTGTTGACTATCCACTTTTGTAACACTTATTGTTAGGCAGCAATTATATCAAAGGTTTAAACATTATTCAACAGATTTAAAAGCAATCAAACAATTTACAAAAAGCTCCTATATCCCAGAGACAAGTGTGTTATGCAGCATCACAAACTGGGTTGTTTCCTTTGAATAAAAGGCCATTTCAGGACTAAGGACTCCATCAAGCTTACTTTAGGCAGCTTAAAGTGATGAAAACTTCCCCTGAGGCTGACAGCAAAACAGGATATTAATAAAACTGTTTGGTGAACTATTATCACTGCTTTCTTTCTGTCACTGTGAAACAGCCTGATCCGCCCGTCTCAGACGAGAGATAAAATAAATTGCCTTCTTTCGTCTCTATAAAAACGTGTGATGTGTAGTAAATTTACATTGTCACAGGGTTGAGCACAATAACACTTCTGGCATACAGTAACTCACTAAAAGCTATATTCTAGAGATCCTAACTTGTTTGTTTTTAGGCAGCATGCATGAACATTGGGGGAGGGACGGAGAGAAATGACTGGAGGTCAAATCGTATGGAAACAAGACTGAGATTCAAACTTAAGCCATGTTATCTTTATGTTCATATTACCTGTTTCAAAAAACTTACTTATAAGTCTAAGTATTTCATAAGAACTGTTGTTACACCAATCAGTATTTTATAGGAACCATTATCTAAGAAAGTATATCGTAAGAACTGGGACTAAAAATAAAAGAGAGTTTGTAAGATCCAATGCCTACAATAGTAAATATGTTGTAAGTACCAGT
The DNA here is from genome assembly GCA_029814665.1 of Acanthurus lineatus. Lineage (NCBI taxonomy): Eukaryota > Metazoa > Chordata > Actinopteri > Acanthuriformes > Acanthuridae > Acanthurus > Acanthurus lineatus. The sequence goes on along the minus strand of JAPZDV010000021.1, from coordinate 9,232,441 downwards.
ACTTAATGATCAGCACCTACAATAATAAAGGACCTGGTTATCAACAGTAATCAGTATTTTGTAAGTACTGGTACCTGCGAAAATAAGTATTGTGTAAAAACTGATACTTATAATTAAAACTATTTTGCAAGAACTGGTACCCACAATAATCAGTATTTTGTAAGAACCGGTACCTCCATTAAAACTAAAGTATAAGAAACTGTACTTACAATAGAAACTCTTTTGTAAAAACCAGTACCTAAAATAAAGAGTATTTTTAAAAGACCCATACCAACAGAAATCAGAATTTTGTAAGAACCATTACCTATAAAAGTTTTTTGTAAGAACTGGCACCTACAATAATAGATATTTTGTAGCCCTGTCATATAGAAAAGCATTCCTATTACATACTATGTTAAAGACACAAACACAAACTGTAAACACAAATATTCTCTTTATGTACAGGGGGACATTCAGAGAATGATGGAGGCTAAACTCACAACAATAGCAGAGGATAGACTGACAGGCGAGACGCACCAGGTCACAGTTCGTCTCATCCCAAGAGTCACAAGAGGAAAGAGTTATCATTGCTATGGTAACCAACATCACTCCTTCTGACCAGACACAACAACAGATGGATGGCAGGGGAAGATCGCAGCGTTTGATAGGATAAAAATAGGAACAATGATGGGAGGTGAGACACATGTCATCGCAAAGAGAGAAGAGTGACAGAGGACGGGACAGAAAGGTTGGGAAGCAGGGAGATAAAAAGTATTGAACTGTTGCTCTCACTGGCTAAGATTCAACCCTCGGCTTCCAAGCTCTCTAATTGGAGAATGAAACAGCTGTTAAGCTTGACCCCCGCTCCCTGTAAATACAAGCTGGACTGCCAGAGCGATTTGAGAGAGCAAAAGAGAATGAGAATGAAATGGAAGCTAGAAGAAAGCAAAAGAAACTTCCAAGAAGACGCAAAGAGGGGCGACTCATAAAATTTTTTATTGCATTTTCATACTGAGTGTTGATCAGGTGCTCCTGAGATAAGAACAACATTGTTTGTAAGTGCCTTTTTCAGACAGTTCCATATGTCATGACAAACAGTTCTTGATTACTTATATGCCCTTCTCAGGTAAACATTTGAACATAAAATAAACAAACAAAGGATAATTTGATATTTAAGTAATACACTTAGTTACCAATTTTTGAGAATTACATTATATTATAAGTTATGTTAAATTATATTTATATAGTGGACTGATTCACTACTTCAATTCTTTGTGATCATTAAGGCTGTTTAAGTTTTTAGCTTTGTAATTAACATGCACATAGGTGGTATCAATCTAAGCAATGTAGGTTTGAAGGCCTCCTGACTCTTAGGGTTAGAAATTGTATAAACTTGTTTCAGAAAATGTTAAAATACTGCTATAAGGCCAGGAAAATACTTTTATTAATTTTTTATTTAATTTGATTAACATTACTTGGTTGGTGTTGGAGAAGGACTGTGGTTAAACTTACAAACAGATACAGCTTTATCAGGCAACAGTCATAATTTGATCAAACATCGAGGCTCCTTGTCAAGTAAACATAAACAGGAGTTGATGTAGTTGGTTTGGTCGGAAAAATAATAGCATTTTTCAATAAAATTTGTAAGCTAGAAAGGCTTATTATTTTCATACTTTGTGATGATAACTATATGAGTCAGTCACTTGAATATTTCGCTAAATTAACTGCATAATCTTGGTAATATTTGGTCAGTCTAATTCAAAAGAAGCCCCTAAATAACAGTAATTATGAATTATTGTGATTAATTGTTGTGATTATTAATGAATCATATAGGACTTTAAATGATATAATACTGTTTAAGGACCTGTAACATCTTTATATAGCAAACCCTGTGACCTTCTATGTAAAAATATTCCCTGAACAGCAATATAATGAGTATATGTATATAATGAGTAGGCAGAGAGGTTAAATTAAAGCTTTAACCTCAGACGGATATTTTGCAGAGCTGGGAACAAGTTCATGAGAATAATGTGTGCACAGACACACTCCCTTGTAAACCCTGGGAAATAGATTTTAATTCAATGAGTTAAAGGTTGGCCAAATGCTCATGGCACCTGTAATTGTGTATGCCCCCCATGGAGAAAAGAGTGTAGATGCACTTACATAAATATGCAGAGTCACACACATAGGTGGCATGCATTCAAGCACACTCATACAGACAAGCACCGGAGCACATCCACACATATGCAGGGATGGAGAGTCAGAGCTGAGCAGATCAGAGCTGTGATCTGCATGGGAATGAGGTCATTAGGTCTGTGGGGCACAGAGACATTATCTAATCTGTCCTCCACTCAGCACAAGCACACAGCGCACCCACACACATGCACACATGCATACACAGCGCGCACACACGCATACACAAACAGAGCATAAAACAGACAGTAGTTAGTCACATTCATGAATGTATAGAGATCCAATCCTTGTGCATACTGAATCCTAATCACCTGAACAATCACTGTTAATGTACACAAATAAACTACAACACAACAAACTAATCCAATCTGAACTCCAGCTCCATGATGAGCCAAATTATTTATGCAAACACCCACTAGCATATGTGCAGACACTTAGACCATTTAAAGCTAATCCCAGCTAGCTATCACTTCTGCTTCAGCTAAAATCTGATGACAGTTTCCTACCTAAGCACACGTAACCCCATTGATTCTGGACACACTTTCACTCTCACTGAAATATATACTGTATATGACAGGCTTTATTATATGTAGATAAATATTAGGGCCATTCAGACAACAAAACCAGTATTGCACATGTCTTGGTTACTGCCTAAAATGCTGGATCAGGTAACAGAGCAAGCCCCCAAAACAGGCCCTTGCTACTACACGGCAGAATCTGCATGCAACTGAAAGGGAAAATCCAGAGCTTTTTGAATTAGCTTAGTATGAGGTACCGGTCAATAGTCAGAGTATTACCTACAGTAGTATAGACACAGAATCAGAGCATTGTACGTCTGTGCCTGGGGACATGGGTTTAATTGATTGGCCGATATGATTTCAGAGTTGGGGTTATATTGAAGCCTGTCAGTTTGGCATGCCTTCACAGTGCTTAAATAGCGTTTTCGTGATTTCCAAGAGATTTATTTCAAACATTTCTTCATTTGACTTTTTTTTCTGGAAAAAAGAAGTGTAAAACGCAGTTTTAAAAAAATATCAGTATACTTGTGATCCAGACCTTGAAAAATATAGGTTTACTCCTTCGCTCTGACAGATCTACAAGTTCTCTCTGAACAGTCCTGCCCTTGTATTTTTTTTTGCTTCCTTTTTTTGTTGTTTCTGATTCAGTTGTAAAATTGTTACTTGATGTGTTTCTACTGAGAGCTGCTGAAACTTAAGAACGCTACATACTCAAGTAAAGAGCTGACAGTCAAGGTTAAAGATTGAAGAAAATAACAAGCACATGAAAAAGACATGAAGAGGAAAACAAGGGAAGATAATTAAATCAAAGAACAACCCTCGTAAAATAAAAGAAAAAATACATAATGTTCAAGAGCACATGAAGAGAAAAGGCACAGACAGTGAGAGGCTGAGTAATGCTCGCCCACACCTCAAGCTATGGACTATTTGAGCAAGTGTGCAAAACACTCTCAGTCACTGGAAAGTGCACCTGCATGTTCTTTCCATACAGTGTGAGCGTAACATATAAATGGACTGTTTACATTAGCTAACCCTTGTACCCAAAAAAATACTTGAAAATTGAATTAAAAAAAAAAGCAATTTACTTTCAGTCCTCACACAGATGTTGCCTGATGGAGATCAAGGAAGTAGATAAGAATTCAAACTCTCAACTTTGACACCCCAGCCTTGAGTCTTTGTGTATTACTCACAAGTTATGATTGACATTTTTAATATTTAACCATGAACACAATCTCACTCTTATTTTTACCAAGTAATTAAAAGCCTTAACCTAAGTGTTCAGTGTTTGCACTCATGCACATTTTCTCCAAACCTAAATAAATTGCTGTTAGATGTTTAAACTCAAGTATATACAAACTTAAATTACTGCATTATGTGTAGTGGCCTCCACCAACCATTCAAATTTCAATTAACATCCATGATGGACCTCTTGGATAGAAAAGGTCACAATACAACTGGACCAACAGTTGTTTGGTTGGAGATTTGTGTGTTTTGCTAGTAGCAGCTAATGTAGCTTCAAGCTACCTGGACTCAATCCTTTTTAAACTCCACACCCACAGATTTTTTTTTCCACATTCAAACTTATTGTCTCTAGCCTCAACCAATGCTAGCATCTACAGCTTTGCATATTAAACACATGGACAAAATATTCTGGTAAAACTGACAGCTGTTTACATGCACATATTTACTGTAAGTTAGTGGCATAAATAAATACAGACATACAGGATGTGTCGTTCTGAGGTGGGAAAGGCAACAAACATCAAGTGCCAACATCAGAAGGAAAAACAGATAAGAGAAGAAAAAACAGAACAGAGCAAGCAAAAGAAAAAGTTTGTGCAAGAGAAACATAACAAAGAAGGAGAGAGCTAGCCAAAGCATATAAAAGAGCTGTCAATACACAGAGGGACTAGCAAAGAGAGGAAAGATTTAAGAAGCAAGCACAACATCCTGCATCGTCTGTACATGTGGAGACCTGCTCTCCGTAATTCCCTCCATCCTGCCATGAAGCTCACACTGTTAACTACATGAAATGTCCTGTTTTTGTCAATTAAAACCTTTAAATTCCCCTTAATTGTTCATGATCCTCATTGTTCCACTAAAAATCTGTCTCTGTCTCCTTCAGTCTGCTTTTTTTCTGTCTGCTTCTCTGAGTTTATGTCTCCTTTTCTGTCACTTTTGTTGAATTAAATCATTTTTTCCACTGATATATCAGTATGTGTCTAGGCAGCTCTCCACTCTGAGCACTAATGAGGGCTCTTTCTGTACAAAAATGTTGACATTTTCTGGGAAATTAAACATTTTCTCTGTCATATACAGTCTGTTGAAATATTTTTGGGACTATTACTCACATTGTTGGGGGACACGGTGAGAACACTCCTGCTTTTCCTCATGTTTCCTCGTCCCTTGCTGTCCAATCACGGCAGCCTCACATCCACACCTGAAAAATACAAATATACAAATAAATTTTGTGGATTTTTTTGTGTTTGTTTTGTGATTCTTTTGAAAAAAAATTTTTAATAAAAAAATCAACAGTGAGGTTAAAGGATTTTCTTGATTAGGACATTGCCTCTAGACAGAAACACTGCTGTTGCTGCCACTTCTTCATTGCCCAGTCTTTGCTAGATATGATTTTTTTACCTTAAAGATGTACATCACAGTTCAAGTTCAGGTTTTTAGGTAGTTCCGTCAACCTCTTCATCATTCTTGGTAAACACAAAGTAATGCAAAAATATATGTACACAAATGTACAACCAGTTCCTTGCACATAAATACTGAATTCATGAGAGTGATTTTTCTTTTTTCTTCATCTCTATGAGGCAGAGGAGAGCAGCAGTCAAAACAAAACAGCCTTGCTTTCAATATTGCTCCACTGAGAGCCATTCGGTAAGTGATAGATAACATGATAACACTGCTGTACGGCACACTGAAATCCCCCATGATGCACCACTATGACATAATGTGCAAGATATTCTTAAAGGCCCAATGATAATAATAAAAAAACAACCAAAAAAAACAACCAAAAAAAACCCCAGACTGATAGGGAGGCTTGGGAAGCTATCTGGGCACCTTGATCGCTCTCAGGTTGAACTCGTTTTTGCTTTATTTCCTTTTCCTTTGAGTCAGACAGTATCAACGAAAGCCGGTTCATGTAAAAAAAAACCCCAAAACTACAGATATGTTAATTATCTGGGTGTGATTGGAACTGCTTGATTGGTAATTTGAGGGTAATTAGATTTGTACTAATAGTGTATTGGTACGGTTGAGAACAGATATAAAATCTTTGTTAATGATAAAAACAAAAAAATTATTATTAACACACCTCTTATAAAAACATTTTTAAAGCCTATTTAACCAGGATAAGTTCCACAGTAATTAAAAATATATTTTCTTGGCCAAAATGGTCAGCAGCACAAGATAAAACCAAGTTAATTGTAAATAGACACAAAATGATCTCAGGGAACGAAGTGCAATTTAAACCATGCAAATGTAATAAACCTTAAATGTAACCAGTTATGTTGCCTGAATCCAAACAAACTGCGACTGTTTCACAACGTTAAACGTGTTGAGAAAATTAATCCACTAATCATTGTTGTCTGACCAGGTGCACAAATTACTGGGGCTTACTAAATAAATGAATATTTTATTAATTAAATTAACATCATAAATATGCAGACAAATATTTGATAAACCACAAATGTATGGAAATTCTGACGGTCACTTTCATTTCACCCACTGTAACTTCAACTGACATTGTAGACAGAAAGATCAAAAATATTAGCAAAAATCAGAGGAACCGATCAACGAATATGGCTCCTAAAGGAAGCTGAGAGAGTTCACCAGGTTCATGAGAGCTGGTGACAGGAAACAAGACGGTGACCTGACTGGCGGTGATAGACTCAAACACACGCGCCTTCACACAGGAAAGGTTACATTTACCCCGGGGTTGTATTTTCAGTCTTCTGTGATGATGGTTGGTGAAGACAGCGGTGAGGAAAACAGCCAGCAGAGGAAGACCACTTAAAGAATGAAACAGGGTGTCGTATATGAATGTGCTATAGTAATTTACCTAATCTGGGTCACACAAATGAATACTTATTATGAACAACAAAAGAGCCAAGGCCTCGTGGTGCTAATAGCCCCAAATTATGGATACAATCTTTGCTTTTAACCAACTGGAAGAATATCATTTTAAATACATTATGCTATAAGATTACACGACCTACTTTAAAACACTGCTGCCAGCCGAGAATGTAGGAAACATATTAATTAAGGCAAAGAAAAGAACTATTTATTCCAAACACAAATTGTAAATTACTATCTGTGTGTGAGTGTTCGTGTGGCAAGAGGTGGATCTTAGACAAATAAACATAAACCTGTACACACACACAAACACACCCATATCACAACTTTCACACAACATTCACTGATTAGCACCCATGATGTGTGTGTGTTTTCAAATAATCTTCCCTATCTCACGACTTTCTTTATGAGCTTTACTTCTTGCCATGGAACATTTTTCCTCTCAAAAACACTTGATTGTAAAAACATAAATGAGCAAATGAAACCTGACACATCCTTAATGGCTCAGCACACTTTAATTCTCACAGTGCTAATCATTCAAAAGCAGCAGGCAACATTGACTCCACAGCCACAGAGCCTCTCTCTAATGAGCCAATTCAAGCAGTCATTAAAAGGCCCTGTGAACTCATATGTTCCTCCTGTGACCCAGGATGGTCTTTTTCTTCTTCATCATAAGGAGAAAGGAGGAGGTGAGTTATACAGAGCCAGAGCCTGTTGGTATAAGAAGATGAAAGAGACTGTTTGGGAGAAGAAACCACATGAGAACGATGCCTAGATGAGACTGAAAATGGTGAAGAGGGCTGCAAGCAAGCAGGTCAAAGAGGATTTATAGAAATGAAGAGAAAAGGCCGGAGGTTAGGGGGAGAAGGATTGAAGAAAGAGGTGTGAAATTAGGAAGCAGATGAAGGAAGAGGGAGAGTTTGAGAGAAACAGCTGGGAACAGTAAATGAGATCTTTGGTAAGCTCAGTTTAGACAGAAGACTTAACCACAAAAAAACGGCAACCCTGGCTCTCTCCAAACGCACCTACATTATGTTCTTTAATGTTCTTTTGAATTTGCCAATTGACACATTATATCTTATTTGTTTCATCCCATGGTTAGTGTACAAATCATACAATTGATATTTTGAAGCTAAGCTAACCAACAGCTGGCCCTAGCTTCATATTTGACATGCAAGTCTTGCAGTCATGCAGTCTTATCAGTATTTCTGATTTCAAAAATTTCTGTTACTTCAAGCTGTTTTCATTTCAGGATATGTATGACATTTCCAAATGGCATATATGTCCTTACACATGACAAGAAATGAAATGGCAAAGGGACAGTTTGCGCCCTTGAGGCAGATGTACATCTTTCTACTTGAATAGATAGGACAACCTTGAAACCAAGAGGAAACATGACTGTTACATAAAACCATCACTATTATGTCACCTTGATGCAGTGGGAACAAGAAGACCCATTACTGTAATATATAATGATATATATTATTCATCTTTAACACATGGACTTGAATAAAACTAGAATGACTGCCTATGTATGTCTCTATGAACAAGTTCCACTTGTAGTTAACATTCAGTTCTGTCCAGATTCACATATGAGGGAGAGGATTTTAATAACAGGTTCAGGTAAAAGCAGGGGATTTTTGTGGAGAACTGAAACGTATCACTATACTGACATGTTTGATTCTAGTTAATAATTTCCAGATTAAAAAATATGCTCTTATCTCTTAGAGAATTTTTTAACTGAATACAAAGGACTGATAAAGATTTTAATGACATGGTGTTAAAAAGCTTCATCACAAGGCTCAAAAACAATTTCCTGAAATTCAGTATCAAAAAATCTTGTGTTGGATCAAACTGATTAAAAAAATGGGTGTTTCTGCAGAGAAGCTACAGATTCTTAAGATCAGAGTCAACAATATAGAATCTGATCAATTGTCAAACAATGGTCACAATCTCCTCTTCTGTTCCTCAGTTATTGTATTGAATAATGGCTAACAGGAGGTTTTTCTTAACACTGTGACGTCGCAGTGACCTTGATCTTTGACCTTTAACCACAACAATCTAATCAGTTCACACTTAAGTAAGTTCAAGCAGCCATCGGTGCAAAACTTGAAGAATTCTTCTTGAGGTCTTGCTGAGATATTTGGTTCCCAAAAACGGGATCTGATAAAAAAAAAAAAAATCAGAAAACTCACACCTCCAGCCACAGGTGATGTCAGTATCAAAGCTTATTAAGAAAGAGATTTCCTGTTAGAAGACTTTTTAAATATATTTTGTTTGAAAATTGTTTTGCTCATTAAGCTAAGTGGCATAAATGAGGTGATTCATTAAAAATGCCTTGATGATATATTTCACAGAGGAAATTAGCAGTGGCAAGGCCTCTCTGACGGGACGACATCAGTTAGAACCATTAGCAGATAATTAGTGAGTACAATAATGTTGTGTTTTAGAGCAGATCCAAAAATTGTGCTCGACAGCGCAGATGTAGAAAGCAGTTTATGAACGCTGATTAACGCTGCAACCTCAGGGGGATGACGCACAATGGCACTAACAAGTAGAGTGTGTGTTTGTGTGTGTGTGTTTGGGTTGCATTACTTCTGCCTAATTAACTGCATTAAGCCAGACAGGTGTGAAGAGAGAGGACAAGCACACGAAAACACGGCCATGCTATCTGACTGAAACCACACAGAAATGATCTTTTAGGAAATGCGAGTTCTTTAGATGTATGTTCAGTTACACTTTATGCTTTGACAATAACCTGCATCTCACGTGTTAAAATAAGAAACCATAGTTGAGTGAAAGCATTCTCAGTTTTTCTAAAATGGGGAAGCTCTCCGAGACAGAGCCTACCATCTGCCTTGAGGACAAAGTGAGAACAGAGATGTTGACATTGAACACAACATCACAAACGTTTCAAAGTGACTTTCTAAAACAAAGACACTCCTCTCACTTCTCTGCAAAGTGAGAAAACACAAACAATAAAGAAATTCTGCAAATAATAGACAGAAGCAGAACAAGAGACAACAGGAGACACTAAAAAAGGGGATGGTAGTCTTTTGTGTACTGGGTGGTGTTTTCTCCCTTTGCAGTATTTATTCTAATATCTGAGCATGTAATTAGTGAAGATGTTTTCTTAATTTGCTTGTTTGTTGTTTATCTGAATGTGTTTTCCTAAGCTGCAATGTGTTGAGCTCCCAGGTTGAAAATGTTTTGCTACAAGACGAACCCAGACACTACAGACTGTGTAAAAAGACAAGAAAAACCTGACGATTATGGGCTCTGTAATACAGAAACTGCACCTTTATTATTCATCTCATCCCTGTCTGAAGCCGAGTATATGGTACATAGTATATGTTTTAAAGCCACACATGACTCACTTTTTGGAAGAGAGGACTATTTATTGTCTAATACAGCAGCTGTCAAGTGCAATGCTGTTAACTATTTATAGTGTAAAGCAGAGAGCAGCTTTATTTATGTCTATCTAAGTGGTGCTTGACTTATGAGGGGTGATTGATAATCAGGATTTGTGTCCTAGAGGAAGGAGCTGGGTATTGCAGTGCTTGTCACATTCACCTCTCTTTCAACCTTTTAGTGATTTTGCAGAGATTTTGAGTAAATAATGTCTTGGGGAAAAAATTACTGTGAGAAATTGCAGAACTGAATGCCAAATGGCTACCATCAGCCTTTGTGGGGTCATCAGCTACCTGTATATTAAGGACTCACAAAGAGAATGCCATGTAGGCAACCTTCTTACAGTATGGGAGGGAGTTTTGAAATTGAAACACAACAAAAAGAAAAGCCACAAGAGCTACTGACTTCAAATTTTCTGCAGAGTCACTCAAAGATTTGATTTTGTTTGTGCGTATAACAGGACCTGTGCGACTAATTTACTTCTACCTCAGGACATGAACTTATCAATCAGTCCCTATGAGGCCGACATTTCCTTTCCAGGCCATCAGTCACTCAGTGGATCATTTACAGTGATACCTGAAAAACTCACCCGGTTCTCCAGACTACATTTCACGGGCATTTAATTTTAAAATATTGCGATGCGGGACATTATTCAGACAGGCATCATGGCAAGTTGTGACAAGTTGTCCTGTCACTTCTTAGCTGGCAACTCTCGCACAAACACTTGAGCTCTCATGGAGCAGCATCACTGGATGGTGGCTTCAGCAGAGCATGTTGTGTATCAGCCTAATAGAGCAGAGATAATAAGCGTTCTGCCTGTCTGTCCTGTTGACTGAGCGGCGCAGTGGGACACTTGACGGAGGAAGGGAAACAGGAAGTGAGCAGCTGGCTGTCTCCCTCTCGGTCTACACATCATCTGGTGCATGTTTCTGTTACCTGACTTTAAGCCAGAGCATGAACTTGACTGCTGGTAAGCTGTTTGTGTCTGTTCTACTGTTTGTTTGTTGGACTCGAGGACTTTAAAGCCTGAGTGAAAGGCTGATCAGTGTGTGACAACCAGACTGGCTGGTTGAAAGACTCAGCAACACTTTTGCAAAGACAGAAATAAAGCTCCAGAGAAAATATTAAAGAGATAGAAATGAAGGGAAATTACATGCTGCTGGAACACAGAAGTAGCATCCAGCCTGTCAGCATCCATTCATTCATTCACTCACTGTGGTCTGTCATACTCTTGCATCATGCCAGCAGGCGCAATAAAATAAAAATTACAAAGATAAAGTGATGCATGAACAAATCCAGTAATAAAATGAAAAAGAGGGATATCTCGGTTATGCTCACTGCCCCATCTCAATCAGTCCTTTATTTGCAATCACCAAGTCCAATCCAACACTAATCTTAACTATATTTCAGTAAAAAAGGAGAGTTGTTTTCTGCAACAGCTTCTACAGCACAATTTGTGTTAACAGCCACAAATGTCCAAACTGCTCCGCATCTGGAAGTTTTAACCTTCTAATTTTCATCATCACACTGTTGTTTCTGTGTTTCTTTTCTTTCTGATGTTCGGTTTGAAGAGATAATCATAGCAGGTAGTCTGCATTTTAGCATTGCTAAAACGGTTATGGGACCATCAGTGGGAGGCAGCACAGCCTGAAGGGAGCATTCAAGAGCTTTTTAAAAAATGACAAATGATGCCTTAATTTGACACATAAGATGAAAAGAGTTATCTGAGGCAATGTGAATTGAAACCCAGAGGCATCCTTTCGAGTTCTTCAGAAAAAAACAAGGACAATAAATGGAAAAATTATGAGTCACTAGGTTTTCTAGTCTCAGCTTGGAGATTTAGTGCATCACCAATTCAGAGAGTTCACATGAAGAAAACGTTTATCCACATCCACTTTAGGGCCCTCATATAACTACAACAGTGTAACACTTGGGAGTCTCTGACATGATGTTTTGATTAGCAGCAAGATGCAAGTCACCACACTGAGGAATAACCGTCCAACTGCATGAATTTTACACTGTCTTTTTGGAGGTCTTCGACTTATTTTCCTCAGGGCAGAAAATAACTTAAAATTGGCTGCAATTATTGGCATCACACTTGCACAAATGAATAACTTAACGTGCCCTTTTTAAAAAAGATTTTTCAGTTCTCTGGACATAAGTTTCTGCTGTATGCTGTAAAGTCTTGACATGGCGGTAAAATGGTAAGTTAGTGGCACCAAACTGCTGCTGCTGCTGCTGAGCCAGGACTGATTCTGTCCTCTAGCCTGAGGCAACAGTTGTACCTTTGCTATTACATGAGTTTCTGGATTCAATCATTAAAAAAAAAAAAAAAAAAAAGAAAATTCCACTCATTAATTTTCTGCCCTATTGAGGCTGTCATCTCATCAAGGGCCCCAAAACAACATCTGTTCAAGTGAAAAGACCTTCCAGCAGTTGTAATAATTACAATGGGACCAAAGGAAAAAGTGGGGTGACATTGCATAGTGGCAAGATCAGGGGTGATTAATGGATTGATAAGCATATTCCCTTCAGCTTCTGCACACGCCTCCATGTTTACTGTGTATCTACCACCAGAGCCTCTATTATTGTTATGGGCACAGTCGAACACTGATGACCACTGAAAAAATAGAAATAAATTGAAAAAAAGAATTTGGCCTCAGGACAAGAACAGAAACAAGATCTGCTCAGTTAAATATCAGATACCACATTTGTTACAGAAACATTGTTTACGCCTTTCAAACATAATAATATGTAGCTAAAATGTCACTGTTTAGCAGCCTTAAGCTCTTAAATAGTAAATGCCATGGTAACTGATGTTGAATTTATTTTTTTTTCAGTACCTGATCAAAACCTTAAAACTAAGCATTGTCATTTTAAACTGATTTATGTTTAGGCAATGACACGTAACAGGTTTGTTATGCTGTCCACGTCACTCTAGGACATGGACAAACAATGCATCTGTCACATAATTTTAAGGCTTTGTTAGTTTTTTTTAGCAGTTCTGCTCTTCTTTTTAGTCAAAAGAAAGACAGCTGAGGTGAAATGAAGACTATCAATTCCCCACAGAAACAAAAATGACTGTTTGTCTTTGTGTATGTTTTTTAAATGCAAGCTGATGAAATATAACCCAGAATGTCCAGTTTAAGTAATGGATCCATGAGTTTAAAGGCTGATCAGATGTCAACACACTGCACAGTGGTTTATAATTTAATAAAGAGGGATTTCTGTTATCACAGCGGAAATCTTTTTATCCTGCACTGCAACAATCACCCAGTGAACAGCACAAATATGCTGCTAATGTATGAAAATGCATGATGTTTATTTCAGATTGCAACAGCAAATAAAGCCATTTGTGTCTGATTGAGTCAGACATCACTCCATTTACCACCACACAGATACTCAAGTCAATAACATCATAAAGCCCCATGATTTCTGCAGTGTTAGAAACACAGATGGAATCACAAAGTTGACAGCAAACACTGAATCAGCAATAAAACAGAATATTGGTGCCAAACGTGGATGCAATTTGTAAAAAATAGTACTTTCTCTACTACCTTAAGCTTTTTTCTTTTACAGTGGGTGAGCTGAATGACAAATCTATGCTTGGTTTCGGTGTCACACACACACACACACACACACACACGCACACACACACACACACAGTCATGTCAAACATCCCCTCTGTGAAAGAAGCAAGCAGCATTCAGAAGTGCAACCTTGTGAGCAGATATTATTTTTACATTTTCCTTCCTGAACTGTTGAAATTTTACTTCACATTCACCCCTCATTCTCGACACTCATTCTGATGTCAAATCATGCGAGAAACAAAAAAAAACAAAAAACAAAATCTTGAAATAAAGACACAGCACAAGCTACACTCAAACAAATGAGAGCACTAAATAGGTATTTTAATTTTTTTTATTTCAAATTGTGCCAGCCTACATAGAAATAACTGTCTCTAAAAAAGACATGACACGCTGAAGGTACCTTACAATGGAGAGATATTTATTAAACTATGTTATCATATAATTCTGCAGCCTTCAGCCCCTGAAGGCCACCCACATGAAAACAGTGTAGAGGAGAAAAATCAGTGTGAGAGGTCTGAGCAGTGGAAATAGATTCATTGCTCCCACGTTTTCTACAACTGTTTCTCTTCACTATAATTTTTTTCCTCAAAAATGTTTACTAAGGCAATGTAACACAGAACTCAGATTGAAACAAATGTAGGATACAGATTAAATGTACATTGTTTGTTGCTGCCTAATTTGCAATGTTTAAAATTATGAGGGCTCCAGCAACATAACAGGTGACTTTAAATGTAAATTCTTAATTAATTTCTAAATTCAACTCATGCTAATTCTTTGTCCCTGAACAGGCAGCTGTTGAGAAACTTCTCGTACAAGTCATTACTGGTATATCTGCAGGCTCCGGTCCACTCCGTCAGGGGATTTTTCCTGCTCACTGAGATCATCAGTGTGAGACAAAAAGCTGGTGATCAGGGAGCTCCTAATGAGCAAAGTCTTTTTTTTTGTTTGTTGATCTATGTTTGTTTCAGTTGCTCTGGTCCCTATTCACACCCTGACGTAAATGTTGTTATTTCACACACACACATACACACAAACGCGCACACACACAAACATACAGCCTTCTTTTGCTCGTCTGCTTAGCAACCCCCACTTGACAAAGTCTTGGAGTAATCAGCTTTTTCAAATGTAAGTGCTTTCTCCGAAGTTCTAGTTGAGACAATTAAAAAACTTGATCAGTGCTCCTTTATTCCCTCACACACAAACAGAGTCATTTTAATGAAGGGAGAGTAATCAGCGTGAGAGCCACACTCCTGTTGAGGATGCACTGGAGAGCGTAAACACTCAGAGTAGAGACATCACACCAACTGTGTTCATGATTAAAAAAAGGAGGAACGGGGAGAGGAAAGGGGTACACGGTGTAACGGATGCAGGAACAGTTGGACAGGGATGTGTGTTTGGAGAGAAGGTGCAAACATGTCTGACAGCGTCTTTCTCTGTCTTTTTAGGTGCAGATGTTAATCAAATCAATCAGAATTGAATGCCTAATTTTCTATCTTTAAAGCGCGCTCACACTGGGCCCAGTTGCCCCCTACAATCCTAAAGAACGACTGTCCCCCCTCTGCAGTCCCCCTATCGGCCTGCACTCACATTGCTCCACGCCAGACGGGACTTTTTTATCTTCACATTGTTTTCACTATTTTATTTTGTTTTCATTATTTATTAATTTTTATATGTATATTTAGATTTTTTTATATTCTCAGGTATTTTTTTCAGACTTAAGGTTATGAATGTTAACTGGGCATTAAGGATATTAATAATAACGTTTTACATATATCTAATTGCCTTAATTCTGTTTTTTCTAATTAAAAAGGATCAAAGTGATTTGAAAGGTGCGGTTCAAATGCAGTTTAATTGCTTTATTGAAATTATGCGACGGAAATTGCAATGAAATTCACTATGAGTGACTTTCAATACATCAAAGCCTTGTGTTTTTATGAGCACTGCCCCATTTCTCTCTCCATGCACATCCTTTAAGCTGCTAAGTACTACTGTATACCATTTTCACACACAAGCATTCAGCGTAGGATTATGTATATGGGATCAACTTGCATTTGACACAATCATAACCAGACTGCAGTCATGGGTTAATCCTCTCGTTGTCACTGTTCGAGGAGATTCACAGCAGTAATTCCATACACATCACTGCTCATGCTTTGAATCACTACAGAACAAACATACAGCTGGTAAGAAAAGAGTTGGTGACTTTCATCGTTGCTCGCTGCCTCAACACAGGAAATAACATGGTGCAATTTAAACTTGCTTTATTTCACAACTGAGATTCATTGAAAACAAGATATCATCATATTCAATGTAATTGTGACAGCAGAGTAATAGTTGGCTAGTCTTGAAGACTGAGAGGAAAAAATGTACAATAAAACTACAATAAACCCTCATGTGACCCTCTCATGCCAAAGAAGAGCTTTGTCAGGTTGGCTTTCAACACACTGATACATTCGGATCAACTACAAACATGAGTTTTGACCTCACATTTGTGTCAGTCTGGTGAGGTTATAAAGTGTTTGCTTTGAGGCTGTTGCAGCTCATCAAAGTATTGATCAACAAGGTATTCTGCCACGCGAGAGGAGAATATCGAGTGGCTTCCAGGTCGATTCATCTTCCTCCTGTCCAGAGGTGCTGAGGATTTCCTCGACACAAACATACTGTCCACTCCTGTCCATCATCCAAATTTTTGGTCCAGATCAAATATTTTGGCAAAAATTGAATGAATCTAGGTGAAATTTTATGCAGAAATTTGTGATATTGAGAGGAAACAAGAAACCGTTTACTAACTTTAAAAAAAAAGCCACATATAATTGATTTTCCTCTCAACATTTAAAAAGCAGAAAGTAAACAAAGAAAGGTACAAAAGGTAACAAGTCGGAACAAGTTGAAGCATTAAGCCCCTTTTAGTGACTTCGATTCTGCTCATTCTGCCTTTGATTTTGTTTGGAGAGAACAACAACCCAAACCTCCTACAGTGATGTTTGGGGAGGCAGGGGCAGATATAAAAAGAGATCCTACAAAAAACAAAAAACAAAAAAACAGAAAAGGTTTCCAAAAAGAAAAATTGGTCCTCTTTTCACAAGCACTCTGTTTGTTCTGATTTTTAAATGGTTTGATGTGCTTTGTTGCTAAGCACAAAATTAAAGCAAAACTACATTTTTCAATTCAAGGCAGTGCTTCATTAAGACAGGTCGATGTGAAGGATGTGTGTTCACCCATACTGCATCTGTATTATGTCACTCTCCAGTGTATCTCACACTGAAAAACAAACCCAATCCTATCCTCAATCTACTGTTAGCTTCAGCTGACTCTCCTCTTAAACATGAGACGTGAGCCGACTGCTTTGCATGCTAATTACTCCCAATTTCTAGCTCATCTCCTCTTGCTTTTCATGTCTGTCAGCTCAAGCTCACTGAGGGGCAGTACTCATTCAGAGTCAATAAGTGAGAGGAGGGAGAGGCGTCCCTTTGTGTATTCACTGATTCAACTGATAACCGTGATTTTTTTACAATAATTATGATGTTAATAAGAACACTGTAAAGAATCCAGGAGAGAGACACATGAGAAGGCAGAGAAAGAGAGGCAAAAAACAAGAGAACTGAATAGAATTCAAAACAGAAATCTTTACCAGAGGCTAAAAATGGACCAACGAGTTTGTGATCTACAATAAAATGACAGTGTAAGAGCTCACAGGCAGTGTGTGGATAGCACATAAAAACAGGCAAGTAACTGCTGTTCCCTTTTAAATGGGTCAAAGTGAAACATATGTCCCAGAACATTAAGAGCTTTCTATTTTCCTCTTCTTTTTATTATCGTATGGAATGAGATACTGCATGGCCTCCTTCAGGTACCCAAATAAAACACTCTCCTAAAAATTAAACAGCATGAATTGAGATCTAGTACGGATTATGTCTTTGGACAGGTAGAGCACACGTACCAACAGATCTTAAGGTATAAACAGAGTAATAATACAGGCGAAACACTTCAGTCCTCACTGTACCTGAGAACAAAAAAAAGCTTTTTTTTATGAATTGAGCTCAGACTGCCACTTTTTTTTAATTACTAGTCTAGTTGTCTGACAACCTCTTATTATCCATTTATTTCTCAATTTTTCCCTCAATCTCATGCATGTACACACACAGCTGTCTCTGCTCCTGCATATCAAATATACCATTATATACCAGTTCCATTTATCTCAACATGTCCCTGTCAACCACATAAGTGTAAAGCAACTTCAAATAGCTCAGTGAAGACGGCTGCATGGATCCGGGGGATTTCTAAAGTGGCACTACAGGAAGAGGGGAAATGAAACTCCTGTCACAAAACTACTATTTGATATCTGAAGTTATGGGGAAAACATGGAGATGACGTCTTCTTCAGCGAAAATGGGAAAGAGGATTGCCAAATCACTTCCTCACTATTTGCAAAAACAATTATTAACTACCATAAAAAAGCAAAACATATGCATATGGCAGCACACACAACAGCTTGAACCACACAAATGTTAGCCAGCTGAGAGGACAAGTCACACATTTAATTTTATGAACTACTTTATTCTTTTCATATAGTCTTATGAGAAAACGTATGTAGTTTCTTTGGATTCATGTCGGGCTCAACTGGTTTTACTTGCAGACCAATTTCTTCTGATTTACTTTGCCCTTTTCTCTGCTGGTTATTATTGACTTTAGTCTGTACAAACTAAGCTGGCAGTATTTAGCAAGGCAAAAACATGAGCTGGAGAGGAGAGACAGGAAAGGAAATGAGAGGAAAGAGAGTAAAGAGTTTTAACTGTAAGGTGGCAGTTAAAAACAGCTTGATCAAACATCATTTTTGGCAAATCCATAATAATGCATACACAGCTAGAATTCCTGGCAAAAAAAAGTGCAAACAGACCTCCAACATAGCCAGAAAATGGCCACATACTAGCTAATTAACTAGCTTCTATCATCTTCTGTCTCCTGCCAACCAGAACACAATGTGCCCAGTCAGGCGTCTTTCCCAAAGCACACTATGACATAAGCAGACGGTGTGATGACGACCCTAAATAACACCTCTATACACTTTTTTATTAATATGTGTCCTGGTGTTTCCTCACTGACATCTGATTGAAATTTGATCGCTCTGTCCAGCTTCTTCTTCTTGTTCTTCATCTTGTCTCTCTCATTTGAGCCAATTTCAGAAAAGAACTAAACAAAAACACACAAAAAAGACTGTTGCAACCCGTGAAGCTATGCTCATGTTTTTATTTTTGCTTGCTTTTGTAAAGCAAAGAAGGAAACCGTCTTCAACAGCTAGAACATTTATGAGGAAAGCGTTGGAGAAAGCTGTTTTACACAGCCCTCTCTGCTCTGGTCGCTGCCGCTCTTTTCCAAAGGACGATCTGGTCCTACGCATTGAGACGGGGAGTCAAACAACATGTGCTCACTAAAACATTTGATTTATGCATTTTAATGCAAGATGTAAGATTAATTCATTGACCTGCTCAAGGTTAGCTTGTACCTCAGGCTTTCTTGCACATAAAGCACATGATGAGTATCAACAGCTCACACATTAATCGTAATGTATGCAGAGGGTTTTAACATGATGCATAACCATACAAATCACACTCTCTCCTTTGAGCTTTATGTGGAAAACTTTGCGAAGCTGAAGCTGACCCCACACACTCACGAAAAACAACCACCGATGCAGACCAGCAGGCATATTATGGTTACAAAACATAAGTGCTTGCAAATTTGTATTCATGTAAACAAGTCTAATATCATCACCCTGTAAACTCCCAAAAAGAGGGATAATTGTTTGCTGGCATGCTTCACATTCGCCTGTGTTTGTTTGAGGGAGGGATATTTAGCAGATGCATCTTCTGTCTGGGGGATTCGCCAAGAGTATTTTACCAACATCCAAGAAAAAAGCCGGAACAAATATAGTGATGGTGTCACACAAGAAAACAATTTACAGCATAAATAGCTTTTGAATAAAACATAAATTTACTTGAAATTCTCCTCATTTATTGACAAAAAAATCCCAAGCAGATTGAGTAGCACACACCATCATCACGGAAAGCCTAAGAAACTGACTTGACCTTTAATTTATTCCCTTTTAGAGCAGAATTGAACTGCACTATTGAGCTGCATATTAAGATAATCCATATTGCAATTAAAATGACAGGACTGGCTGAATGACAGACTGCAGGTAGGGGCAGCACATGAGGAAAAACTGTGTAGGAACAATATGTTTATTTGGAGATAAACAAATCACATATGGAAGGAGTGGTGGTAGTGTTGAGGGGCAGGAGGCAGTGCAAAGACAGGGCGGACTACAAAATGTATGTAAATAGAGTGAGAAACACATGTTTCTCCTCTAACTCAACCAACAAATGATGGAGACCAGCTATTGTTCCTGAATATCGGAGCTTCTTTATGGCCAACAGCATAAATATGCAAACTTCTAGGTGTGAAAATATGCAGCTGTGGAGCAGGGTGTTGCTGATAAAGACCGGATGCAGGCAGCAAATCTTCACTGGTTCAGTATCACAATACTTAGCAGATACTGGGTGTGAAAGTGTGCAAGGGTTTGCGAGGAAGGTGCTACCATTAAGGATATGCAGTATAACCCCACAAATCTTTCCTCAGCATGCCAGCATGCAAAATCTCGTATTTCTTCTAACCTTGCAAATGCAGCCCACGATCTCACTTCTTTCACTGCAGTCTGACAAGCAGTTTTTCTTTAAAAAAATCACTTTTGAGGAGGATGTGTGATAAATGATTGACAGTCTTCGTCTTTATTCCTGACATCACCCCAAACTCTTCCTACTCCTAAAAGGACAAACTGACTTCTAAGTGAGCTAACAAATGTCTTTGTTTCTGATTTCCAAACTTGGAAAAACAAAGCAGGTATTGACAAAACGTCTAACTAGCTGTGCTAAATGTCACTTTTTGACATTTTAGGCTTCCATTGAGCAAACCAAGCTATGAATTTGATTGATTTTTTTGCCATGTGCTACACACATTAGACCATTGGATCATTTGAAGACTGAAATTAAGATAAATCCTCCTTTTATACTCCTACCAGTGTCCGGCTCTGTATCAGAGCAGAATATCATGTGAGTCTGAGTTTTTATTCTTTCAAAAGCTTCCTTCTGCATTTAACTCCCTTGTAGGTCCGATCATCGTCAGCAGCTGCTGTCTGACAGCGTTTTTCCCTTAACTCAGTTCACTCTTCCCACACGACAAAGTCCTGTGATACACGCAATAGCCCACACAATCAAAACTTCAACAATCTGGCACAGATTCTTCCAATTACTCTACTTTATTGACACAGTAGAAATTCAAAGGCCATGCAGGACAATCTGCTGCTTTAAAGGTGACCACAAAGTCCCTGGTTCTGCTCTAGCTGGCACCCTTGTGGCATGTCTTTCATTATTTCCCTTCATCTCTCTTCTGACTGCTCGGCTTTAACAGCTCAAATTCCCCCTGAAAATAATAAAGAGAGAACTAGAACATAGAGTTGCAAAAGCAACACCTACAGTAGCTGAAAAGGCAGTTGAAAATGTTTGGGAGTCTCATGATTCCTTGAGTCACAGCAGCACTCAACAATTGCTCTGACTCAGATGAGTCAGGCTGAAGTGCTTCTCAGTGGACGAGCTTCTGCCTTTCGATCTCAAACATCCACAAAAAGTGAGCTCGAAAGGTGTAATCTGACTTTGCGAGGTTGTTAACTGACTGCTACTGTTGTTTATTTACTATATAAAAGGTGATGCATGAGACTGGTAAAAGGTCAACTTGTTCCAGCGGGAATTGGATCGTACTGCTCAGAACTAATCAAACAGTCACCTCTGGAGTTACTGTCCATGTGCTCAGAATTACTCTGAGTTACCCCACCACCACCACCACCAGCATCAATACAACCACAGCACGCTGTTTCTCTCACCATCTACACAATTAAAATACATGGAAAGCAAGTAGATTGGCCCACTCTATGAAATAATCAGTAAATAAATAAAACATGTTGGAATGGCAGCTGAAAAGAAGGAACCAGGCGCCTGAAAGGTCTGACTTCTTTTACGTTATGAGAGCAGAATAACAATGTATTCACTTCTTAGGTCAACCTGCAGTGTATGATTCAAGGCAGACTAATTGGTTGGCAAGCACAAAGGGTGATACATGACTGAATATATGATCACTCTTATAAATATCTAAAAGGGTTTAATGTGCATGACCAGCCCACAGTGTAACCCACGTCGTAAGAATGCTCATTTACAATCTCAAAATGGGTCAGTGTAACCAATTTTAACCTTATTATGACACAAATTAAATATTTGTAAAAAGCACAAATCAGTGGTGACAGGCAGTATGAGGTGCAATTCTTCACCTGCTGCAGGACTGAATGTACCGGTGCCTCTCCACTAAGAGCCAGGCACATGGATCAATGGGTTTCCACATTTACACATGGAGTGTAGGCCAACAGATCAATAGACCCTGAGTTTTGGATGGAACAACTGGTGTGGAGGAATAATGACATACATAGTTCTCTCATCCAGTGAGGGAATGACAGCGAGACAAAGAAAGAGGCAGAAGACTGTGGAATGCATGTGAGCAGAGCTGGAGGATTTAAGGAGTGGAAGGCATGAAGGAAGGCGCGCAGGGAAGCATGGAGAGAGTATCATAGCATCTGTAAGGTGCAGAATCAGAAGGATGTGGAAAAGATAAAGGGTGACTGGAAAAAAAATGACAAAAACAGACAGAGCTGCTGAGAGAGGAAATATGCCTGCCAGCTAGTGCATCAGCAGACAGATTTAAGTGTTTGTTCACAGTTTCCTTCACAAGGCAAGACGCCCTGCTGGTGTGGATCTGTCACGGCTAGGAGTCCCCACACTGCCTCTCCAACCTGCGAGGAATTCCCAGTGTACCAAGTCTCCATTTCAGTTCATGATCTGAATAAATTCTCAGCCCACCAGGCTGTTATTTGTAGATTTTATAAACCATGTAAATATGTGATAATACAAAACCACATCAGGAAAAATACGCCAAGAGCGATCACATCTGCAAAGTCTGTCGAAAGATCTAAAATGTCACTGTACTTGAAGCCCTTGTCAGTCAGGACCGAACACAGCATCACAGGAAAGCTGCTGCTCTCTGCAAAACTGCAAATCAAGTTGCCAGGCTTAGTAACAGGCAGACGTGTCAAAAGCTGTCTACATTCAATAACAGACAGGAAAGGGAATTTAAAGGTCTTGTGAAATATGGACAATTAAGTTAAATCATCACAGGGTTCAAGAGTTTAACCTGGATGGCAAGAAAATGTACTTTAGATAATAAAAACATAATGGACACTTGTTTAAAGCAGGCTAGGTCAACACTATCAAGCAGTATCCATGTGGCCACTGTGTCTACTACTGGGACTAAAGAGGACTTTCCTGCGTGGTACTGAGGAAGCTCTGGATGACACTTGGTACAATACTGATGATGGAAATATGACCACAACATGGCCAAATGTAAATCTATGGCACTCGTGTTGATGGACAGGTGGGCTGTTGTTCCATAGAGTCCAGCAAGAAATTCCCAGCATCCTGTTCAAATTTAAACATACCAAATGAAAGGTGTAGAGCCAGTTGATGACATGATAGTGAAACACCTGAAAGTCAATACTTGAGAGTTAGAGAAATACTACAGAAAATAATGTGATTTTTATGGCTTCAAAAGACTCTTCTGATGGGTTGAAGCCTCCCAATTTTGACAGAAGGGTTAGGCTGAACTTGACGGTGTATTTAACAATGACATAAACCAAACAAAGCCATCCAAAAAAAAATGTCCCCCACATCTCCAAAAGCCCCTTTTTATTACTGTTGCGTTTTGGGGGTCTAAACACAAGCTCGTCTAGTATATTAACCACAAAAAAAGTAAATCCAAATCGACAACCTGAATTGGTATTGAATCAAAGCGTCTTGGTTACCTTGTGTCTTCTCCGCCGCTCATCCACACGTGGGGACAAAGGGAATCCCGACGCCTTTGCGCGTTGTTTGCGGACTGGACGCAGCGGCTGTCACCACATTAAAAAATGTCTTTTATTCCGTATCCGCGGATCTTTTCGCCATCCTCTCATGGGATGTGTTTACTCCACAGCTGTCCCCCCAGAGAACAGGGTAATCCAGACTCCTCTCTCGGGTTTTGGTATTCACATGATCTATGCTTTTTTATTTTTTTTCTTGTCCACTTTTTACGATATTAAAAGCAAATTGAAACGAACCCGGCGCGTTAATTAATCTGGTTCTTGTTTGTCCCGGTTGCATTCCGTTTGGACCATTCACAGGCTTCCTTTCAGGAGCGAGCTGCTTATGTGTTTGGGGGGGTTGGAGGCTTTCGCGTATCAAATGCATCAGAAACTCGGTGTTTCCCTCCGACCATCCCTCCCTCTTTCCTCCTCCTTCTCCTCCTCCTACTCCCTCAGCAGACGAGGAGTGTGGACCAATTGAGAGGCAGGAAGAGAAGAGAGAGGCGATCAGAGCATCTGTGTCTGGTGTGGGACCAGAGATCTGTCACTTACAGAGTGAACGGCTTTCAACAACTCGAGCCTCAATGAGACCACGAACAAATGTTTAATTAAAAAGTTTTTGTCATTGCTTCAATCAGCTGTCAACTGCATTTTTTCTTCCTTTCTTTCTTTCTTTTTGCCCTTATGTGATCAATACACCAATACATTTCACCTGTAAATTCAGCATCACCTAGTCAGTCTAAAACATATTAAATTAAAACACTAGAGGCTGGCATTATAATGATTATTCTTTTTTTTTTTTTTTTGCACAAAGTGTTATGTACTAAAGGTCCAGTGTGTAGGATTTAGTGAAATCAAGCTGTAACATTGCAGATTGCACCTAAGTGAATATTCCTTCGCTCACCCTCAGCATAAGTGTGTAGGAGAAGCTACAGCAGCAGCAAAATATGCAAAAAAACCCACAAAATTTTGATTTGTCCATTCAGGGCTACAGCAGAGACATGACAGTGCAGCATGGCTCCATGTAAGAAAACCAATTCCCACTGTTGTGAAGATCTAAGGCTCATCAACAAAGACTCTGTTCTGAGGTAACCAATTATTATACACTAATGAGAGCATGATTATGAATAAAAGATGATGTTTATGTTGTATTCTGCCAAAAGATCCCCCTAAATCCTACTATCTGGACTTCTAACTTCTGCAACATAACATCATACCAGATGTTACGTCACATAAGGGGTTGCTACTTGTGTCTGTGACTTGTGTTTTTTCTTCTACACAGACACTGGGAGTACTGGTTTCAAAATGTTTGACATAAATACAGCAGGAGCTGAGGGCCGATTCATCCACCTCTTTGTTTAACAGTCAAACCAGGTTCACCACCTGAGCTCCATTCACTCACACACACTCTGTTGTGGTTTAAAAGCACTACAGACCACACCCGCCCTCACAGATGTGACCATGTGTGTGGTTCAGCAGACTTATAGAAATCTGTTGATTTTCTGCTAGCAAGAGTTCTTATGATCTTTCTCTGCAAGGTAATTATTAGTAGGATTTTTGACTTTTGTTGTAATCAGAAAAGACACTGAAATGTGTGCAGTTAAGCCAAGTGACCCATCAGAAGTTTGTCCTTGTTCTACCTTACCTGCAGGTGACCTGGCTTACTTTCAGTCACAGTTTTACTTGGTTTCATTCTTTCATTTATGCTAAGCAGGGCTGGAGATAGAACTTACATATTTACTGAAACATTGAGCTTCTCTGAGAATATGGTCCTTATTTGTGCATTTGATGAGTGACTGCAACCAGTTCAAATATATACATTCATCTTCTCAGACATTGCTCTAATGTGTCCCTAGAGATTTAGTCAATGCTGCGGTGGAAAAATAGGGCTAACATTCACTGCAAGGACTTTGCCTTATATGAGGGGTAAGTGATTTGGTGCTCCTGGCAGGGAAATGAGTCCTCCAACTGTAGGAATATTTTTACATAGAACACACATGTGACCATCAGCTAAATCCCATATAAGCATGTAGTGCATGTAAAAATGGTACTTTTTCTCCCTTTCTTTTTTTTTAACATATGATTAGCATCACTGGAGCTATTTCAGCAACATGAGCTCTGTGAAATCCAATAAACAATATTTAACATCTGTCTTCTTTTACAAGCACCGATAACTCTTGAAGAGTTTCTCACGTTGCAGTAAATGATCTGTTTAAAAACTGTGTGCTTCCAGTTTACAAGAGGAAGAATAATGTGGAAAAAAGGGCCATATTACTCTCCTGTGAGTTCATTTATCAAGCTTTGTCATCGTCAGATCTGAATATTCTTATCTCATGTACTCAAATGTTCTTTGAAATATGTTTATAGCTGAAGCGTGTGTGTGTCTGTTTGTGTGTGTCTGTTTGTGTCACTGTGTCACCAGGTCATGTTGTATGTGATTACTCCGCATATGCCGTCTCCAGTTCATCGCTGTTCATTAAACCCTGTGAGACTCTGCTGCTCTGAGCGGATTTCTGAGGGTCAGACTTAGTGAAACACAAACTGTAATTTTTCTATGGCTTAAAAAAGATGACTCTGACATTTAAATACATAAAGTTTGTGACATTTGTCTCATATAATCTGCTGGAGCTCACATTTGACCTACATTTACAAGTTGCAAGGAGGCTTTTCCATGAAAACAGAAAAACATCGTCTGCATACTGTCAAAACACAGCTGGACACAAATCAAGCTAACATATTCTAAAAGGATTAAAGCATGCATGTTAGGTTTGGTTAAACCCTGTAAGACTGAGTTTTTTGATCCTCAAATCATGCAAAAGTCAGTCTGAACTTTGTAAAAACCCAAGCAGTTCTGTTTAAGGCAAAATTGAGTATGATTTAAGCAAAAGTATGAGATGCTGAGCAAAGTTTATCCAAAAGCCATCAAAATGCATTGTTTGCTCTACAAAAGTGTCTTCTGACCTGCTACTACTGTTAGCAAGACTATATCATTTGTCAAAGCCCTCCAAAACATCTAGAAATCACTTTTAGAAAGAAGATGTCATGATCCGTACAGCCACAACAGAGCTTTATCACTTAAAAATAAAAGTAAGTCGTTTGGGGGAGATTTGCTGAAAAGACTGATGCTGTAATTTCAATGGGAGGGCAGTCTCAGTTTGATTTGAACTGTATTTCTGAATAAAGAGCTTTAGTGATGTAATGAATTTCTACAGTAATCCAAGTGCAGAAATTGTGTGTCTTTTCAATCCACCCGAAGGGACAGATTTCAGCAATACAAAGCCTATCTGAAACAGAAATATGACCATATTGTTGCTTACTTTTTACACTCTTAGCTTCATTTGAATTCAGACTGACTGTGACTGACTGGAAGGAATTTTTTACTCATTTATTAATGCTCATTATGGCACTCCCTCACAAACAGATTTGGGTTTTTTCAATTTTATTGTAAATCCTCTGACTCTCTGCCGCCACAAAGCATGTCTAATCTCCTCAAGCGACCACAGCAGCAGGTTTCTGTTGAACCAAGGATTTGGAAACAATGCAGCAGCTTATTGACTAAAAATGTTATTTACTCATTTCCGGAGATGTTGACCCTTTCAACCTCTTGTCTCAAGCAACAAGTCTGTTTTTATGTGGGACACACGTGGGAGTGCTTAGCACTAAGGTCGAGTTATGGAAGTTAAATATTTGAGGCTCAGCACTGTGAGAAATGAGGCAGAAAGAAGTAACATGCAGGAGAAACCCATTTTTAAACTGTGTTGCCAATTACAGGACCATTATCTGTGTGTGTGTGAACATAGAATGGTGCACCTGGTGCACTATGCCGGTAATTACTGCCATGGCTTCTTTCCAGGGCTCATAAACACGTTGTGATTTGAAGGCACACAGAGTAAGGCCATCATATCCTTAATGCACAATTCAGCAAGCCAAAAGGGTGTAATCGGTCAGCAGCGTTATTCACAAGAAGACCCACAAACCCATGATTAGACTGTCCCCCCCTCCTCAAACTGTCTGTTGCTTGTTAGTCTAAATGAGTCACTAAAGGCCTCAGGTAAGAATATTTCATTTAGTCAGTGTGGAACAATTTCAGAAATGCAGAATATAAATTAGTTTAAATGAGTTTGGATTAAAGTAATATTTAATATTAGCCGTGCACTTTTATATTTACAATACATGCAGGGCATCCATAGCAGAAATAATGCACCATCTGCATTCCTCCATGTTTAATAATTTTATTTTTATTTTTTCTACAATCAATTAATCAATCAAGAAGGAACCACACTTTAATTTCATTATGCAGCCTTTTGTATAATGACCAATAAACTTCCTTGTATCCTTGTATCCTTGTAAATGAGGGTAAAGAAGTCCACTAGTTAGAAGTCTTTTGGAATCTGCTACCAACAAAAGGCTGTTTTCAAAGCCTCTTTGCCATCACTTGATTTCCACTGTTTTCAGTCTGGTCTGGTGTTTTGCTCAAAGAAAAAACTTTCCTCTGTGGGAAAGCCAGCAATTTAGGAATAAGGATTTCATCATCCTGTACAGATTAATAAAGAGAAAAAAAATGTAATAATGTGAAAAACATCAAGATATGTGCTCCTGGCTAATGGCTGCTGCAGC
Organism: Acanthurus lineatus; assembly: GCA_029814665.1. NCBI lineage: Eukaryota > Metazoa > Chordata > Actinopteri > Acanthuriformes > Acanthuridae > Acanthurus > Acanthurus lineatus. The sequence goes on along the minus strand of JAPZDV010000021.1, from coordinate 9,204,063 downwards.
TCCCATGTCAACTCCAAATTACATCACAGGACAGATCTATCACTCACTGCTAATTTGTTTGGCTAAATAGAGAAAACAGCAAAATGAACACTCTGTCAGGATGAATAATGAGTTAAAACAAAATTTCATTCTGTTTTCTAGCTCTCAGTATTGGCTCCTGATGATTAAAGGAGCAGTTTGGCATTTTGGGAAATCCACTTACTCACCTGCAACAAGTTAGATGATTGATGCCCCTCTCATAAGAGTTGTATTAATAATCTCATCTAAATATTGACAAGAAATCAAATAATGATACCTCTTTAAAAGTCAAACTATCCCTTTAAGCATTAAACCTTTGAAAAAAAATGGAAATACAAGGATAACATTACAAATAAAATGAAGTTGTGCTGACAGCAGTGAGTGGTACTGACAGCTGCATGCATAACAACTTGTGAAAAAGGAGTGTACCAAAGTGAAATATCTGTTTGAAGCTAATAAAGCTGAGGTGTGTTTGGTTTCTTTTCCTAGTAAGCAGAAATCCAGGGGGACTGCAATCTTTCTTCCTTTCCCTCCCCGGAGCCAGTGAGCACTCTTGTGAGTTAATACAACACATAGATACACACATTTCTTTTCTGCGTTTCCACAGCTGCACGCACAAAGCTATTTAAACCACTCACGTCCTGCTGGCTCAGGCTTTACACACATTGTGTAGCCGGTCTGAGTCTGTCTCGTCCAGTTCATGGTAATCGAGGAGAGGAGCAGCGAGAGGGCCCCCTGTCTGAGTGTGAACACATGATTACCTTCCCTTTGTGGACGAGAGGATTGTGAATGCACACACACACATTTGAGGACTGCAGTAGCACCCCCTCTGTGAAGATACTCATCTGTCATGCTGCTGCTAACATTTATCTGTAGGGCTTTAAACATCACCTCTATGTGGACACAGATTGAGATGAAATGAATCTATTTAGGTCTGTTCATATTCCAAAGCTGAGCTGCATTTTATTTGCAACCCAAGAGGGAAGAAAAGGATTAGACTGATCTGAAAAGGGAACAAAACTGAGGTGATGTTTCTGAATGTAAATCAATTCAAATCCTACCTCTGCATCTCAGCGGATTGACTCAATCTCACATTTAGACGTCCCTGGATTGAGCTAAGCTAAAATATCTCTAAATCATGATATGCAGAGCAGGTCTCGAGGCTACAGAGATTAAAATTCTACTCCTGTTATAATACAGAGAGTTTTTTTTTCATGATGCTGCCACACTGATCTCATTTTACTGACATAATTCCTCTCCTCACTGTGTGAAATGCTGTCACTGGCCACCAAGACAGATGGACTCCTCCATATTGATGAGAGATGATGCCACTGAGGGTGACCAATGAGGATGTTTGTTTAAGCTATGACACGGTGCATTTTGTACTTCTAATTGGACGCAGAAACTCGCTGTTTTTTGTTGATTCCCTCCCGACCCTTTCGCGACAACCCACAAATCCCAAGAGATCTGTTTGTTTTTTTCTAATTAATGATGTGTGTGAAACATGTGCATGTCACACGCTGATGTTAGTGCATTAACAAGGTGTGTGTATATGTGTCTTGGTGCCTGTATGCGCATGCACTTGTGTGGAAGGTGAGCAAATGGGAAGACTGCCGTGCATGTGTGTGCGTGTGTATGTGTATGTATGTGTGGCTGGATGGGTGTCAGTACATGTGCATGTGTATTGGATTTTTCGACAGGGGGATTTACTACTTAAGTAACACAGCCGTGATTAGGAAGCATTGCCATCTGGTAGTTTGATAGGGGTGCTGAGATACGTAAGCATGAGCATGTGCACACATACACAGAAGGATACACACATGCAAACAGGTATAAACACACAGACACACAGACATACACACACATCGCTGTACAATAAATAATTCAAATGCACAGAAAGATGTCCTCCAATGTAAGCTCATCCATATCAGTCCATCACACACCTACATATACACAACTAACACCACCCCTCACTGTCACTGTGACTGTGTTTCGGTCCCACTGCGATTCGTCTCGGCCTGCTGACTGCCGACAGATTCTGGTCAAATTCTCTGCTGAATATCACCATGCTCTTTTTATTCTTACCAGACGCTGCAGATTCACTTTCAAAGTTCCTCTCACTTCCACTAGATGCTGCTTTTATTTTCTCTCATGTGGGAAAAGAATTCACCATCTGTCGAGGATAAAACATCAAGGAAAAACCGAATGTTTCTAGTCAACATGTTTACCTCTCTCTGTTTTACCTTGAGCATTTTATGCACATAATGTTTCAAATCTTCTGTTTTCCCACTGTTGTCTCCCACAGACACACAAAAACAACTCTGACTAATATGTGCACAGCAAATCATGCATGGAAGGAAATACATGTCACAACTTGAATAGTCTTTTAGTTTCTTTTCTGAGTTGACTACAATGGAGTTTAAAGCCACAGAGGCATGAAACAACCTGTTACAAACAACAGCAACTGAACAATGGAGGTGTGCTGAGATGTCGCCATAAAATAAAGTGTGATTGCAGCTTTCTTGGTGACTCAGTGCATCGAGGCTTATTAATTTACTTTATAAACTGTTCTGATTAAATGAAACAGACGGATGTGATGGTCAGGTGTTATTAGCCACAGCAGGGCAAGTTTGACTAATTACAACCAGTGTTGATTACGTGACAGCATAGACTGATCATTCATAATTATGATGCATTATTTTCTTTTCTATGGTCAAGTTCATTTTTGAAAGTGTTTCTTAGTTTCTGGTATCCATGAAATGCCCGCAAAGTTTTAGGGCTAAAGGTTAGTTTGTAGTCTGCTGGTGCACAATCAGTAATCAGAGGAGGTTTGTAAATGTTCCATTTGAGCCCTGCAGCCTCTGGATCAAAATGGGCGTCCCATTACAGGTCATTATTGTCTTTTGTGGAAATCAGTGTCACATATTGCAACCTCACACACAGGTTCATAAACACGGATGGACAGGATCATTTTCCCCTCTTGGTGACTCACTCTCTTTCTCACACACATGCATATCACTGGATGTGCACTGAAAGCTGCTCACTTTGCTCATCTCTTGCACAGCGAGGCGATCTGAGAGTTTTTGCCTACACACTGTGGTATCTCAAGATCTCTCTTTGCAAGTTTAACCCTTCAATTCGCATCATCTTCAGACATGACTCACCAGCATAACACTGGATCTCAGCACTCACACACACACATTCACACGCAAAGACGCAGACTGCAGCTGCAACCATTAGAATGCACAAAGGTTGCAGAAGAAAATGTTGGGGCATTCTGTTACAGCTGATTCATTTCTGTTTATGTTTGCTCAAGAATTGATGATCAAATGACTTTACACACTCAGAGAACTAATTAATTCATTACTTTCACCCACTGCAGACCAACAGTCACACCTGATGTAGCCTTAGCTTAAGTACGCTAAAACATCTTGTTCCAAATGTGCTAGTTTAAGTGATGATAAATCTGCCAGACTGGGCACAAACAGTTGACTCAAATCACAAGCACGTCTCACATAAAAAGCAGTAAAACCAGAGTTTGGTCAGTTGAGACAGAGGTATCAAAATCAAGGCAGGGATCAAAATGCCAGAAAAACCTATCATACATGATAGACTTACAAGAGACAATGTGAGACGCATGAGAGTACTGAGACAAACTGACACAGAAGGGGAGGAATCGCAGAGACTAAACAGACCAAGGAGGAGAGGTGATCAGACACAGCTGAACCACATCAGACCGGAGCAGGTAATCACAGAAGCAAGACATGCAAGAAAACATATCTGAAAAGAGACGAGAGATGAGAATACTAATTAAAAACAGGAAACAGTGACTGCAGAATTAAAATTCAAACAAACATGATCTCAGACGGCAGCTAGAGTATGACATCGTTGTTTTCATAAAAGTAAAAAAAGTAAGAGTAAACTGTAAAAGTTTGGCTTGGTTTGGTCAAGCTTGCATTTGTTCTGTACAAGTAGAAGAAGAAGCAGTATGTGTCGACCATTTATCCATTTGTCAGCTTTTGACTAAATAAATCTATTTGAACTATAATTCCATAACTATAATTCAATATGTCCCATGCTTTAAGTTTAGCATTATGTGATACATTTTGAATAGGCTATTTCATGTTTGTTGACAACATTTGGCTAAATTATTCAACCACCTTTCCCATATTTTTAGCATTTTTTTAAGCATATTAACCAACCTGCTTGCTAAATGCTTCACACACTTTAAATATCAAAACATAGCATCCCATTCAAGTGTTACAGCTGGCTCAACATGTTAATATACTTTTTTGAAAGCTGTTTGTTTATCAGAATAGTTAAGCAAGTGTACAATCTGCAAGGAAGAAAGTTCCCACCTTTTCCAAAACTGAGACAAGTAGAGAATGCACTTCATGTTTTCCAAACATTAATAATCTGTTTCTAATAAAAATCACAGTAAAAATGTTCTGTTCCCGATCGATTTTTATCTTCATCGCAGAGACAATCCACATCACCTCACAGAATGCACTGAATAATCTGAGTGTAAGTTTTGTTTTAGGGTCAGTCTTTGCTGCAAGTGCTTTTTCCTCCACATTGTCTCCAGGCGTTCAGTCTAAAAATAGGAATACAATGTTTGCATATTTTCTAGTTCCACAGACTTGCCAAGTCAACACACACACACAGACACACATTCATTTATACTGAAAATACTGTACATGGATGGGTTGGAAACAGTAAAATTCACAGATAAATGTATGCATACAGTTGGACACAAACAAACTTACATACATAGAAATGTGCACACACAGACATGATGTAACTAAAATTTAACCGCTTTTTTTGAGTCATTCTAATTTTTCCAGACCTGCAATCAAAAGTCTCCTGGAGGCAAACTACCAGTGGACAATAGGTTGAGACATCAGGGTGCACACAATCACACAAAAACAGTTCAGTGGAACAGACAACCGACCAGACCCCAAAATGACACCTTCAACAATATTTCTGTCCAACAGTGAAGAGCAATTCAGTCCTTCTTTTCAGCTCTTCTTTAAAAAAGAAAATGAGTCAGTCAAGACCAGTTTGAAGCCACTACACAAAACCAAACCAAAAACACACACTTACAGACGTTCCTCAACCAAGTCTCTTTAGAAGTAACCACATCTATAAACATATAGTCTTGCATTAGCTTTTTTTATGTTCCCATACCACTCACCTTTACTGAAATCACACAAACACACACACTAACATACACATAGACGCACTGAGAATCCTCCACGGGATATTTTTTAATGGCAGACAGCAACTGAACACAGACTCAGGGAACCTTACATGCGCTGAAACACCAATGGAGCTCATTGCTGTTTTTGTTTTTACCAGCAGGAAAAGAAGTGCAGTCAAGCAGGTTTGCATCATTTGACTTCATTGCAACTGCCTTTATTGATTTTATTGAGTATACTTTATTCTTTTACTACAATTAACATAGCAGGTGTAGTTTATTCTGGTAAGCTTTAACATTTTATTCACAGTTTCTGAAAGGTACAGCTTCATAAAGGATGCTAAGGTTCCTTGTTAACTCCACTTTGCTAATTTTGACAAGTGATTGAATCAAACCAGACTGGACATGTTTATTGCAATGACTGAATAAGCCATCACAGTGTAACAGAGTGAAGTGAATGAGTTTTAAACCTGGATATGAGTTAGCAGTGTTGAACTTCCAGTGTCTTTATGTTGATATCAACATTTTTTATTCTTTATTAGGGTTGACGCTAAAATGACTGAAATTAAGGTCTGTGGCTAACACAAGCTTAAGAACCTTTCACTTTTGTTCTATGGCTTCAAACACAAGTGATTTCTGAAGTTTTTAATATGTCTGGAAAAGAAAAATCATCATGCTGAACACAGTAACTAATCTTCTCATTCCTTTAGAGCCTCATTGTTGTGTGTGCTTTTACAAATTTCAAATCTGTTGACTTACCCAGTTAGTTGTACAGTGTATAGTGTATTAGGGGGCTTAGTGGTTTTGGTATTAAAATCATTCGACTGTGGTGTAGTTAATTTCTAGACGTTGCTGTTTACCTCTGGTGAATAAATTCATATATATCCTACATTTTTTTTGCCATTCAAAATCCAAATTCCCACTGGCTTTTTGTCCAGGGAACCAGGGTTGATGCTAACTCTGTCATCCCTGCGGCACTCTACATGACAAATTTTTTGACGACAATGGAGTTTAATGGCACAGAGGCAGCTGCTGCACGAGCTATTCCATATCAGTGTCTTTGTCTTCCACTGAGCCATGAAAAAGGGGCCCATGATCTCCTTTTAATCTGAAAGACAAAATACCCCCACCCCCCCCACCCATCCTCTTGGCAGAAAGTCTCAGAATTAACCAGAGTCCACATTACAACACCAACACAACAGCTGTTTCCCTTTCTCCAAACACTGCGATCGTGTTCTTGCTCTTCATACGACTTTTCCTGTCTCCTTTCAAACAGACACATCACTCTAACATCACTCAGTGGAAACACAAGGACAACTTTTTGTACAGAAAATAAAGTGAGTTCTCATATTGTAATAATACAATAAAGATGATAACAGAATCACATTTTCCTTTGCAAATCAGACCTTCATGTCCCTTCAAAAAATATATATTTCTGATATTTCAGAGTGACAACCCTGTGTGAAAACTTTGTAATGAGGGTTCAGAGAGCGACCACTTAGCACTTTTGTTGTGGGGCTGTTAACAGCAGCATCGTTTGCTCAGGGGATGGAGAACACTATCAACAGAAAGACTAAAAAGGTACTTCTTTTTGTTAATACAAGGAGGCAGGAAATGTGTGTATTCTCCATTAGTTCTATATTTGTAAGAGTCAATCTAAGTTTAGAGGAAGTCTTTTGAAAGTAACGACATTAATGCCTGGTTCTTTGGATCTTATGTAACTTAGTTTCAAAGGAGGAGTTTGACATTTTGGAAAATAATGTGTTCTCTTGCTTGCCTAGTGTTTAATCACTGTCATGTTTGTTCAGATAATTTAAAGCTAAAGCCAGAAGATAGTTATCACAGATATAACAAAGACTGGAAACATGGGTCACACATCTGATCCAACAAAACAAGGTCAAAAAAACAATTAGCAGTTGTTGGAAAAAAAACTCCAGGGAGTCAGTGCTGCAGGTCAGTGGTTGGGCACAGAACTGCATGTAAAATTGCCAAATATTGTTTTTATTTTATCTTTTTTCTCACTTCCAAACAATGGATAAAACACTAGAGGGTAGAGGAAAATTAATAGAATTTTTGGATGAACTGTCCCTTGAAGGTCCCTTTAAGGGTAGAAATTTTAGTGTTTTCCTGCATGTTTAAACCCTTTGTATACCAAAACACAAACTGATGTATGGTTCTTTATTTACCCAAACCAGTTAAACGAGAGGCTGAAAAAAAGAAAGCAAAAGAGGGCAATCTACTCAAGGAAAAAAGAGGTGATAATAATGGACGGTAACATCTGCTGAGAGTTAATGAGTCATTTTGTCACTTTGTTATGTCTTCCTGTTTTTGTAAAAACAAAAAAAGATCCCTGTAGAGTAAATCCTACTCGCAACAATGACAGAGACATTCAACTTTGTTTTGATTTACCTAAAGGGCATCGTCATGGTGATGAGGAAGGAAGAAGAAGAAGGTTATGTTGAGCTCTCTGAGGACAGGAAGAAGGGTTTTATATCAAAGTGTGTGAGTGCGTATCTGTGTGTGTCTGGGTGTCTGAAGGAAAGTCCCAGTTCTCAACAAAAGCAGCACATGGGGTTAATAACAGACCATTTAAACTGTTCAGAATGACTGTCCTTCTCTGCCTGTTTCCCTGTGCTCTGTTTTCACTCTCAAGAGACAGGAAAGAAGCAGACAACACCTTATCTGTTTTGTCTTTGTAACAGGTAACAGTGCATAATGTCATTAACAATAAAAAGTCATGATATAAATGAACAGAAATTGACAAAAACCACCTAAGCATTGACATTTTAATACAGCTGTCACCTGTTAAATCATAAGGAAATAGAAGTAAACTTAATGAATTCATCATTACAAAAAATTACATCTGTTTTTATCCATAGTACACAAACATTGTTTGTTCATTCAATTTGCTTCAAAAGCTGTTTAATAAATCTGTTGCAAAATTAGCTTATTCCCAGTGTTTATGTTGTTCTCAGAGATACACGTCTGCATCAATCTGCTGTCTCTGGTAAACAGCACAGGCTCCATTATACTGTGATGGAAGTGTTGCTGGAGGAGGGGATGGAGAGGAAGATTAAGATGTCCATCTGTTGCAGAGCGGTCGGCTCGGATCAGCATGTGGAGCTGCAGACTGGTGTGATACTTATGCTCAAATGATTATAAGATGAGACACACACATCTCATGAATGGAAAAAATAGGAAATTGATTAGCAAGTTTAGCCTTTGTACAGACACCAACCTGCATCAAAGCCAAGAGAGATTATCGGTTCTCGATAGCAAATACTAGTGCATCAATGTTTTGTTTATAAAGCCAGGGGTGTAATCCAGACTGACTGAAGGAGTATCTGGATGACAGAAGTGACTGAATGCAGACTGACTGACTGAATCAGTGAGTGAGTTTTGGACAGCTGAGGTGTACTGCATCTCAAGGAGACTTTCAGGAAAGGAACAATTCTTATTAATTAGATCACTGTCAAAACACCAAAAAAAAGTCTGCCAACCCCCCCTCTCATAAGGTCATTTAATGAAGCATTACTGCCGCCAGCTGTTACCAGTAACAGAGGCCACTGCCGTGTGTGGCAAGCTGGCAATTTTCCGACCAGGTCGTCTCTGTTAAGTAGAGCTCTGCTTTTAAATGAGAAGGCTGTCTTGATCTTTGGTCTTTTACGCTTGCCATCAGATCAGATTTTAGAAATTAAAAATAATTTTCTTAATGCAGGGTTTAATGTATTTTATATTGGAAAAAGCTGTAGAAAACTGGACTTGTAGCTAGTTCATCCAAAACTTAGGTTTACAAAAGTTTTGGGCATAAATTTGCAGTGTTTGCTTAGTGGTAAATAGGTGACCCAAAAAAAAAAATTGATTGGTGGTCGTTTGACTTGTTTGATCATTGAAATGCCAGTCACAGCGCTCATGCATTCTCATTTCGCATTACATATCTGACTGTTAGTGAAGGCTAATATGGTTTGCTAAGGCACTGGGAGAGATTACAGCAAAAAAAATGAAATGTTGGTATGTTTTCTGACCTCTATCTGATTCCCTTTTCACTAAAGCCTTAGCCATGTTTACTTGCAAAGTATTTTGTCCATATTTAGCCTTCTGACCACTGTGTGTGTGATTAGTAGATGCTCCCTGCAGCACTGACCTCCTCAGATCACCCAAACTCCTCCACATCACTCTCATCCTTTAATTCTACCCCTTTGGTCCTTACCGTATCCATCTTAATGTCCTTTTAAGATCCAAACTCTCCTTCTTTCCACTACTCTGAGCTTTATCCTCCCTTCTGATATTCTCCTCAATCCTCCCTAAAATAAATCCTTCTTTTTAAACTCACTTCACTCTATCTCACTAGATCCTACGACCCTCCCCCCTCCTTTTCCCAGCCATTTGCTGTAAGAAAGTTTGACTAAAACTAATGAAATAGAGAAATCAATTGTCAGTTCAAGTAATAAAATAATAATCAATGGTAGCAGAACTTGCACAAGCACTCCCTGTGTAAAAAAAAAAACTCCTGCAGCTTCTAGGACAAAGATCTAGAGTTTTTCTGGTGTGAGAGGACAGTTTCAGGTTGAGAACATTGAGGCATCAAGTCAAGATGTCCTGCAGGGCTGTTTTAACCATACAGACTGCTCTATCTTTGAAGACTTATCTAACAAGCAGACTTGCATGGCCTCATCAGTGACTGTGTGACACTTGCCAAGCAGGTATTCAGGCGTTTTCGGACCAAGAGAAGCAATTTTGGGTCCAGAGAATAAATCTTCAGTCAAAGAAACTCAGAAAGTAAATGGTGAGGCAAACCTTCAGGTACAGAGACAAGATTTAGTCAAAGTTTAGCTGTAATTATCTCAAATGGAATGAAAGGCATGACATGATAGGGATAATAATATAATCTCACTGCATGGTTTTACTTAATAGTAATTTCCACATGACCTAATTTTAAACTGAGAGTTAATACTTCTTACATTTTTTTCCCCTCTGAGAAAGTAACTTTTGCAAACTTTAACAGGTCTGCTCCAACAATTGACATATACTTTAAGTGCTACATTGCTTTATATGAAGACCGTTAAATGTTAAGGATCATCATCATCAGGATGCTGGGGAATGTGCTTTAATGCATTTATTTACAATAAAACATTACCTAAAACTATGCACAACATTTTTGTCCATGTTACAAAAAATGAGGACCACTAAGCTCCAAACAATTTCTGCATTTTCTTATTTAGTTGCTGTTAAATGTGTTTTCAGGCCTTATATGTTTGCTGTATTTTCCGTTGCATTTTAGTCCTATAGGTTACTGTAAACTGGGAATGTCTGATTAAACATGATTTAATGGTGAGCCTCCTTTCATTCGTTTTACCATTTACAGCCTCAATGTAAAAGCAGAGAAGCTTGTACAGAAACAGCAGCCCTGAAGGACTTGACATGTCATCACAAGTATGTAATGATGAAAACACAGAGGAATTGTCTTTGGAGAGTCATTAAATTCTATGAAATGCCTTTAGCAAAGTGTATGACCATCTAAAGAACTAAAAAACCCTCTAAAACAACTAACTTTTCACAGATTCATGATGCCCTGAACAAAGGCAAATTCTGCCAGATATTCTTCAAACAGACAAAATGTTTTAATTTAATGAGAGCTGGCTCCAAGCAGTTGCTACTTTACACTGGAGCACTTTACTTCTACACTTTACTTGGACTGGCTCATGCTGTTGTGCTTTTAAGACTTTAACGAGACAGGAGCAACTGTGGGTTATCTGTAAGTGGCAGAGGTTTTATTTATTGGTGCTGCTGACTTTATTTTAGCCCTGATCTCTTATTCATTTGAGTTATATTTTGCTTCATTTTCCCATTTGAGGGATGTGTTTTAACACATTTGTTTTATGTGCTTTTAGGAGTATTTTTAGTGTTGGCTGCAAACCAAATTTCCCTTGAGACAATAAAACTCAAGTTGAAGTTGGGGGCTCCAGACAGATAGGCATCAGAAAGACTACAGGGATTTTTTTTTTAAAGACCAACTGAGGAAAGTGGAGTGAATCCCTGCCAACAATTACCTAACTCTCACACACAGGAAGAGCATTTCCCTCCTGCCTCTTATCAGCTCATCCTATTATAGTTCCACCCCACATTAGCGAGATAAAGTAGGGTTTAACAGCACTCACCCTGCCTTTGTGGAGCTGAATTAGATTTGGTGGGAGAGGAAGATGGAGACACCCTACCACTGTATGTCCAGTTTGCCAGATGATGCTTAACCAAACCGAGGCATAGAATCAGATGAAATATATATATATATATATATATATATATATATATGAGATACATATAATGTTACCATTATGTATTTCCATGGCTCCTCAGGATGAATTGTAATAATCTGAGAATTCAGGGGAAATCAATGAGTAATTTAAGATGCAACACCATGTTAATCCACTGCCTAAAATAACAGTTGGTATCATGATACAGCAAGTCTGCAAAGCTTAAAACATTGCAGGAGAATCATCTACAATTTATTACAATGTTTGTATTTGTTGGTATCTTGTCAAAGCCCTGTAAGTGACTTTAAATCTTGCACCTTCATCAAAATCTCAAAATATATCATTTGTCATTCATGACCAAACACTGCAAAACCAATGACTCTTATAACAACCTTAGCTGTACTTTGTTTAGTGCCAATGAGCACATTTTAGCATGCTAACCAAAGCGCAACATGCAGCTTTAAGAATTAAGCCAATGCAGAAGAACCAAAAACTGAAGTTCCCCAAATGGCCACTTGAGGCTGTCTCAAAAAGTAAGTCAATCAACAAAGAACCTCATACTGAAATGCCCAATTAACAACAGAAATACACATGATTACAGCTTGCTAAAAGCTGTAAAAACAAACAAACAAACAAACAAACAAACAAAACCCCAAAATCATACATCAAACAAACAAAACAAACAAAACCTTCATGGTGACACTTGAACAAACTCAAGGCTCCAAGATACAAGCCACTGGGTGACTTCTTGAGGGTGCTATCACACAGCATGTTGGCATGCTGACATTAGCACTTAGCTTAAGGCACCACCCTGTTAAGGTCATGGATGCGAGACGCTAACTTAATACACTCATGGCCTAAATACAGTCTCATAAAGCTGCTAGCTGCTCTATCTTGTTTAATTAATATATCATTATTATACTGAGTCAATTAGGAGTGATGTGATGTGTGGTTAATCACCAAACACATTAACTGAGTGTTGCATCAGTACTCTGATCCTGATTAATCACGTTTATTGAGATGCTTTTAAATTACTGCCTTTATGTAATGCACATAATTAGTATAAACCAGTACAGTGTTATGTTAATTATGATATTTAAGTTGCAGACCATCCTTTACCCTGTAGGCATAGGTCAAGGGCATACAATCAGTAGCCCCCCAACCCCCACCAACACCCAAACAAAAGTAGCTCGAGCAACACACTAAATACAGCTCCAGAGCCACTGACATATTTCTGATGTTGTCTAGATAATACCTCAGAAGAGAAAACAGGGATGGTCCTGCTAAGATAATAATTTCAAGACTAGGGCTCCCTCTTGTGGCAATCATGCAGCAATGCAGCAGTATATTATGCCCCAACTATATGAAAAAGATAATAAAAGAATATGATCAGGATAAACCAAAGATGAACCAAACTTGTGATTTTGTTCAGGTGAACTTTGATGGGGAGAAGATAAAATTATCCTGAAGTCACCCACAGCATCAGTAGTGTAAATGTCCCTGCTGTGTCCATGCACTGAAAACTGGGATGTTAATTGAGAATCAAATGTTCAATTCCCCTGAATTTTGTTGATAACAGAATTGCGTCAGTTCCTCTGATCAGCACTGGATGAAAAGGACATATGATGGAGGAGAATCGATTAAATAATCAATAAATTAGATCATGTACATGGGCCTTAGGAGGGAAGTTCATTACTCATTTGAAACTAAAAAAAAATCCACAATGAAATTTCCAGCATGTTGGCCTTTTAATAACAACAATAAAAACGGTTCAAAAACAACTGTTTTTAGCCAAAGCGAGCATGTACAGTAGTAGGCCAGTAGGCCAGTAGTAAGTACAATACAATCTGTAAGTGAATATAACAATAAAATCCAGGTTGGACAGACGATTTTAACAGAACAGTTGAGGTCCACTTGTTTCTCTATGAGGAGGCCACTCTTTAACCAGGACTTCCTGCACTTGTGTTAATGCATCCATGTGAAGCAGTAGGCCTTGACAAAATAAATCTGCTTGGCAATAATTAAAAACGGTGGTCCTCACATCAGCAGTTAGCTGTACAGCTTGACATGAAATTTACTTCCCAGCATGAGAAACTGTTTTCAACTTAAATCGATGGACTCAAGTGCAAAGCATGGTCAAACAATGGCTTTCAGCTGAAATCGTTGGAAAATACCTGTGCAAAACCTACGATAAGGATGTGATCACAGCAAAACAAAAGAGTAGGAAATAATGTGTTGGAAAAACTGGAATTTCGGTGAGAAATTATTTGAAGAAAGGCGTCAAAATCTTACTACTTCAAACTTAAACAAACTTGAAAATTGTATTCCTGTTCAAAGCCACAGCAAAAATGTGCCATTAGCCTGTTCGGTGCTAAAGTCTCCACCCTGCGAGGCAGCCAGGAAGAACATGTGATCAGTACATTCAGTTCATAATCTAGACTCTTCAATTGATAGGCCTCTGACCGTGCAAATATCTGTAGTCCAAGAAAACATAACCAGCTCAAACCTTCAAGTTTAAAGTGAACAGTTGGTCCACTCGCATCCTAGTTTTATTAACATATTCAAAAACACACATATGACTGTGAGCGTTATACTGCCGTCAAGTCCAACATAAAATAAACTGTTAAAATGTCTTTCAGGGTTAAAATGGCCATGAAGGAGGTAAGGCCACTCCATTAGGGATGGAAGGTGCGTCCCATTGGTCCAGGCTGGTCCGACGCCTGTGACCTCGGTCAAAGTCGGAGCTCCCAAGTGTCTTTAAAGGCTGTTGTTTGGCCGTTTGGTAGAGATCCACTGGGGATGGTGGATGTAGAATGCAGAAACGACCTGATGAGTACAGGTCTAGCATTTTTTGTGAGTCAGTAGGGGGACGATGTCAGTAGTTTTTCTTTGTAAGTTTGCAAGTAAAAATGTGTTGAATTACAGACTGTGACTGAGTTACAAAAGTCCCCAGAAGTCCAAGTGACCAGCCACTCTGCTGTCAGTCAGTCAGGCAGGCAGGCAGTCAGGCTCCCTGGAAAATGCTGTGTTAGCTTATGTAACAGGCTGTCAGTGAAACAGGCTGTCTGACAGAATTGGACCGACAGTCTCATGTAACCTCGGCGGGCAGTCAGTGAGTGATGGCGACCATCACAATCAATCGTTCAATCGTTGAGGCGGCAGTCGCACAGCTCCTTGTAGATTCTCTTGCGGATCCGAGGCATGTCCTCCTGACTGAACAGCAGAGGCTGCTTCACGGAGAGACAACGGCAGTACTGACAGACCAAGACAGAAAGACAAGCAGTGAGGAAAAGATACACAATCACAGCTCCGTCTCCACATTGAAAACTCATAATGACAGAAGCTTCTCTCCAGTGTCTTTCACCCCTTTGGAGACCTGAGCAATGATATCATTTGTTGTCTAAACCTGGGGCAGAAAAGACACTGATGACAAAACTTTGTTCATTCCTTTTTCTGCCAGGGGAAAGACAGAGAAAGTAAAGAGAGGAAGCAAGCAGGGACAGGAGATGACATACAAAATAAAAGAAGGGGGTGATGGATGAAGGACAGAAGGCTGTAAAAGCAGGGAAAAAAAAAAACGTCTCACCTCGAGGACAAAAACGCCACAGTCGCTGTCGTTTTTCTGCTGAGGAATCCCCTGAGGAGTGAAAGGTCAAAGTCAAGCTGGGAGTCCAAAAAACTAATGACACTAAACATATTCTGTTTTTACATGTTTGTATTTATTTTGAACAGATACAACAACGTTAAAGTCGGTAAGAAGAAGTGACTTGGGGAAATAATGTGACAGTATCTTGTTCAGAGTTCATATGCTGATTAACAGTGACCTCTGAGTCCAGCAACAGCAAGAAGGACTATAAAACATGTTTGTTCACTCATCTGCATTAATGAGCGACATTCTCAGTGTCCTGCAGTCGAGGTGAACACAGTGTGAGTGTTATTCTCAGGGTTACCTTTATGATGGTGATCTTCCAGCCTTTCTGGAAAGCAGTCTGTTTCTTCTCTCTGGCTTCAGACAGAAGGTACTTCATAATGTTCTGATAAGAAATCAAACAGAGGACAGAGTAATGCTATAAGATTAATGGTGGAAAGGACTAATTTTGCCCCAGCAGCAAAAATATCAGTATTTGAATAGTTTTGAGGAAGGACAAAGAAGGAAAGAGGAAGGTAAGGAGGACTGAAATAGACACTTCTCAGTCTAGCTGATAGCGATTATATTTGATAAAAATAAAAAGATTTGGTGGCAAACAGACCATCAAATCACCGAATACCTACAGTGACTCGAGGTCTGAGAGATCAAACCATTTGTTTTGCAAAAGGTTCATTACAGCCTTTGTGATTAAAAACCCGGATTTCCACTGAAACCACTGCCACATACTGGCCTCAGGGGCTGCGCTGAATGTCATTATTTTACTCTCAGAGTTTCTTCTGAGGTTTTCAAGCAAAGCATTGACTGTCTATTGTCACAAAAAGTAATATCATCATCATCCCCAAAACCCACCAAAAAGATAAATTTTTTGCCTTGCGTTAACCGCACAACTTTGACCTCTGGTTCGTTTAAAGGCTGAAGTGGCGATAAATCCTTTCTTTTTTCATCACATAGGTTTGAAAAGTTAATTTTGTGCTTTCCTGCCATCAGTGACCCCAGTTGTTTATTCCAAAAGCTCAAGTCTACCCTCCAGTTCAGACCCCCAACAACTTTCCATTTCAAGGGAATGAATAACAGAAAAGCTGAATTACTGATGATCTCATCTCATCAACACTTGTTTGTTAAAAAATGATTCAAACTCAAAGACATCAGCCGGCACTGAGGCACTCACATCTGTGGTGTGTCTGAAGACGATGCCTTGGCTGTCGTAGTAACTGATGGTTTTGGTTGCCATGGTGACCGTGACGAGGGACCAGTGGATTTCTAAGTGGATGGGAATTAGCAACAGCCACTTGGAGAACAGGTCAACCTGAAATCATTCCATAAATCAACGTACACACAGTTTAGATTTATAAAGATACAAAAACGTTGTTCACTAAAAGTCCACAACATCACATTTTCTATAAGGCTGTACAAAATACAACTCAGGCCGTTAAGAAATAGTTGTTTTGTATGTGACAAAGACCTTCCAAGGGCCAAAAAACTAGTGGTTTACGGAGAGAAGTTGACTCTTGATCCATATGGATCCAAAGGCGGTGAAATCTAGTTTTCTGCTGCTGTCAGACTCCAAATTAAAGGTTGGAGTTTAAGTGCTCTTGCGACATCAGAGTCCAGCTATTAGCAGCACTGTCAGAGCTACTGAGGAGAAAAAAGGCAAAACTTTAAACTACTGACTTCCTCCTTACTTTTTTAGTCCATCTCTTCACACCGTCATAACCCTTGGCAACCAGCTGCTTGTGGAAAAAGCTGTTGAAAAAATGAACCTGAAAAAAAAAGAGAGGAAGAAAAAACATATTACACATGAATTTATCTGTTAAACAGAAACATATCTAATGATCTAAATATTATTTGAGGAGTCTCAAAATAATATCATACAATCTTAAGACTCCTAAGGTGAGATCTTATAACAGTTTATAAATTTTATTTAATATTCTTTTGGGCTAAAATCTGCACTTTAAGCCTACAAACGCAACGTCACGTACTTTTTGTTGTGTGGCCTCCATGATGAGTTCTCCATACATGTTGATAATCTGACGGACAAAGAGAGACGTTTGAATACAAGCCTGTTCGACCTCACGAAAACAACAAACACTGGATTTCTTTCCGAGTGACCTTGCTGTTAGAAGGATGAACAGAGTAGAGAGAAGCATCACGATGGCAACAAAGACTTTTCTAGCTGTTTAAACCCTTTGTCCTTCTTTACCTGGTCATTCAGCCAGTTCTGATCCTCCAGCGTACCGAGGTCATCCAGGCCCAGGGTGTGTTTGTTATACGTCACCATGAAGCCTGCAATAGGAACAGAGGCCAGCCCGGCCCGGTACCGAGTCATCTCCTTTTTGATGTCCAGGGCCCTGAAACAAAAACATCAGGAGAGATTTTTCAGAAACCTCTGAAGCGTCTATTATATCTTCAAGGACATTTAAAAGAATGACAGGAAAGAGATGCCAGAGAATAAAAATAACAATTCAAAAAAAAAATGTCATTAACAAAACTAAAAACTGCTCGTGCTCTAAACCCATTAGATTAATCTGACTACTGGCCTGATTTAACAAGTAATACCATCAAGTAATTCTTCTCGTTTCTACTTCTATTGATCAATGATTAACAATATACTGGTTTAAACTCTAACTAGATAATGAGAAACACTCAATGCCAAACTCCCCAGCACAGAGTAGTGGTACATTTCATGGTTCATGGTCCATGTTCAAGTGTCCTGTTCAGAAAAACAGTGTACTGTATATGGCTTTATGTTGGCCTCATTCTGGTGTACGCTGTTCAATGTGTATCATTAAATTAAACCAAAAAGACTGAGCCTAAAACACAGAAAAAGCTCCTCACATTCACAGCAGATAGTGTGTGTCTGTGCATGTGTGTAGGAGTGTGTGTAACCTGTTGCTGAGGTCAGAGTTGCCTTTCTTCTTCAGGTATTCGAGGACATCGTTCTCACTGAGAGGAATGAAACCGCCGTACTTCATGTAGAAGCTCTCCAGAAACTCTGAAAAAGAAAATGTCAGCATCACTGAATCACAAGGGCTGAAGAAAACACAAGAAAAAACACATTGAAAATGTAAAAACATTACTGCTTCTGCCTGAATGGTGTTTTTCTTTATCATTTTGTATCCAAGAAGTTACAGCAAAATATAAAAAGAATTTGCACATAATAATTTTGTATTTTAGTGTATATCCCATCAAAGTTGTTGCATAAACACAAGTTTAAATCAAGGCTGCATGTGTAAATGTTTTATGGACGAGGCCATTTGATTAATGAATGTCATGAGACATAAAATTTGTTTAGTCGGTAATTTTTTGTCAATTTGAGCATAAAAAGCTCAATTCTTTCCTTTGCTTTGTTTCAACAAACTGAAACAGATGGTTATGACCATATTCTTGAAGAGGGATACACTAGTGTAGTTTGCTGAAACACACATCTTACCATGGATCATATCAGTGAGCTGCTCTACGCTGTCCTCCTGATCCTGCTTCTGTCCATCAGTCTCTTCTCCATCTTTGCCTGACGCTTCTTCCATCTCCTCCTTCTCCCAGGTTCCTGGCTGACAGTACAGCCTGTGGTCTCTTAATGCCCATTGGTGCTGCCTGCTGGATACTGTGATTGGACCCTGGGATGGAGGGGCAACTGTCGCAGGGGGAGAAGTTTCCACCTCCATGAGTGTGGAGCCATGGTCCTCGTTTGTCGTTGTGGTGATGTTTCCGTTGGACAGTGTTACTGGTATGGACACAGAGTCTGTTCTCTCTGGAGTCTGGTCCACCTGCATCTCAGAATCAAGATCCTGGGGAGACCCTGACTCTGAACGTGGACCTGACTGCTGTGAAACAGAAAGTGGTCCATTTTCCATTTCACTGATGATCATGTCTTCCCCTTTTGCCTCCTCTTCAGGTTCAGTGTCAGAGAGGTTTACAGTGTCCCCATTTCCAAATGTAGATTTACCTTCGCTGGGGTGAGGCTGCTCTAAATGGTCCATCCCTGCATCTCTGTTTGACCCTCGCCTCTGCACAAACACTACTCGAGCTGGGCCATAAGTTTTCAAACCAAAGACACCGCCACCTAAACCTCGTCTCTTTATTCCACCTGTGGCTTCTATATTTAATGCAGGCGTACCCCTCACCATCCCCCTCCCTCTGCCTCTGGTTACTGGTGCTCCCCCGCCTGCCGTTTCTGACAGACTCATCTCTACATCCTTGCTATCACTGCCTTCCTTCCCTCCTTCACCTGCAACTCCTGACCCCTCCATCAACACGTCTTCCCTTTTCTGTTCGTCATCTGTCTCTGGAGCAACACAGTTCCTTATTGATCCATCCTGAAGGGAGACTGTAACAGGGAGGGAAACAGGCATTAGTGACTGAGGATCAGCCACTACTACGGTTGTTTGCACCCCCTCACGACCACTGTCATCTTCATCGTCTGTCTCCTCTACCTCTTCTTCAGTCAAATCTAAACTCTTGATATGTGTCAGCTTGCCACTGACGTTCCTTTTTGGGGTGTCCCACAAGTCACTACCGGCCCCCCTTCCTCTGCCTCTCCCTCTCCCTCTTCCCCTGCCCCTCCCTCTGCTTGAGGTTTTGGCATTGTGTCCTGTGCTGTTGGGGCCACAGCAGTCACAGGCTTTAGGAGTCCTCTTCCTGCCTGATGTACGGCCATTGACTGAGCCCTGAGCAGGGGTGGATGTCTGTGTGGAGGACCAGGCTGAAGCCGGGCTTGAATTAACAAAAAGCTCTTTCGCTGGGGTTACAACAGGTGACTCAGGATCAGCAGGAGCTGGAGTAGAGGGCTGGGTCAAGTCTGAGTTGGAGGTGAGGTCTGAGGTTAGAAATTTGATAGAAGTCTGGATTTGGTCCTGATCTGTAGCTTCTCCAGGAGGGGGCACTAGAGGAGCTGCTTGTAAGGGAGGTGCTGTAGCAGGAACAGTTAAAAGAGGTGACGCTGATGGTGTTGTTTTCATTGGGGATGCAGAGCCGCTGTGAACCATGACGCCCTCTTTTGGCTCTTCAACCCCATCCCCAACACCCCCTCTTTGTTCTCCTGTTCTTCTCTTCCTCCTCCTCCCCTTTGGTCCTCTGAATTTTAGGTGTTGTAGTTTCCTCTTTCCTTGTTTTTATGCTGACATCCCTCCAGGCATTGCTCTGTAAAGTTTTCGTTCTCAAGCTTTTCTCACCATAGAAGTTTTTGTTAC
The DNA here is from genome assembly GCA_029814665.1 of Acanthurus lineatus. NCBI lineage: Eukaryota > Metazoa > Chordata > Actinopteri > Acanthuriformes > Acanthuridae > Acanthurus > Acanthurus lineatus. Next base: position 9,183,762 of record JAPZDV010000021.1, on the reverse strand, counting down.
AACAGAAGGCTGAAACATGTCAGGTACTGAGTGTTCCTCAGTGAAGAGCAGACTCTGTGTGTAATAGTATCATCACCATGGTCTCCTATTAGAGCAACTGGGAAATGTGGCAAGAGGGTGGAAGATATGGTGGGAGAAAATAAGACAGAAAGAAATTTTGTCTCTTCTAAAACAAGCTTTCTAATTTATTTTTTTGCAGTCTAAATGAGCAAAACTTGACTCAGATGTCATTGAAGAGTTCACATACACAGTCATGCCAATAATACAAGGAAAAAACAAAACAGACCACGTTTAGAACTGTCAATATTTTTAAAACAACTGTACATTTTTTAAAAACTTATATAGGTTAGAAATTAATACCTACAGTCTTTTAACTGCATATAAACTTTACACTCTATCACGTCTCATTATCAGTGTGTTGTCAGTCACATATTATAGCCATAATGACATCTGAACTAATGCACCCTATTCCATGTAGTACAAAAAAAATATATCAAACATCTGTCACTCTGATGTCCGTCTAGTGTTGGGCTGGTTTACAATTTTTACTTTTATGTCACATAGAAATCATTATAGGGACAATTTAAAAAGTCCTAATGAATTTAATTAAAATATATGAACATCAACATGTGAATCGTAAAACGTCCCCAATTTCCAGGCAAACTCCACTCAGGTCACTGTTTCTAGTCAAGTTTCGTTCACTGTAATGACAGCACTGAAAAAAGTGGAACTTACTTTCACTAAAAATAAAAGAAACAGTAAAAATAATATTTGTAATTTACATCATTGACATGCTCGCTAATGACAGCTCTGCTTGGCAACACCCCGACCCCGCCCCACTGCACAGAGAGAGCGGTTTCAGATGATGGGTGGACGGATGAATGGATGTATTATTTAACATGACGTGTCCCTTCATCAATATCTATAACTTATTCAGCTTTCAGCGATATTTATTGACTGTGTGAGACTTGGCCGGTGGAACAATTTCAGTAGCAACAGCCTTGATTTCTACTTAAATTAACAGGTAAACCACTGTTCAAAAACAGCAACATTAAGTTGCTAATTTGTTTTAACTCACAACTTCGTCACTTTTGCACAAAGATATCGTGACTACGCAGTTACGATAATTTTACTTTCTAACGTAATAATTTATTCTACTATCTCATTTACTAAAATAAAAAAACGTAAACGTCAATGCTTCCTTTTGAAATAGTTATTGGCGTTAAGGTGGAGAAGCTCACACTTAGCTGATGTTAGCAACGTAACAGCGAAATTTGACAACTCTCGAGATGAAAATATTTGGTGTCTGCAGATAAGTTGGTCATTAGTAGCTAAGCTACTCATTGGCAAAGATGCCAATGTCGGCTAAAATTTCAACTATCAATTAAGAAATGAAGTTAAATATAAATTGCATTAGCCACGGAAATTTAACACTTGACATCGATCTAACGCACCATGCCCTTGCATCCTTAAAAAAATAAACGGTATCGTCAGATAATCTTCCTTAGTCAAATGTCGAATTTTACAAAGTTTTGCATAAGTTAGTCATTCCCCTGAACGAGCTAAGTTAGCTAGCTGCAGTCAAAAACACAGGCGAAAACAAAGCAGCGACTACACACATTTCCTCCATTTTCAGTAGAGAGTCTGGGGCGTTTAAAGACAACAAAGATGCTGCAAATCCGTATTTGAAGTGGTAAGGAATACAGCTGAAAGTGTGACGAATAGGGAAAGGAAACATAATCATACTCTACCTTGTCAATGAAATAACAAACCGAGTTTTGCCTGAGCACGATTTGAAGAAACAACAACCCAAGTTCTCGTCGCACATTGATTGCGTCACGGCGTTAGGTAGCTTCGGTTGCGGATACCACTCCGGATACTCTGCCGAAGTAATCTTCAGATTTCTTCCTTTTCTCCGTTAAACCTCCGACTTTGACCATCGTTTATTCAATAATAATAATAGTAATTTTGATACTACTAATAATAAAACAATAATAATAATAATAATAATAATAATAATAATAATAATAATCACCACCACCACCACCACCATCACCATCTTGTATCATTAATAATAAGCACAATTTAGTGTCTGATATTATTCCTGATATTATTATTGTTTGTTGTTTTATTGTTTATTGCTGAACAAAACACAAACAAAGTATCTTGATAAATTTTATTTACAAAAACCTAAAACAAGAAAACAATAAATAAAACTAACAGTCAAAAAGGAAAGAAATTAAGTACAAAATTATCAACAGTCAAAAGTTAGAAGAGGGGATATATAGAGAGATTATTAACATAATAATTACTACTGCTTGATACCAGTAGTTTTTGACCTTTTTAAAAAGTTCAAGACTTTTGCATCAAAAAGATATCTATCAAATGTATAGCTGTAGCAACTATGTAACATGTCACATATCTTTGTTGGGTGTACCATTATGCGACTTAACGCTGCATAGGACCCAAGATGTATCAAGCAAATAACTTCAGACATATTTGAGGGAAAAAGTGATATCTCTAAATGTATAAACAAAATATATTTGATCTTACTTCAAGGCTTCAGCAAAAAAACTCAGATCCCAAAGATAATGCAGCAGATTATGCATTGAAATAAACACATTTCTATTTGTACATAAGATCAGTGCTATTTTATTCTCTACTTATTTTCATGATTAAAAAAAACAAACAAATAAAAAGAAACAAACGATTTGATGTGAGTCTCCTTACAAGTGTGATTTGGCTCCAGTGATGTCTGGTGATCAGAAATAGCCTTCCTGTCTCATCTAAACACCAAACATATACAGATGCAGCAGTGCAAGGAGTCTCACTTTTCACATACGAGTCTTGCAATGCTGGGGCTCTGTGGCACTAATGCCAAGAGGCATAATTTGGAAAATGCTGCACAAAAATAGACAAAAAACAAGCATTTCACTGCCAAGACTAAATGTAAGTACTTCATCCTTTTTTAAATTGGCACCAAGTATTTATTGAGTTTTTTCAACAAAACAAAATTGATTTAGACCATGACCTTTGGATCTAATGAGAGATTAAAGATTAATTGGATGGATGATTAACGATTTGTCCCATTTGAGCAAGCTCACAATCCTTCTGATGTATGAAAATGATTAAAAGGAAAGAGAAGCATAAACAGTCAGAGTAGGGAAGACTAATTATGAAGTGATCCATCATACAGAGGTACTTTTTCTTGGACAGCTTTGGTCATTTTTTTTCTGCACTTGATGCAATGACACCATGCTACTCTGTGGAAGACAGTTGATGAGCAGATGTTGGTAAATATAATCGTGCTGCAGCAATCGGTTACAGCTGTGAGGTGTTTGCCTAGAGAAGATGAGTAATGGACAAAAGATGATAAAAATTAACCTCTCATGAAAACACATTCCCATAACAAGAAGGGAAATTTATTGTATCTTATCATGTAAAGGGATATAAGTGTTACTAGCAGGTTTTATTTGAGCAACACAAAAATTCAGTGTGCTAATAAGAAAGCATTTTTATCCATCAAAGTGTAGCGTTGATAGCTGGAGTATGTATGGTCTTGGAGACTGCAGCACCATTGCTGCCTCCTGCTGTTAGCACCTGAAGTTGCAGCTGGTAAACACTGTCAGCTTTAAGACCACGAACTGTCACCGACCGCTGAGACTGTGGAGAGTGAAGCAGGGTAAGTTTACAGACATAAATGTGGACTTTTCTTCAGACACAAATATTTAAAATGAGTTAGAGTTTACATAACCTCATGGAAATTTAAAAGATAAGGCTTGTGATATTCTACATTCCCCAAGCCATTCTCTGGCAATATGAATCTCTTATATTTGTACATTAATATTTTATTCTTTAATTTTTAATATTAGGTTAAATAATCTTTAAATCAGCTGTTAACTATAGCTGTAAGTAAAAAATACACAAACAGAAATACAGTTTGTGTTTTTAAGGGACTACTTTCACACAAATTGTGTGCTCTAGCAAGTATTTTCTGCAGGAGAACAGTTTTGATAGTATTGACAATAACTAAGAAATAAACTGCAATGACCATGTTCAGTGTAATGAAGCATTCAATGAAGCCACCAAGAGTGAAACAGCATGGCTCACTAATGTGTTTAAATGTGTTTGAGGTCTATGGCCGAGTCGAACATATCAGACTATGGCTTCAAAGCAAACACTAGCTGGAATCAATTCATGAGGTGCTGTTTCATAATTTTGCATTATACAATTATATACTTTTTTAAATTTAAGCTTTTGATATTTTTTACACCACCCCTTTGACGTATAGATTAAAAGTAAAGAATAAAAAAACTTTACAAAAATCCCTTATTGTTGCAATGTTCCTTCTGAAAAGTCGTTTACACGCAAATAAGGATACACACACCCCACGAACTCATATCCCTCTCATGTTTCTAAGGTATTTTCCACCTGCTGCTCTGCAACAATGCTGTCACTGTAGACCTCTCTTTGTGTCTCACCGGTGCGATCGTTTGTGTCTGGGAGATAAGCGTGTCCTCCAGCTCCTCTGTTGCCGCGGTTACCCCTGACTGCAGCGTCCAGGTGAACTGGAAACCCTCCACAGCTGCTGGGTCGAGTGAATGCTGGGACATCTTCCAGCGGAGCTTTGTGAGCAAGGTGCCGTTGACTTGTTGAAAGTCTGCAGTCAGTCGTTCTGGACGCAGTACCACCTTCCTGCCTGACAGGAGGCGCTCTGACACAAAGGAAGCCAAATATTTACCTTAATCATTTTTCACCTCAACAGGTTCAGCATGACAAATTTTTTTGATGAAATGTCTTCATCAGTTAATACAAGTTTGATTATAATGGCATTTTTTTTAGTCTAACTGTATGCATGTAAAGGTTGCTTGTCAAGGTGAATGGTAGTTAGTGATAATATATAGGGTTTCCATTTATGTGCAAGTGTGTATTTGGTGTTTTGCTCTATCTTTTGGAGTCTTTATGTTCTCAAAAGAAGTCAAGAGAAACACCTACCAGAGTTTATTTAAATAGGTTACAAGTTGCATGAATTATGAAGGTCAATAGAACACTGCATTTATATGTGTCTTTGTGTGTGTCTGTGTGTGTACATGTGTCTTTAGTTACCCTTACCTTCAGTGTTGCAGGGCAAACCTTTGCCTCCTCTGACTCTTATGGAGGAGCAAGCTGGGGTTGTAACCCAGGCAACAGCCTCTGACCCAGGGTCAGCCTTCATTACTACAGCAACCTGGTACTTACAGGCAAACAGCAGGCCAGTGATGGTGTGATGGGTGCCCTGAGGGTAGAAAATTAAGTCAAGTCAGGGGTAAAAAAAAAAAAAAAGAAAAAAAAGTGTTTTAATAGGCATCACGGTGTGAAATGTACACAGCTGGTTGTTAAAACTGACGTATTACACGTTTTCTTAAAATATACAGATTACCTCTAATTTTGTTCGGGCACATGTCTCATATAAGCAGCTTGTTAGCTCCATGTTAAAATAAACACCACAGTTTGGAGCGGCACTTGGCAGCTCCGCGGGTTGGCAGTTTCAGTGGTGAGAAATGGTATAAGTGTTTAAAAAACGGCTGAACTTCAACAAACAGAAATTATACTCTGTGACCTCAGCAAATTGCACACAGCACTTTGATATTTATCAACCCTCTGGGTGTGTGATCATTTTAGACGCAGAGTTACCACTGGAACGACAGCGGGTGAAGATCTCACATTGATGGGTCCAGTTTTCTCTTGGCGAGGTCAGCACAGTGTAAAATCAATCCCAGCTGATCTTTTAAAATGCTTTTTCTCTACATGGTTACAGTTTAAACAACAACATTTAAATGAAAGGACAAGTTCCAAATGTGCATTTACAGTAGACTTTGTTTTGCCTTTTTTACTTTAATAACAGATACAATGGTTTGTGCTCATTGGTGAGACAATTCTGCACCTAACTTTCCCATGCATTAGTCAAGATGTATTTCTGTCACTGTGACATACACAGAGGCGCAGAAATAAAGGATATTTCAGCCAAGGATTTGAAAGAGTTATTGTAAAGTCGATGTTAGGCAGAGACAGAGCAAGACGATGGCACAGAGACAAAGTTAAACAAAGACAAGAGATGAGAGCATTCCAGGCTGATCTGAGTTATAGCGATGTAATCCGATCTCTAATACACGCATACACACAAAAAGACAATGCTCACATAGAGAGGAGACATCTACACACAGTTTCATGAGCCCAGCCAGAGTAGTTATACCTGCACAGTTGTTGTTTTCTCTGTGTCTGTAACATTAGAGCTGCAGGTATGTGGATGCCACCGCAAAATGTATGGACCAGGGTGTCTCTGTCTGCCTGTAAAAACATATGAGAGACAGATGAACTTTCTACTTTTCTTGACATTTCTCTTTTCCTTTTATCACTTGCATGTTTTATCTTGTAGTAGTAGATCATTGGAGTTATCTGCAGCTAGTGAACCTCTTTCAGTGTCTCCCTTATTGAGAAATTCTGGATCAATCCATCACAGGCCTGATGTTCTGCCAACCACTACTACTTGCATTAAGTTGACAGATGAA
>JAPZDV010000021.1:9134404-9177114 GCA_029814665.1 Acanthurus lineatus | reverse complement strand
CAGATGAAAGAGCAGTGCACTTAAGGGTGGTTACAGTAAACGTGAGAGGACACATGGTGAAATTCAGCCACATGTTTGAGCCTCAGTCAGATCCAGACTCAGATGACAGCTGGTAGATGTATAAGAGTGGTCGGAGTAGTATCATCTTTTGTTTATTGTTGTTTGTTCGCTTGCAGTAGTCAGTAGTTGGAACAACATTAATGACGGTAAAACATAAAATTATATCCACAACAATTTGCAGTGATTATTGTTTTTTTATAAGGAATGTTTGATTAACAGTTAAAAGAAGCTTCAGGTTCTAATTTACCCCCCAAAACATGGATATTTGACCAAATGAGCTGTCAAACTTTCACTGTGCTAATGCAAACTCTCATTTTTGTACTAAAAAGTCAGTTCTGTGTTGAATATTTCAAGTGTCCTTTGTTTGGCTTTTAGATTTTCAACAAACATTATCTAGTTTGCATGGGAAATGTTAGAATCTCAGATTTTTAAAGAAATGCACAGGTATTGCAGAAAGCTATGTTTGAACTTTTAATGTGCCAATATCAAAGTGTAGTTACAGTAAGAACTGTGACGGTAAGCTTCAGCTGAAGAACTAGGAACATTGTTTATTTGTATGCAATAAGATGTTTTCTCAGAGAGCAGTATGCAAATTTAATTAAAAACATGTTTGATGTTTGGGTAAATTCAATCACTGAAGTCGCCAGAGAAAAATGTGATCTTTAAAAAAAACATACACTGGAAAGTATACTATAGAAAGTCACATATATGGGAAGTGTGTCTGTTATAGAGGGTGGAAAGATCATCTCTGGTAAACCAATTTTAATAATATTATACATTACTGTCAGTATCAAGTATGGCCATACTTGATATTGACAATAAAGCAAAATTTCTGTCTCTTCTGGTCAAGCTGGTCAGGTTTTTAAAACTTTGAGCAGGATAGTTAACCAATGACTGGTGGCATCTTGGTAGTAACTGGTCATAATATCAGCAGAATGATAACCTCCAAAGTTGTATGTTTCTTGATTTAATGGACTCACATTAATAATACAAAACCTGTTTGTTGTTATTCTTTAAATTAGAATGATCGACTCTAATGTACATTAAGCATCTTTTTTTTGTTTACTTTTTATCCTTAGATATCGTTGAGATGTTCAGTGTTTCAGTATGAACTCACCGTGGTTCGGCCACTTCCAGAAGACCTTGACCTGCAGCTGGTTGTCATGGTAATGAGGGGCAGCAGCCTCCAGGCGCAGCTTGCCAGCGGTGACAGGGTTGAGTGGGGATTCAGGGTGAGGCAGAGAGGAAGAGTGGGGGAGGTCGGAGGAAGCAGGGGAGGAAGAGGAGAGGGAAGGAGAGGAGAGAAGAGATGATGAAGATGAGGATGAGGGGAGCTCATTAGAGAAGTCTTCACCTTTGGTGAAAGTGTGTAGGAATGGAGAGAAGAGAGAAGAAGAGAAGAAGAGAATGGAGAAGATTGGAAGAGTACGGAGGGGAGCGGAAAGGAGCGAAGCAGGGAGAGTAAAGGTGAGGAATAAAAAGGAAGTTGAAGAGAGGTGAGATGAGGATCAGAGAGAAGAAAGAAGAAGAGGAGTAAAGAGGTGATAAAAAGGAGAGGAGATGAGAGGGGACAAAAAGAGAAAGGAAAAAATAACTATTACTTTTTCAAAATTTGGCTGAGCCTTAAAAAAGTGCAGTAAAAGGTATATGAGGTCATACATAACAAGTCTTGTTATTTGCACATTCTAAATAATAATTAACCTTGAAACAGTGGATGCAGGAGGGATTTTCATTGTGTTTTTGTTTTAAAGAGACAGTCTTTTAACCACTGAGCAGTTTTCTGTTCATCAATAGCATCATTTACATGGAAGTTGTTCCAAATACCTAAAACAGGCAACATTACAAAGACTATGCTATGAATGACTGGATGTATGAAATCGTTATATAGCACATGGAATTTATAAATGTCATATATTGTGCCAGGAGCATCATAAACTGGGGTCAACAGAGCAGCTGCTAACTAGCCTACCCATTAATTCATTCACTCATAGCAGTAATTGGCTTTATCTGGCCTATCTGACCCTCATTAACATTGAGAGGAACCAGCCCAATACATGGGCTTAAATATTAATACCTCTGCATTATACATGGCAGTATGTTCCATATAAAATTGTTGGTATGTGGTTTAATAATTGAGCTGCAGCTGGCTATAATCCTCAGCTGGGCTGACCTAAAGGTCACCTATAAATACTTCTGATGCCTGGACGACCATTAACATCGCCTCTTTCCACTGTATGTGTGTGTTTAAACAGTGCAGCTGTATGGAGACAAAATACGCTGACAGTCAGCAAGTGCAGCAGCTCTGAACTGACTCACCAATAAAGTATGGCTCTGTTAACAAATGGTCCAGTAAACTGTTCTTACAGTTTTCACTAATGGCAAGGCAAGTTCATGAAATGTTCAAAATTCTGTACTTGAGTGTATCTTTATTTGGGGTTAAGGTTGCTAGGGGAGTCCTAAGGTGGCTATATTGTTAAACCACAGCAGCACAAACAACAGAACTACAGTTTACACTACTTGTGCAATAAACCTCAGTCTACTGTGTAACTCTTGGCTTTATTTATAGTCACTTACTGTTTATTACTACAAGACGAAAGTGTACAAAACCTACCGGAGAGCTGGTGCCATCCTACAAGCTACATATATTTTTGAGTAACTTTAAGTCTGGCTCTTTTTATGCATCTGTCTAAAATACAATGCTCACACCAATAACAAAAACACAGGATTCAGGGTATGTAGCACTATGCTGCATGATTTAAAACAAAAATAGTTACTCCTTAAAGTAACCTTTGGTAGTGATAAAGTGGAGCTCCTGAAACAACTGTACAGCATCTTAATGATTTATTAGTCAAAAAACCCAAATACAAGAAAAGTCTTTCAATGTGTTTGAATACATCCTATGATGTATATGATGATATACAGTAAATTTTTAAGTTGAATTTTTTTCAGTCTTTGGCGGCAGAAGTTTGTTTGTTTACCTGCATGACTTATTGTGGTGAATACAATCTGGGCTCTTGGGCTTTTCAGCCTCTTCTGACCCCAGTAGGAAACCGTCTGGACAGACAAGATGTATGAAGTGGCAGGCAGCAGACCAGTCAGCCACAGCTCACACTGTGCCTGTAACACATTAAAGAAAAGTGACATGGAAAGAGAGGTTTTCAGTGTTTTTGAACGTGCGTACTCGGCTACTTCTAAATATATACATTATTTGTACTCTTTAATTTGACCAACTTAAAAGAATTCAAGAATCTACAAAACAAAAACTGTAGGAAAAATATTTCAATTCAGTCACCAACTCAGGTTCTCTACTAGAGCCAAAAGAGTTACTACCACATCTCCATCATCCTTATTGTCATCATCATCGTGTGTGCCATGTGTGCCCTGCTTTGTGACTGACAGTCCAGACCTGTTCTGCATTAGCTCTCTGTTTGACTGACAGCTCATTAACAGGCTCTTAGTCAATCAGGTCTGTCTGACGGCATGGATTTGAGCTAGCCACAACAAAGAGATGCTCAGATGATAACAAGTCTGCGTGTGTGTTTGTGCGTGTGTGGTTCTGTATGTGCCTATACTTAAGACAAAATGAGACAAAAGCAAGTTAAAAGCAGTTTCTTGGTGACCTGCAGACAAAATGGGGTTGAAGTATTTCCATTACGCTCAAGATAGACAAAACATATGGCCAGTACAGCTGTGTGTGTGTGTGTGTGTGTGTGTGTGTGTGTGTATTTGTAAAACACAGACAGCGAGACAAGCCTGGGTTTCTATTTTGGTGCATAATGTCACTGGACATTATATGCAAGAAGCTGATGTGCATTTAAAAACACTGATTCAGCAGAGATTTTTCCATGTTTGAATACTTCCTTATTTCACTTTTAATGTTAAATCCCTCAAGTCCTGCACGCATTCCTAATTGACAGCATGTAAGGTTTATATACATCAACGTAATTCATTATGAAGGGCTAATAAAGAGCAATATAGCTTTGATTGCTCTTATCCTCTCTTATGGTCTCTGCTGTCAGCGATTTGGGAGCTATTTTTACACCATTTTGAAATGTTTTTTTGATTCCTCCCTACCTGTTGTGATGCTGCTCTCCCTGTGTGTGCCTAGATGCAGCTGCAAGTAGGAAACACTAGTTAGGGGGCCTCATTTAAATTCCAGGCCTCCCAACCAAGCAGAACAGAGGACGAGACTACAGATAAATGGCTCCGCCAGGCTCAGTCTGGGATCGCCATCACTACTTAGTATAGCTAAGTAAGTGAGTTTGCTTGCATTATAGCCTTCAAACTCTGATGTTTATGTTTTAAATTTAAGTGGTTTTAAAGCTGAGCAATCCTGTGCAAAGAGTCCGATTTCCTAATCTCAAGAAAAAAGTTCAGTCGCTACACAGGCAATCATATTGTTTGCATAATTGTTGCATCAAAGCTGTAATATCTATGTTGTTTACTGTGATTATAGGTATTTTGGTGCTGCTCACTGGACTAAGTTGCTTTGCAAGCATATAACATCATCATCGCACCTATAATCATAATAGCAAAATCCACCCTGTTGAGTGTTATTGCCTCATTAAATATAATACAGCAAAAACCTGCTGTATTTCTTAAGAAGTTCCTTTTTGAATTAGGCAACAACATGCTAGCAATGGTTCCTTTTGTTACTCTGAATGCAACTTCACATCCCAATCCTCTTGGCCTGATGCATGTTTTCACAAGCAAGTTATGCTAGCCGATACAGTAATGAATAATGGTCCATACATCAGTCAGATAACTCTTTGAACTAATCTTGTGTTTTACCTCTATGATAGTTGATACACTCTCTCACTAATGCCCTCATGCTGCAGTGGCTGGCGTGTTGGTGCACTCCCAGATGCTTTGACTCAAGTTAAACACTTTACCCAAACGTAAGAAAGCCACTTTTCTCTGTTGTCAGTCAATCTACATGGCTAAGTTGTCATGTTTTTTCACTGCTGTAAAGGCTGTATGTTGTTATAGCACTCTAACAAAGTTATGTCCTATAAAGATAATGGCATGTCTGCTTGAGAAACATATGCACAAAATGTCTGCAGAAGTAATAGGAAAGCGTGCCGGACAGGGATTACAGGATGAATCTGTCAAACCCAGACCTAAAGAAGAGCACATGTAAACATTCTTCTTGTAAATATAAAAAACACATCTAGAGGACATATCTTTAAAATGTTTCTTTAACCTGAGTGGCATATAGGCTTCAGGTTTTCTGTATGAAAGTCCAACAGTTATGAACATTTTTTTTCATCACCTAATTTTAATCTTTGTAGTTCCACAAAGTCTCCATCTAATCTCCTTCTATCCACCTAATGGCCACAGGTGGTTTAGGAGGACATTAACCCTAACCCTAACCCTTGATTTTAGGTAATCAGTTAATGCCTGATACTAGGAATGAATGTAATGTCCTGAAACTTGCACAACACACAAGATGCTTTGATTACAATAAATGAGATATTCCAGTCTGCAGACCCAGGTGCATGCAGTCGCTGTTTACAGGGAACCTGTTTGGTTACTGCAAAGGTCTGTAGTAAGATCACTGCAGTAATCACAAGCAGGACACAATGAGGAATGTATGTGCATGTGTGAATGCGTGTGTGGTGCATGGTTTTACAGACCTAGTAAAATCTCTCAGGTGCGGCCTCGGAGCTTGTGTATGTGTGTGTATACTTTCAACTCAGTCATTGTTTGTGCTAATTTGAATATAAACCTAAAACCCGAGGTGTTGGGGAGACATTTATGGTTCTCACTTAAAAGGGCTGCTATAGGGTTAAAAACTGGTTTTAGTGTGAAATAAAAACCTGAACATTTTGCTTAATATTATTTGCATATTAGCATTCCTGCCAAGGCTTAGATGAGAAGATGTCTTTCTTTGGCCAGAAGTCTTGTTGTCACTGAGTGGTTGCCAGGAAATTAGTGGAGACTCCACAAAGTCACTGCTCCTGGCCAAGAAATAGTCCTACACTTAATCCCCCATAAAATCATAAAGTGTCATTTTTTTACACTTTGTTTTTTTTACAAGTTCACAAATGAGATACACCTTAATATCATGTGAGCTCTATAGGTGGTGGTATACAGATCCCTTAGACAGAGCCACGCAAGTTTCCACCTGCTTCCAATAAGCTAACTGTCTCCTGGGTGTAACTATATATTTATCATACAGTAATGTGTGGCTTAGCGTGGTATTAATCCTCACCTCTAGCTCTATGCAAAAAAGTGATTTTTTCCCAGAATGCTGAACTGTTCCTTTACGGTTTAAATTTGGTTTACAGGTGGGAAAAACAGGTTTCTAGGTCCTCGGAAGCAAAGAAGCACAACTATGTGAGTGTTTATGTCTTGAGTCAATGTGCAAAGATCACAATACAATTTAGATATGAATGGAATATTATGTCCACCATAAAGTCAGTGTGTTTATATGTGTTTGTGCCTCTGAGATGCAAACAAGGCACAGAGAAGGGAGAATAATAAAACTGGCATAAAAATACTCTCCAATTTGAGTCAAGCCGGCCACTTTTTAGATTCCCTCTTCATAATGATACATCATTTCAGTCAGTATTTGATGAGGATTGTGTTCATGATTAAATGAAAAAATGAAGTTAATCACAATATTCTTTAATTTTTTTGTTAATAAGTTAATAGGAAAGTCTCCTTACCCCCTGTGTCACTCTGCTGTTGCTCTCCTTTTTACCTGCTTCTGGGGTTCGTGATTGTGTAGGATGTGTGTGCATGTTACTGTGCACTGTATGTGTGTGTGCATGTAGTGTGTGTTTGTGCGCTGTGCGTGCATTTCTAGACATCCAGGTGACTCTGTAGTTGTGGACTGGCAGGTCTCCCTCTCTGGGGGGCTCCCAGCTTAATAAGACCCCCACTGTGATCCCACTTTCCCTCGACCTAAGGAGAGACAGCAACAAGTCAAACAACATCACAATGCGGATGTAAACAAATTTATGGCATTTAGGTAAAAAGAAGGTACTTCCTTCCAGCTCAAGTTCAGCAATATGTTTTTGCACTGAGTGGAGGTGAAATGCTGTGGATGGAATACTTGTTTGTCATCTGCTTTCAATGATGGTTTCCTTTTCTTTTATTCTATGTTTGTGCAATATATCCTTAGATATTTTATCATCATGTTAGAAAAGAGGCTAAAAAAGTAAGACCCTCTCCTCAGCTATTAAATGTTCTACTGGAATCTTGCTGCTAATTAAAGACGCTGTCTGAACTTTATATGACCTTGTTTAGCATCAAGACTGTGCCCTGGTGGCTGTGTGATCCATGTGTGTTTGTGCTACGAGGAATGGCTTGATCTTCATTTTGGCACCAGTGTTAACAGATTAAAGCAGCCAGACTGTCCACGTAAGACGCAGCTTACACACAGCTCACACATGGCTGCAGCGTTGCATCATCCAGAGATTTTGGGACTTGCCTATTTTCACATACGGGCCCGGTCTCCAGCAAAAAGAGATAGCAAAATGGTGTAGTAGTCTGCTGACAGGCATGTGGACTTTATACCTAAAAAATCACACCTTTCAGTACAGTTTCAATGTCAATATCTGTGGAATATGTCACAGACTTAAAAAAAATATAAACATTGGTAAAGGGAGGCATTTTTCTGGTGCACTCACCATCTCTTTTTCTTTCTCTTTATCTTAAAAGTGTTAAAAATTGATTTGTTATCATTATCAATAAATATTTTCAAAGGCAAACTCAATGTAGAGGATAAGGCTGACAGTAGCAGTTCAATGAGGTACAGGAACACAGTTAGTGTCTTTTAGCAAACAGATACAACTCACAAAACAAAACAAAAATCACGCTACAATATAATATAACAAGGACCATCAACTTAATAGTGTTTTATGACAGACAACCCAGTGTGGAAAAAAGAAAGGAATTATTAACCAATGTCATCATCTCTGATCTGTCGACATACCTTTCCTTGAACTGCATCCCTGAACCTGTCCAGTCTAGAGTCTGGTTGGTCACTCGGACATTTATTGGATGTTCTGGAGGTGAGGGGTCTGTATAGAAATGATCAGAAAAAAAAATGCTGTCAAGAGAGAAATTACATAAAATTATCTTTGAAACAAAAGCTGTAGTTAATTTTTCAGCCTTTATGTGTCTTCTGGGACAATTTCCACAAAGAAAATAGAGCAGGCAACGAGAGAGACAAAACCAGGGGCAAAAAAGGCTGAAGATCATGTTGTTGGTTGACTTTTGTCTCAGTGGCAAGAAAGCTTTGACAAAATGAGATTTAGTGAACACCAGTTGAAGTAAAGATTGTGATTCCTATGAAGCAGAGGATGATAAGTAATTCTAATTATTATTATTCTATTTATTATATAATCCTAATCACTCCATTTTAATGTTTTGCAGCGTTGAAAATATAGAAGCCATTCAAAGGGAAAAGGCTGATTTCCTCTTGGTCTCATTCAATTCTACAAAGACAATTAGATTTAGCAAATCAAAGGTGAGCGATACTGGAGAAGCTTGAAGCCTCTACTTTCAGTAGCTCCCACAATACAGACCAAAGGCTACCACCACCAAGTCACCGGTTGCCTCAGAGATTAAAACCCATGTCACTGCTTTTTCAAAACTGGCTCTGTATCTCATTAGAACCTCAAGCCCCAATCCTGTATTTGATTAAAACTACAAAATGTTTCTGATTAGAAATAAATCTCCCATGGCAGGCCTCCCACAGGCCCCGGGCTGTACTTGGCTGACCCATGTGCAGGGATCAAAGTTGGGGCAGCATATAAGGGGTGCAAGACCTGGCCTGTTTGTTTGTGCATGTGTGGTTTTTCCTTGGAAAAAGCAAGGTGTCTCTTAGTGCCAGCAGTAAATTGTCATGTTAGAACCAAAACACATGTTGTTCTCTGAGGCTCCTTCACTTTAAGTACCCTGATCAATCTCAATGATTTTAGGCAATTGTCTCATGAGATGAAGACACCGAGATGAGTTTTCTGCTCCAGACATTCCCTTGTAATTGTGGCTGGCAGGTCATATGTAACTCTAACATTTGAATTGACAGGAAAGGGGATTTCTTTAAAATTCAAATTCTTCTTCTGGTTAGCATCAGGTCACAGTGAAAGAACTTCAACCATCCTGACATCTGCCAGCTTCCGGATTTGTGACCCCTGACCTCCAGCCCCTGACTAATCAGACCATTGAACCTGAAACACAAGACCCTGACTCTGATCAGATGGTATTTAGAGTGTTTGAGTGTGTCTTTAACCTTTAACCCTTGTCCTCAAAATACATCTACATAGCCTACAAAGGGGCACACAGACATACACAGTTGAAATAATTTATTTTTTTTTGGAGCTTACTTGTTAGTATTTTTTAAATTAGATATAAATACCACTGTACTTTTTGTCCATTGTATATATGGCTATATCTAGCTGCCAGTTAGGAAAGTTACAAACAACTTCATGTCACCAACACACACACCTTTCAAATTTCAACAATGCTGGAGTCTGTGTCCAGCAAGATGACTGCTTAAAGTTTGGCTGTACACCTTAACATTGTAATATCACTGCCACAGGCACCACAAGAGCACAGACAAATACATTTTACTTTATGGCACTCAATATTGTTTTCAGTTATGTAATTGCCCCATTCATTTACATTGATAAAATCCAATTCCTCTGTTTGTTTGAAGGATTTTGTGGTTTGTACACACTGTCAGTGGGTTCTAATTGATTTCCTTTTGCTGATTTCCTCTACACTTTCTTTTAAGAGTGGCCTGTTAAGCACAAAACCCCTTTAACCACTAGCAGACATATATATTTTACTGTTAATCCTCAATCCCTACAAATGTAACACCTGTTTTAATATTTATTTGCATTGGAGAAGCATTATTTCTGCTTTATGTCAATGACAGAGTGAGAGTGGTGTACTCTTATCAAACTCCCAGCAACAAAATTTAATTCCCCAAATGTCAAAATGATCCTTTAACAGACTGTATTTTCTCTAAACTTTATTGGAGGCTTGAGGAATTCTACTATTTGGCGTTTTGTTGACGGCGGTGGAAATGCTATCTCAAGCACCTCTTCATAATCTCCCAAAGGTGCTCAATTGATAAAGAACCTTTTTCCAAAGCTCGGTCCAACCTAGAGTCATTATTCATGTGCAAACATGCATTTGCCAATCCTGGCACAACACCAATATGACCTAAGTCTGCTAAGCATTAGAACAAGGACCTCCTAGAGTGTGTGCATGTGTGTGCGTGTGTGCATGTGTGTGTATCGTGCTACCCTCTCACTCGTCTCACTGACCCACACCAGGGATTTCACTCTGGCACCAAACCAACTGAATGAGCATATGTACAGTTTATGTATGTGTGTCTGTACAATACGTGCGAATAGGTTCACGTGTAGTTGTGTGTATTTTCTGTTTCCTGTCTGTGTTTTATGGACTGCTTGATACTTTTCCTGCTGTGTGTACCTTATCCATCAACTCTAAGTGAAAGAGAGAGAAAGAACAGGGAAGGACAGGAAGGGAAATGTTCCGGAGTTTCTTACTTTTCCTCAGAGAGGTGTAATATCTCTCATAAAATGGAACAAATGGAACGTAAGAATCTGAGTTTTGCTCAGTGTCTCATGACAGAATATCAAAATTCTACGATAGGTTACGGATATATGCAGGAGGAATCATCACTCAGTCATAGCAGCTCCCAATGTGAAGGAGAGTACATGTTAGGACTGTGTTTGTATGACCTTTACTGGTGATGTAGTGTTTGCTGGGCGTGGTGAAGCCTCTGCTGCCGTGACTGTTGATGGCTGCTACTCTGAACTGGTACCAGCGCTGAGGTCTCAAATCGGACAGAACCACATCTTCAGACAGGGTCTAAAAATACAAACACATCATACTTAACAGTGACTAAGTGCATGACAGAGAAAGAGTTGTTGATCTAGACTTTGAGATTTGACTTTATAGTTGCATCGCAGATATAATTAGATATGATTCATAACATTTAAAGACTTAACAATGTTATTTTTTTCTGACCACTATTGGTTCAACTTTTCTTCTTGCTACAGTGATGCACATGTGAACTAATACTATAACATTAATGTTTGTGAAATGGACTTAAATCTTTCAACCACAGAGGACAGTAAAAACTAGTTTCAGCTTGATGTATTCTCACAATAAAGTTTACTTAATTATGTTTCTAATTTTAAAAGCAATCTGACATTCATTCTTACTTTTGTGCCAGACTTACAATGATGTATAAACATGTTTGTAAAGTTGAGTTTTTAATAAACACATTCACAGCACAACTCCCAATATTAAAGAAATACTTTGCCATTTAAAAAATATTCTTATTTGGTTTCTTGCTAAGATTTATTTAAAAAAAACAATAGATTTTGCTCTTATGTCTGTCTGTTAACATCCTGGTTACAGCTTGCAGCTGATTAGATTAGCTTAGCTTAGCATAAAGTTTGGACACCATGAAAAAACTAGCATGGCTTTGTCAAATGGCAACAAAATCTGCCTACCAGCACCTTTTAATACAATTATTTAAAAAGTTGTATGTCAGAATAATATTTCTTGGGAATGATTGCATCAAGAAAGAGTTACAACATTAAAAAAACCCTCAATTTCTCATAATAGCAAGATTTAAACACACAAGATATAACAGGTTAATTAATTAGAGCTTTAGAGCTACTGGTACTAAGCTAGGCTAAGCTAACTGGTTGCCGGTGGCAGCTCCATATTTAGCGTTCATCTTCCCATCTAACTGTCAGGGAAAAGAAAATGTGCATATTTTGTAAACAGAAACAGTTCATTTCAATCAAAGCCCATTTTTGGCACAAATGTTCTGTCATCTCTCACAAATCCTTAACATATCTTCTTTCAAGAAACACAACATAAAGCCCTGCATACTTTCAGACTTATAAATCTCACAAGTTAATGAGCTGAAAAGTCGGATGATCACAGTCAGATTGGAATTCCATCTGATAATAGTGGAATTAAACGATTTGCCAAAATTATGGTTAAAATTGCTTAAGATTCACGTTTTGTCTCCCTGACAGTGCAAATGCAATCACTGCTTAAAATCTACTCATCCACAATCACACACTTACACACACACTCACACTCACACAAAGACATGAGCTGCCATCTATTTAAGTCTATAATGAGCGTTCAGTCATTCAGAGTCAGCCGGTGGAACGACTGTGGCTGCCTGTGGTTCCTTTTTAAGCTCTGCTTATTTACCTAACCTCACACAGGCACACACACATGGATGTACAGTACACACACACACATACAGACATACGATTTACGCTGGCAGAATGGGAGATTGGCAGGGGTGGAGAGGTTTAGACAGCAAGGCAGCAGACGGATGAGGTGGAAACAGGGTCTAACATCCATCTCCATAGCTGAGAAGTTTTATCATTCGAGGCAAATTGTGAGTTATGAGGTAAAGATGTTTTACAAACTCTGCTGTGATCTCCCACTCTTAAAGGCACAGGGAACTATTTTATAGCCCCAGTGACTCATGGGACATAGGATTCCTCTTTGCAAATAGCTTACTGACATCAGCAGTCCTCCATCAGCAGCTAATATCCTCCAATATTTCCCAATAACATGAACAAAAATATTTCTGTCTACCACTGAACGTCTCAAATCAACTTCAGGTTCAACAATTTGGTTTCATTCTAAATCTTCATGATTTTGACCATAACCTTGTAACCCTCATACACAGGGGCTGCAGGTTACTTAAATTACCATGGCAACAGTTGTCCAAGGAGAGGCGTGGTCTTCACTGGGATGAATCCCGATGTTCCAACGGGACTGGAGCATGTAAACGATTGGCTCCACGCTTACATTAAACTTTGAAACCCACGCCACCTTCACATGACCCTCTGAATCCTCAACAAAGCTCATTTCTCTGCGAGGTTTCAGGGGAACACCTGGAGGAGAGAGAGTACTTAATATTTAAATGGTTATATTTTTATTAAGAAGATCAAAACAGGAGAATTATTTTATTTAACAATAACAAAAGTCATTTAAATAACATCTGACAACACAAAGTGATCAGTTGTCTAAGCCTAGAAGGTTATTTTTTGCCATTCAATATATTTTATGATTTGTGTGAATTGACTTGATTATCAACATAGTAACACTTAGAGCAAGTGTTGCAGATGCACCAGTGGTTTACAGTGATTTGTTTCTGAGTTAAGTAATAACCACTTATGAATTAAAACAAGGATGATCCCATTCCTGAGGCAGAATTTGTTATGGACCACGTTTACTAAAAATGACTTGCATTAAAGTTTAAAGTTTGCAGTTTGCAGCAAAATAGAACATCACTCAAATAATATATCATTTTCCGTTGAATTATTTTAGCTGTCCAATTTTCACCACATGGGCGTCAAAGGGATTTATACTCATGTCAAGCTTCACAGATTTAAGCTCAAGCTTTTAACCACGTTGGGGCTGTCTGCCACTTCAGATTCAAGCAGGCTGTATATAAGGAACTTTACTACAGTAAATTAAAATTCACAGACACTCTTTTACCAGAATGACTCACAATAAGTACATCTAAAACACCAGAGGAACAAGAGATAAATCTTTTGATGGGCTCCCCTCCCTCAGATGTGACTAAAGGCATGTTTAGTGTTATGATCATAAAGCATGGGTGGCCAACATTGCAATGTAAGCTAAGAGAGATCCTCATTTACTCACACATCAGAAAAATTTCTGTTAATTAGTTAATTAGAACATTGTCAGGCTTCTCGATACAAGCAAAAACAATTAAATTCTTTAAATTAATTAAGTCCATCGGTGCAGCAGCCTCTTAAAACAATAGACAAACAAGTACCAACAAGCTCCCTGGGACTTGTCTTTACCTTTATATAGATTGGCTGGGGTCTGGCAGGTGTGTCCGCAGCCATTGGAGCAGCACTTCCTTGGGGAGGGACAGTGCTGATCTGAGGAGCAGCTCTCCACGCAGGCTGCAGCGAACCCGGTGGCTCGCTGAGGTGGAGGGCAGTCACCCTGACGAGATGACCTCAGGGAGGTCAGGAACTCCCGACTCGTCACGCACTCCGTGTGCTTCTGACAGAGGGAGTGGGGAGGGGATTGTTATTACTACGACTGACACACAACAGAACTTATACGTAATGTATAAACACACATATGAGGGCAGAAAAACACACATCAGAGGTGAAACTGTTTCCTTTGATAAACTCCAACTGACTTTGAAGGCAGCCTTTGAGATTTATTCTGCAAGATGGGGCTGAGGGGGTGTGTGTGTATAACTGTGTGCATGTGTGTGTCTGCGTGTCTGTGCAGATCAACAAAATGTAAACACAAGCTTTAGCTAATAGCGCTGAATTACTCTGTGTTCCTAGCCAGCCAGCCAGTCAGCCATCCAGCCAGTAACATGCTTCAGCTATTGTGATGAAAAACTTATCTGGAGACCACAGCAGCAACTGGCTTTACAAATAATCATTTAGGGCCACACACACAAAACACACACATAGCCGATCCACACACACATATGTATCCATTTAAAAGCTCACAAACATGTTATTCATAACACACATAAGCTTGCATAAACACATACAGGAATACTCATTTGTGGCATACACAGTCAAAAAAAGGATAAAAGCAAGTTTCTGGTGCAGAAGGAGTGACACCACCATTGAGGGTGTTATGATTTTCATGCAAACACAAACACGCACACGCGCACATACTCACACACACTCTTTCTGTCTTACCTCACAGGACTTTGAGGAAAGCAGCTTCATAGTTTCCCACAGATCTCTGCATGGCTGAAGGCACTACACATAAACAAACAAATAAATAAACAAAATATGAAGAGCAGTAAACTATAGGTTTACAGTATTCACTTGTCTCATCAACCGAGTTTGACAGAGCTTTAGCTGAGAAAACTTTTAGCCAGGTGTTAGCAGCCCTTTGTCTCTAGTTACGGTTGCATTAGTTCGACATACTGCGACTCTGAGTTGTGTCCAAGAATTGTTAAAACTTTACATTGTTGATTTTCTAGTGTCTCGAAAAGAAAATGCCCCTTAAAACAGGAAACTGTCATTTTTACACATCATTTAAAGGGTTAGAAGGTTGGGTCTGGATATAAAATGTTAATTAGTAAACTTAAGAAATGATGGAAAACAGACATTGTTTCATGCAGAGAGTATCAGGGCAGCTCTTTTCTCATGCTTCTATGCTCTGTGCTAGACTCTTCGCTAGGCTTAACTAATGTGTTACTGACATTTTAGACCCTTAAAAGAGTGCCATCAATCTTCAAGACTAACTCTATCCAAACAAGCAGAAATAAGCATAGTTCCCAAAATGTCTAAATATTGTTTTAAATAAATGTGCTTAAGAAAAGAGAGGAAAAAAGGAAGAACAAGAATAAACAACAAAGTTGTCAGAAGTTTGCAAAGATCTCAGTATTTAAGCAGGTAGGAAACACAAAAGAAACACACTCCATAAGCACACATGCAAACACTCATCTGGTTTGCCACCTCAGTGAACTGGTGAATGATGACTCTTACCAAATTAAAACCAGACAACATATAAAAACTGCGGTTTCACCCCCCACCTCCTCCCATCTCCTCTCTCACTCCCTCTGTGTGTCTGTCTGTCTCCCTCAGCTCTGCAGTGTGTCTGGCTTCAATCATTTCTCCAATTTATTCCAGGGGAACAAAAAGAATCAGCCATTAAAGCTTCATATTTGCACAAATAAATGACTACTGTTGGAGGAAAACGTCTTCTCCAAAAGCTGTTTTAAACAAGCTCATTTGCAGACTGATGACTGTGAATATTTGAGTTGACAAGTGTGGGGTTTTTAGGGTTGTATTCACACTTGAGCTCTACATTTGAGATCAAGTAAATGCTCATTTTCATGTACAGAAAAGGGTGAACATTACATAGTAACTTGCCACCAGGATTTATAAAGAATCAACAAATTAAGGCGGTAAAGCCACATACTGGTTTCTTAACTTCAGGGACATAAAATCAAGTCTAGGCAAAGCGCATGATAGCTGTTGAATGTTGTTCAGTCGGTTCATTTCACTTCAGTCATGGAAGAAAAAGTTTGGGTAAGTTTAAGTGATACTCCACCCGAAAAACTCTCTTTGGAGTATTAAACACTCTTGCTCTGTAGGTTTGAAATGTGGTTGTAAAAGATTGTAATTTGTTTCTCCAAAGGGAACGAAGGCTGTGGTCTGCTTAGACTGATGTAGGTTACAGTGGATTTCAGTAGTGAAAAAGGCAAAAAAACAAGAGGAAAATTGCTGTTCATCCAAATGTTCACTATTTTCAAAATACTCTTATATTCTCTATCATCAGTCCACATCTTTGAAATAACTTTTTTTGATTCACTAATTAGTTCACATTTATTATGCTTCGTCCATTAAAGAGATACATATAAGTAATTGCTGGTATTAAAGTGCAACACACATTAAAGGCTGCACTGATTTGTCAAACATTAACTAGTCATTTGACAGAAAAATTAATTATTTATTAACTATTCTAATCCTTTTTTTTTCTTTTAGAAAAAAATGCAAAAAACATCTGATTCCAGCTTTTCAAATGTGGATATCTCTGATCTCTTCTGTCTTCTATAATGATGAACTAAATATTTTTTAGTTTTGGACAACTTGTCAGATAAAATTTAAAAAATGAAGCTGCAATGCTGCACTTTGGGAAATTGTGATGGCACTTTTCACATTCTGAATTTTTTTTTAACAACACAATTAATCAGGGAGAAAAAAGACAACAACACTAATTATCTGTTACAGCCTCAACATATTTTATCATTGGCATAACGAGCATCATTTAACCTGAAAGAGGAGTCAGGCTACAGGAGCTGTAATGTGGAAGTAAATGTGATATAACAGCTGCTTTTCAGACATGTTGATGCAAATCAATCTGTGACATTTGCCAGTGTGTGGTCTCTCACAGAAAACATGTTACACTTGTCCCTTAGGCATGTCAAACACTATATATTTCAAGTTACCACTCCACACATGTTAGATTGCCTGTCTCCTGCTCATTGAGCAACATTAAAACTTTGCAAAAATATGATCTTTCTTACTATACGTATGGGGAGCAATCATGTAATATGTGCTGCACTGGATATGACACTTTTCTTCAGACTTGTCACATTAGACTCCACTGACACCAGCGAGCCGACCACAACCATCGCTCTCCATGGAGAAGTGAATTACAAACCTTTGCTGGCCACATTTAAAGATTTTGTCAACAAAAGATATAATTTAGGAGAAGTATCACCAGTTATTTTCTTCACTGAAAGTTAGTTATGCATTCTTCAAGAAGAATTGGTATGAGGACGCAGGAAGAAACACACAGTCACACACACGCACACACACACACTCAACCACATAGTATTGCAACCAGATCCTGAAGCGTGATGTGTTTTTTCAAGGAGCTCTCATGGGTCTCTACACTTGACTACGTGCTGTTCGGGTTGTGGTTGTCTAAATCTCCCCCAAAACACCTCATGCACACACACTCAGGCACACACACTCCATCTTGCATCCAAACCCGGCCCACTCTGCTCCCCCCTCTCTTTGCTGCCACTTTGATCAGTTGCAGACGTTTAATTTTTCATTCCTCTCCTCTGGTCCTTTTCTCTTCCCTCTTCCTTTCTCTTCCAGCCATCCCCTTCTGTAATCCTCTGTTCTCTTTGTCTCCTGTCTAAACATTATCGCTCCTCTTCACCTCCTTGACCTCTACTCTCTGCTACGTTCCTCTGCCTCCTTCCTTTTTCAGCTCAATGCCTTTTCTTCCTCTTCCCTCCTTCACTTGTCCTCTTATTCTTAAAGCATGGAAATAACCATTCTGTGGACTTTAGGGGGTCCAAATGAGAGACCTTCCTTAGAATTTTTGAAAGTACATTTCCCACACTTCAGTGATGTATATGCCTGAAATAATTTAAATTGTGTTGCCTAGATTTATTCTACTTTGCTCTTATAGAATATGCTACTAAAAAACACTTCTTTTACAGGCACAGACTCTTGTTTTGGGAAAACCTTGGTGGATTGATAATCACCACTGTGTGACAGCTTTGTTTGATTGTGGTTGTTAGATTTAGTGAAGCCAGTTAAGATATCCTTGGTATTTTCAATTTGTCCACAGTAAAGGTCTCTGGTGTGTGCATCCTACTTATAAACACAAATTCAGAGAAGCTTGAATGGTCATTGCAGTCACTTGAATTATGGTAATTGGGTGAGGGGGGTGGACTCCATTAGAAATGAGATGTATTTTAAAAAGAAATTAGGGCATCCCTATCAAACAGAGGTTTAGGATGTTGACTGTGCAAACATAATGTCATAGGTGTCTACTGCCCTATATCAAACAAAGGCAAAACTGCCCCCAAGACAGATAACTGAACAAATCCTTTTTTTTGCATAAACATGAATGAAAACTTCTGAAACAAGCAAAAAATATTATATTTATTATTAGAGATAATAGATGCCTGATATTAACCTGAAATTGTACTTTTTCTTTGGTGTACACCCTCAGTATGTTAGTATAAAGATATTATCTATGTATTGATGAGGTCAGGGTTTTACATTGTCTGTGCTGCCCTACGAAATGTCCCCTCTTTTTTCCTTTTTTCATGTGTTGCTACTTTTACAGACTAGATGTGGTTAAAGTGAAAGACATTCCTTCCAAAGTAAACAATAATGAATTTTATTGTTCAGTACATGCACATAAGTGCAATAGATTTGCATAATTTTACACAAAAAATAAGATCGCTTTATTGATCAATTAGTTGAATATAGCTCCATCTTGAATAGTAACATTTAAATAAAGTATACAAATTAAAAGAAGTACTTTAATGTTTGACACTTTTGCACATATCCTGCTAATAATATTGAAATACTTGAATAATTTCCACTTTTACGTACTATATTTTTACTTTTAAACTCTTATTTGAAACAGCTTATTTCTACTGGTCTCACTGTCAATAGAACAGTATGGAGGGCATGTGAAGGGGGGGTCGAGCTGTAAAAATAAAGGCTGACATCACTTGAGGCATGTACATGGTGGTACACACCTTACACTCTCAAATACCACTTGGATGTTGTAAATCACTGCGAAGTACATGTGCTGTGTTTGTGAAAGAGGAGCTGAGAGACGAGCGGACACTTTTGGCCTTGAAGGCCTTGAATTGATGAGTTATGTGTGTGAGGGAGAGGGTGGTAGACGCAGCGGAGGTCAGAGGTCAGAGATGTTACTGTTTAACACACCTACACACTGTAACAACCGAGCCTAGATTAATGACCATATACGTGTGTGTCTGTGTGTGTGACTGTGTGTGTGCACAGATTGCAAAGGAGCTCCTCAGATAATAATTAATCACATGCACACACACACCTTGTCCCTCAGCCCTCCTCTGGCCTCTCCTGCTGTTTTATTGCCTCACCTGCCACGATGTGGGGATGACAGCCGCACTCAGGGAGAGGGAGGAGAGGAAATGGGGGAGGGAGAGGGGGAGATATGTGGTTTCGGAGTGGATAGAGGAGGGGAGCGGAGAGTGTCAGTTGAAAAGGAGCGAAGAGATTAGAGACAAATAGCGAAATAGGTCTGTAGAAAAGATAGAGACAAAGAAACGGAGCAACAGATGTGCTCACTCTCCACACACACTCACTAGTTCAGTGGGTGCAATGTGAAATACTTTATGTTTATGTTAATTTATGTGTTTGTCTTGTCATCAGTCGCTGAGGTTTATTTTATATTCTTAACCTTACAGAACATGTGTGTGCACCATTTAAAACTGGTCATTGTTTGCACTATTCAACACCAGCAATAGCGCCAATATTAAAACAAGACCTTTTTATTCTCTTTTATTTCAGAGCAGTGTTTTCAATACCTTAATTTTACAGACCTTACAGCTGGCAGTATTAGGAAGTGAGCTGTGAAATTTCAGCCATGACTGCATGCCTTTGTCCGAGGGTACTGACATTTCCTTGTTTGGTATTAGCGAGTATCTCTTAAAACTTAGACCTAAATTCAAATAAACCTTGTTTCAGTAAAGGGTTTTGTTTATGTTAAATGTTTTTGTACTCATCCTCATTTAAAGTGATTTTCCATTACAGTTCAATACATCTCCACCTTCATCTACTTGGAGAACTTGAAAATGTCATGGTCCCAGCTGTGACTCCAAGTGTTTTTTTTCCTCCTGTCTGTCTACATGCACAGTTGCAATCATGTTGTAGTAGTAGCTCAAACAGGTCAAAGATGAGATTTTTTTGCAATATATAATTTTATCATTATACAAGAACTGGGGGATAAATCTATTTGTTGAGGTTGTATGTGTGACACTGGTACAGAGGGTAGTGTTTTTTTCACAGCTTTTTGAAATCAGACTTTCATCTGGTTTCGGTGTTTTCAATGTATCAATTTGTTCGTAGATATTTAACTCCATGGGCTGACGAAGCATTCCAGAATCATGTAGTTTTCTCTTTGGTGTCCACCATGATGATGTCTCCTTGATAGCACACTTTTAAACTTCAGAGTAAAAGTTAACAGCAGGGACTGCTCCAACTTACTCTGTCAATAAACCTGCACCACCACTGCCTACAAGCCAGCTTTAATACTGTTCTTGTTAATGTAATACCGAACAGTATCTAAGATAGGTGCTGAATAAAATTGCAATTGCACTTATTTGCTAAATGAGATTCTATTGAACATTTCATAGAGCACGAACAAGCTTGTTTTACATTTTGGTTATGCACACACACGAGTATGTATATTTAAACACACACACATGCCGATACACACTCTTAAAGCTTTGTGGTACTTGAGTGAAAAGTAGTGGAACAAATTCCAAAAATCCCTTTGAAAAGCATGCCAGACTTTGCCAGACCTTTGGAAAAGAATGTGAACAGCAAACCAGAGCTTAACTCACATCAGTGGCTCATAGAGGGAGAGGAAAGGATGGAGGAAATAAAACAGAGGAAAAGAAAAAGAGAGAATAATATCAGCAAGAAAGTGAAAAAGACAAATGCTTTCAGATTGTTCAGTTGTTAGCATCCTCAGCTCTAAAACCACCAGTGCCAACAATGGCTTCTTTCTCTTTGTGTTTCCATTAATCACTTTATTTTAGGGCCCACTTCCCATCCAAGAAAAAAACAACTAACATATGCTAGACTGACTACTCCATTTTGGATAGAGGAGGGAAGGAAGGAAGTGTAGATGTGTTGATAGCAGGTGGCTGACACCACTTGACCCTAAAGAACTTCACCTCAGATTAAAAATACTGATATACTCTTACAAAAATGAGCTGACATTCAAGCAGTATTTTAACAACTGGCACTTGATAACGAAGTCAATGTAACATATCTCAACTGAACATCAGAGCACTGGGTTCTTCAAATGGAGTGATGATGACTGATATTCTTCAAAATGTAAAAGGAGAGTGAAAAGAGACTTCAGACTGCCACACGAGAATGTCTGCCTGATTGTTTGAATATTTTCCTAAATATTCTTCTTCTATTATTTC
Source organism: Acanthurus lineatus (assembly GCA_029814665.1). Taxonomy (NCBI): domain Eukaryota; kingdom Metazoa; phylum Chordata; class Actinopteri; order Acanthuriformes; family Acanthuridae; genus Acanthurus; species Acanthurus lineatus. The sequence goes on along the minus strand of JAPZDV010000021.1, from coordinate 9,155,537 downwards.
TTTTTGATGATAAAATTGTCCATAGTCTGATGTCCTTACACCCTGCTAGAAAGCCTTTATGATGGATTGTGTCTTTGGATATATACCATCCTGCTTCATCCCATATCAGTGATAGAAAATTGATGAATGAGGAACTTAAAAAATATTTGACCGTTTTTAGAACCAAAGAACCTCTAATAAGTTGTGTGCATAAAATAGTGGGAAAGATTAAAACAAAGCACAGGCAGTGTACCACCAAGTTTCAAAGAAACCATTTTAAAAAACTAGCAGTGACAAAGGCCAAGTGTTATGTCCCCTCATATTGTCTGTGTCTTGGCCAAAGAGTTGCACTTGAATGCACCGCAAAAACTATGGTTGACCCCCAACTAGCACGCATGCTCTGCACCTGCACAGGAGATAAATCTTCAGACCACCAGGAAGCATGTTCCACATCCATCATTGAAAAGGGAAACCAATAAACTAGAAATTCTGAAATATAAATCCGTTGTCATGACAAAGCAGCTTTTACTGACCATTTTCACACCGCTCTCACCCATCAATTAAATGGTTTCCTAATATAACGTTTACTGCTTTAAGATCAAGAACATGTCAGACAAATATTTGCAAATAACACTGGCGTGTCCAGCCATTGGTCTTTTGATTTTGGCAGAAGGAATGAAGAGACAGAGGAGAAATATATTCTCCAGAACCTGTGTTGAAAACTGGGGTTTAATCAAACCTCCAAATTTTAAGAAACTTTGCTTGTCTCTTTTCTGTTGAGTTCCTATTTTTTGAAGCAATTTATCAGTCATTCAGAGGCAAAACACTTGCTACTGGGACTATATTTCCATGGGGGCAAAAAACAGTCATAGCGTTTTCTCTCACTGATGGCCACGAAGAAGGACTAACAAGAACCAATGGTACGGGACACAGTCAAAACTACAATGGCTGATGCTCTAGATGGCTTGACACTGGTCAACGGCTGACTGTTGGCCTGTTTTGTTAAGGCCCATAGAGTTCTTGACCTTTAAACGTCTATTTTTTTAACCCCTTCTGGAGTACTCAGTGGAAAAGCTTGCAACAGAAACTTGTAGGGACCAAATGCATGTATGAGTTAGTGGATTCCTCAATGAGTAGTCAAATGAATTATACGATGTGTATAGCATGCATGTCCAACAAAGAAACAATTGTTTAAACATGTTAATCTTTGTATGTTGTGCTAAGCATCTTTGAATAAAGCTTAAAAGGATCACCAGTGATCTGATCTTGCTCGAAGAAACATGTAGACAACAGGAGTAAGAGATCGAACCATCAACTCCACATCTTGGGCCACAGCCACAGGCACACACAACTCTTCAACTGGCATTACAAGTAATTTTGACCTCTTAAGAGCAAGTTATGAGAAACAAAAAGGAGAGGATGATTAGATGAAGATTAACAGTGACTTGATAGTTTTGCTCCTTTGTTCTCCATCAGACCTGTTTGTAAGTGGATATCCCACTGACACGCACACACACACCTGGTACACATTACTACGTCTGTTCTGCATGTGTGAGTGTGTGCTTGTGTGTAAGTAAAAGACAAGGAAAGAGATAAAAGAAGGAGGAGATGGACAGATGGAAGAATTGAGTGAGGGCTGTAGTTCAGTTTTAGTGAAGTCCCATGTGTGTTTCCATGAGAGAGAGAATCGACTGATGATGTGACATGTGTGTTAGGGCAACATCTGCCTGGCGTGTGTGTTGGTGTGTTTGCAATAGAGAGACCCCAGGCACAGATAAAGTCTGACAGTCGATGAGACAATGCTAACATTTATCTGTTGCTTTATTTTTTATATCTCTTGCTCTCTTATACTATTCTTATACAAAAGTAAATGGTACTTTTTAGAGACATTTTTCCATAAATACTCTTCTTTCAATATTCTATATGTATTGACATATGTATTAATAATAACCTCCGATCTGTGAGAATGTCATACAAACAAAGATTTCTTACAATAAAAACCAAACTTATACTGACAATACCTGATACTTCCGCTTTCATATATAATTCATGAATTTGCACCTTAGGTGTCCTACAGATGCATTTTACAGACCCTTCTAAATTACATAAATATCCTAATATAACTTTTATGTGTTTATTTTTTAGCCATATCCTACAAAAATATATAGACTGAAAGTAATAAAGAAAAGAGAGTAAAATGTCTCAAAATATTTACAAGCATTACTTTTTTTGGACATATTTGTGTTTTGTGTAATTTTCTGGTGATATGATGGATCATTTTAAGCTTTCAGCTCTTAAGTAAAATAGATGATACCGGGAAATGGGAAATTAAAGGAATTCCTTAAATTCACAGTTCACCATTTTGTGTATGTGGGAGTGTGACAGTGAGCAGACAGACTGACAATGTGTTACACGTGTTCAAACTCAGTGAGAACAACCTATTCAACAGTGCTCCAAGCCTGGGTAAGGACCCAAAAAGGAGTAAAGGGAGAAGTAATAACGGTCCCAAAATTATTCTGTAAAAATCTCTGACAAAAGTTATTGAGTATGTTACACTGCCAAAAGGCTTTATGAGATCCTGCAGTGGAATGTAGGTTGAGACCAAGTCACATTTTGTTATATTTCCCTAACATCCTTAAAAGTGAGTTTATAAACAAAGGAAAAATGTAGCTCCCCAGAGAAAAAATATGAAAATCAAGCTGTGCTGAGGAGTGTTTTTCTCCCACCAGATCAACAGCTAAGAATCAATGGACTCAGTATTTCTTCCCCTCAGACTCATTTGTTTTTCTCTCTCCTTTTTTCTCTCTCTCTCTCTGCGGACAAAAATAGTACAGACTAAAGCTCTAAAGGTATTACACCTTTGGTCCTAAGCAGTGATGTCCAGGGCACTGATTCACAAAAGCTGTTAGGTACTAAAAGCCAGCACTGAATACCTGCTTGGGTTCAATTTTTTACTGATCATTGTTAATATTAAATCAAAATTTTGTTATTCTTAGACTGCATTTTTATACAGGCAAAGTTCTTTTCTGGCTGTTTCTTGCTGTTTAACATAATTTATTAATATAAAAGTATCATAACTCTATCATTACTGAAACTCAGGTATTACCAAGAAAATTCTACAACCATGCTAGAGACTCTTAGATATATTTGTGCTTCGAGAATACCAACATTACATTAACATGCTTCCCATGATGATGCTAGTTTGCTGATGCTGAGCAGGTATAAAGTTTAATGTTCATCATCTTACTTTAAGCATGCTAACATTTGCTAAGTAGCACTTAGCACAAAGCAAAGCAGAGGATGATTATGAATCAAAAATGTAATGTTTTGACTTTACTGAAGAGTTGAGAAATCACCAATGTCATTCCAGGGCTGCTTAGAAATGACTTCTAAAACTTCTTGGCAATCCATTTAATTTTTCAGGCAAAACTATCATTTCACACTTAATGGTGGTGTTAAAGGTAAAGTAAGAGAATCTTGATCTTCAAGTCATTAAAATACATCTTCTAGGAACCATGAATGTCCCAACAAAATGTGATAGCAATTTGGTCTTTTAGGCTTTCAGTCTGGATCAATGGTGTGAACCAACAGACTGATACTGCCATCCCTAGAGACCCTATTCAAGCTTATACATGCCATGTGAGCTAATTTTAGCCCCTGCAATTTGAATTAGGCTACGTTATTGGCATGCACAACAAAGACGAAATTAGCAAAATTGTCAGTGCAATTATTGTAAGCTCTGCAGCCAAGCTAGTGGGCGTTTGTGCTGTAAAAATGGTGAAATGAGAATCAAACAATTAGGAGGTGTTTGTGTAATTGTGACACTGTCCACAGCACTGAAAGGGAGCAAATGAGATCAGTGAACCATTACAGATATTAAGCATGTATCAACTTATCTCTAATCCTGCTTGCTTATGGTCGTTGTTCATGGAAGTTTCCACAACAATTCAATTTCTCCGCCATTGTAGGAATTAGCAGATAGGAGGGAAAAGACGGGGGGGGGTGAAAGGACATTAAGTGAAGGGGAGGGAGGCAGAAATAGAGAGCTACCTGCAAACTTTACAAAGCTGCTTGTACACCTTTCCCTGCAGGTGTTGACAGAATATTGTGATTGCTATGATCTGTTTGTGAGATCTATTCTACTTTATGAAATATATTATCAGAAACATGCAGAATTAATAGAACAGAGAAGAATGAAAACCTGGGAATAATTGTTAGTCTAATGAAGTGATAACAAAGTGAACTGTTCTCACTGAGTAATGCTCCCAAAGTGTATAATCAATAAAAAATAGCAAGCCCTTACATCTCCCACACATCCTGCTAACAAATATACACACCTTGAGAGCATTAAACAGTGCTGGACTTCTTCCACTGTGCAATTCATTATTATGATTAATCTTGGCGATTATTGCTCCGGACTGGGATATATGCTTCTCTGGTCTAATTTATTTTTGTTGGCCTGCTGAAGTGACTGTTACAAATTGGGCCGTAGCCACTTTCAACAGACTGTAAAACAGTAAGAATTAATAACTTTGCAATTCAAACAAGCAAGAAGAGACACTGTGCATGTCTGTGCAGTATCAGGCAGTCTGAGAGGAAAATTGCGGTTTACACAGCGTCAGCCCCCACTGGCCAGTTTCAGAGAGTGTTGTTGGACGTCTCTTACAGAATCGTGCCACACTGCATTCACACATGTGCACCAACAAGACAAAAAGTCAGGGTAGTACAGCTTGGACATGGGATTAAACTCGAAAATATTTTCCATTCTCATTCTCTCTGTTTCCTTGTTGAATTCTAAACATCAGGAATAAAAACAAAGGAGGGGGAAGAAGGAAGGAAAGAAAGGATACAGATAAGTTTGGGTAAGGTCAAAGGAGCTGTCTGTGTTTATGTTTTTGCTTGACATGGTGAAGGGGGGTAAGGTAAAGCTGAAAGTTGATGTCTGATGTTTTTGTCAGTGCGGTACCCCCTGCAACGATCTGTTGCTGGGATTTTTACGGGGGGCATGCCCTTGGCTGTTGTTGACATTAACCCCTGCTGCACTCAACATACATACACACACACACACACACACACATACTACTGATATATGCACTGTATAGAAAAAAAAAAGCTTTCATTCTCACGCTTGTTTCTGCCTTTCCCTTTCTCCAACTGTCAAGGAAATTTGTGGCAAAGCTTGGAATTATTGTAAGGAGTAAAATATGATTCAGGTGTGAGATGAAGCTTTTAAATAGGTCAGAAAACACAGCAATAAGAAACCAGACACAATCTTTCAAGAGGTCATTAATATTCAGTGAGTCAGCAGACAGATATTTTACAGACACTATTTTAACTGCAGATACAGGAAATCACTTTGTTTAGTGATCAAAATGTACTGTCCTTTCAGTCCTTACATTAGGATTGCACCTTTTATACCTCTCCAAATTAAAACATAATAATTTGTGTCAGACTATGGAGAGCCTCTGTCCCATCCTCCCACTGTCTGTGTGTCTGAGGTGGGACCAGCCATTTGAAACACCTACAGTATTGTCCAGAGAGCTAGAACAAGCTGGAACTGCTGCACAGTGGATCAACTGGCAGCTAAAAATAAACTGCATGGAAACTCCTCTTCAATCAAACAATTAATTAGTGCACATACACACACACACACACACACACACACACACACACACACAAAGCAAAGCCTCCTGGCAGGCAGTGTTAAGTGAATAAACAGGGGGACAATTTTTTCTCCAGGGTGAATGAATAATGGGGATTTAGGGCATTTTAACTAAAAACACAATCTTTGCTGTTCTTTGAGTTGTGCAGTTAGCATAATGGAAACAAGAGAGAGATGCTAACTCTGTTTTTTTTTTGTCTCTCAGGAGAAGAGGTGCACTGTGCTGTTATGTCAGGTTCATAATTTTCACACTTCTGCTAAAGTTACTAACAACTGCCAAAAAGACAGAATGATTTCAAGTCATCATTCACATTTTAAATTGCTGTTAACCCCTGTGGTGGACCATTTACCAATGAGAGTCAGGAATGTAGCACAAGGCAGAAATAATATTGATGCCACAATTAATTGCATTTTCCTAACATTTTCCAAGGCCTCCCTATAATATTTGCCAAGACGGGACACTTGTACATTAAATGCCAAAAATCCATAATTGTGTTCTGTTTCATATGTTATTATAGCCCTTGGAATGGATGCAAAATTTAAAAATAACTGAGTGCATGGAGACATCTGCACACTTATCCTGAGCTAATGGCCAAGAGCTGTAAGCCAAGCCTAGATAATGCATTTGGTGCAAAGGCAGTACGTGTGCAGATGTTTCAATCTTTTTCATTTCTGTTTTCACATCCGGTACATTTTTGGTTTCTGTACTGAAATAAATTTCTATATCACTAAGAATCTGCTCTTTCAAATCTGAGGAAAGAAATCTGGTCCCCACAAGATCAGGCACTTGTTTTATCGATGCGGTAGGAATAATCCATGTTCTTTGGAGTGATTTAATATACTCAGTCCTCTGTCACTGCTAACTTCACTCTTGGTTTTGGCAGTGCTGTTTCTTTTCATGAGCTTTACGACAAAGGCGCAACATATGGGAGTTGAATGCCATCAACCCCGGTTGCATCCCAACTAAAAAGCAGGAGCTACTAGTGCAGCAAAAAGGGCAAGAATCCTCACAGGATTACCACCGAATAACACATCAAATTGTGTTCAGTGAACGTCCCCATCAAGTCAGGGTTACTGTGACCTGCAGGAGTTCAACCTGGGTCTTTACAGCAGCTAGGACTTGCTTTTAGGACAAACATTAGGGATATTACAGGATTAGGATAGGTTAGGGTTGGAGCTAAGGACACAGTGATTAATGTTTCAGGGAATTGAATGCAAGCTGGTATAATGTCTCTGGAAGTGTAGCAGTAGAGGTTTGTGCGTATTACCTGTGAGCAGCGTCTGTGGTTTTCACACCAAACCAGAACTTGGTCACTCTGGAAGAGATGGAGAAGAAGAGGATTAAAACAAGGACAGAGACAGAAACGAATATTTACAGACCTGTCCCGTCTTTGACGCATTCTGTCCCTGTTTAAACCTTTCATGTGAGACAGTTGTCTAACATACAAGGAGACAGAAAGAAAAATATTGTTATTAAAAGGTCACTGACCAAACTGCATAAGCAGAGTAAACCTGACATGCAGTCAGACACACACTCAACCTTTCTTTTCTTTACATAATTATCCTCAGGGTGCAAAATGTCTTCACACACTGTGTTTGTGGTTGTTGAACCAGACAGAGACCACGTCACTTGGTGAGATGCATGTTTATATGTGTGTATGTCTGCATGTGTGTCATGAGTGTGTGTATACACTTACACATTTACTGCTAAGTGAGTCAAGACCACGAGTAAACATGGCTGCTGGAACCGCCATGACAGGGAGACGTCATCTCATGACCACAGGGACAGACTGACAGAACCCACCCAAAGTCCTTAAATCCCTTCAACTTTCAAATTTTTACTTTCATCCAAGTAAAACCCTCTCTGAGAAAATTGTACTCATCCATACTTGGTACAAAACGTATGGGGCAGCATAGGCCTGCAAGGTGTTTGAAGATGTTACACGTAACATGAAGATGCTGCTGATACCTGAACTACATGCCACTATTATGACATTTTGTTATTATTAAAAGAAAACATAAAAATCATGGTGAAAATAACCAGTAGTCTTTATATTAGGGTTCATAATTTACATTTTGGGATGCAACTTTTGATTATTTCTCATATCAATTAATCTATGAGTTTTGATGAGTTTGAATACCATTTATGCTATAAAATGTAAATAAAATGTAAAAATTTAGCATTTTTTGTTGAATCACACAACCCAAGTATAGTCAAAAAGTAATGCAAAAAAACATTAAAAAATTGGAAGTAAATTATGTTTTTTGTTTTGGCTAAATAAATGAAACAACAAACGGATCACCTTAATTGTTCAAGATTTATTAATTTGCAATCAACTTATTGATATGTCACAGTATGTTTAGATTTTCTTTTACTGAATCATTTTTATGGTGCGGATGCAGACTGAAAACCTTGTCAGCTTTTTCTTACTTGCACTGTTAAGTTCGTCAGTCATTGAGGCAAAGCTGCTGCTCTTTCCTCTGAAATGCTTTGTCATCACCAGCACAATCATGATGCTTTCCTCCAACATCAAAACAACCATTAGGATACGACTGTGTGTGCATTTGTGTATCAGTCTGTCTGTTGTTGTGACTGTGTGTATGTGTGTCTCCAGGGAGCATATCAGCCTCTAGTGTGTGCGTGCGTGTGTGTGGGTGTATGTGGGTGTGTGTGTGTGTGTGTGGGATAAGCCCTCTTAACAACTTCTAAACCCTCTCCTGACTGTGCTGCTTTTAGACTGAACCAAGCTCATCTCTTTCCACACAAAGACACACACACAGAGATTCAGGGCTTCTCTTTTAAGTAGCCATTATGCTTCTGGTATAACGAGGGTTAAAGGGTTAGAGTTGGGGTAGCAGTGCAGAGGTTAAAGGTTAGGGATTAGGAGTTTAGGGCTTTCACGGTACAGAGGATGCTGAATTGACTTGTTCGCTCTCAACATTCAAAACAGATGCATAGTGGCATGTTGGTGAAATAGCTGCTAAAGAGGCTAAACTGCACTTTGAAGTATGAAGGTGAGGACTTGTTTCCCTTCGAGCGTAAGCCCTGTGGAGATGCTGCATGTGGGAGCTACAAGAAGTGACAGTCACCTAAACAGCCAAAGACTTTTACTGAAATGAGGTCAAGATTAGCACAGTGACATAAGAAGAGCTGGTCAAACAGTTCAGTCAAAGCTTCTTTTAAACTGTAAGATAGGAAGGGCTGTCTCTCACAATTTTTGTACATGTCCAAATCTAACAAATCATTAGTCTCGCCTGCCTTCTGCAAAGATGGCTGACCATTGAGCAAATGTGTGAAAATGGTCAGAGCTCCAAGTTCCACAAATTTCATTTGCCTCATTCCTCTCCCTCTTGTCCACATCCACTGTTACAGCTGCTTACTATGGCCTGTGCAGCTGTTGGCAGCTGTAACGAGGTAGTTAGCTTTCAGAAAGGAGACGCAAGGAATGTATCCAAAATCAAATCAAGGTCTGAACAAAAGCCACAACTATTTCACTCAGTTGACAACAGTCAATTATACCAGTGAAATGATTGTTGGGCATCATTTAGGAGGAACAAAAGTGTATTCGCTGCCCATGTTTGTGTGTCTTTAAGACTAAATTAGTATCAATGAGTGGACAGCCTTGGCTTACATTAATCTGCTGCTACTACTGCTGCTAAACCAGCCTCCTTAATAGAAACAAAGGAGAGGAGAAGAAAAGCACAATCAAGCATTAAAGTAAGTGAAATCTCTACAGAATAGATTAGTAACAAGTCTATGGGGAATGCATGGATGGAAAGAGGAATAAGTGAGAAGGGAAAACAGAGGAATGGGTGTCATGGTATCACCAGAGAGACAGAGAAACACTTTCCTCATCTGCACACCTTTTTCTTTCCTCCTGTATTTAAGATAGCTTCTGACTATGCAAAACCGACAACACCCAGGTGCTACTGTTTGCGTCCTAAATGACCAAGTTGCTATGAATACAGGTCTTATAATAGCAGGGTAACAAACACAAATGGAGGAGGTTCATAACTCTCTCAAACATTAAAATTATTCCAAGCAGCTGATTAAGCTCAGAAGCACTCCCAGTGATTCTGTAGACTGATACAGTTGTGAATAACCAAACTGATCTGTGCTTGAAACATTGAACAGACACTGTGGTTGTGGTTTATCCAAAGACGAAGTTTTGCAGAAAGATATATTTCTTGTGATCTGTCCATGGTGTAAAGGGAATTGCATGTTTAAAACAGATTTAGAATAGAAAGAGGAACAAAAACATAAAGGTTTTGTTTGATGTATTGAATTTTTTTTAACATTTTGAAACCTGCATCATTTACATATTTGTTTACTTATCAACAGTATCATCCTTTGCTGCTTTTGTTGGGGGATTGTTGCTTTTAAACCAACACCCTGGGGTGCAGCAGTAAAGCAAGTTCTTCCATTAGATTCTCGTTCAGCATACGTTTAAGACATTTAGTAAATTCCTAAGGGTTTCTAGTGATGGACTAATATTATTTACTGCTTTTGCTACTTCTGCTTCTGCTACAAATTTCCTGCATTCAAAAGAATGTCTATCTAAAGAGGCCAAATGAATGAACATGGCCTGGATGGGTTTAAAATTTATGATGAGAGACCAATAATGACAAGTGTATGAGGCAGAGAGTCTTTCAGCTGCACTGCATTCCTATCTATTCATGTTACTTTAAGTAGAGAACAAGGTCTCTGTATCTCTGAAACATACAGTGCCCATATTTCTGCTGAACATTGAAACAAAATTATAATACTTAAAAAGATCAAATAGGAGTTTTGACAATTTACACACCTGCCACATTAATTCAACAGAATTCAGAAAAAATTACCCAAAAAAACTCATGAATATTCATATATAAGTTTGGATCATTTCATTTGGTAGTTACAGTTTTTAATATAGCTTAAACATTGTTTTGTCTTTGTTTTGAAGGAAGCATTACAGTTAAGTGAGGTAATTTTCCAAACTCATTATACTGTTCTAGTTGAGTGATATGACACCAAATGGGTTTGAATCTTAATCAAATCCGCATTAATCATAATCAAATTCACATTGCAGCCTTAATTTTTTCTCAGGCTTCCCAAAATATCATTAAATTTCAATTTCCAGTATCCAGTATCCAAGGTATCCGCTTAAAAATATTATGATTTTTGATTTTGGCAGAGTTTTTTTGCTCTGTCCTGCTTCTAGACGCTCCATCGAGGTGACTTGAATATTTGTCCCCCAGCAGAAGGACAGTTACTGAAAGTAAAGATGATTCTGGTTTTTTCTTTTGGAGGAAAAAAAACAGATAGAGAGGAGCAGAAAGAGTACAATACACAGATACACAAACACACACATACACTCTTAGCATTTGTTCTTTCTCTTCCTGCTGCTGCTCATCCAGATTAGCCTCCTTTAATCACTGTGAAATTCTGTTTCTTTCATTTGTATCCTCCAACTCTTACTCTCAAAGTTTCCACTTTGCTGCCAACTCTTGTAAGAATTACTTGGGTGGACTTGAATATGACGGTGATGATTTACTGTAGATGCTCCGCTCAAAGAGGTGAGGACAGTCTAGAGGTCAGTTAAACATCTCCAGATTTTCACTGAAGAGATATAAAGCTGCCTTCCCCCCCTGCTGGCCTCACATCTTCATCCTCCCTCTTAATCTTTTTCACGCTCTCTTTCTTCTTCTGTCTCTCTCGCAATAACATCCCTCTTTTTCTGTCACTACTCCTTAGCCCCCTCCACAACATACACATTAATGCACATACACGTGGACACACACATACACACACGCATCTCAAGTCAATTTCATGGGACATATTTGCTGTCAGAGCCAATTGAGGCAGTTTAAATGGGCCTGTGTGCCGTATGGCTATTAAATGTTGGTCAAAAGTGGGGTTTCGAAGGGTCTGAGTGTGTGTGTGTGTATGTGTGTGTGTGTCTGTCTGTCTGTCTGCGGTAAAACAGCTGCACATGTTGAAAAAGTCAGGAAAATAAAAGGAGGACTGGAGGAAGGTGGCTGGAAGAAGAGAAAAGAAGTTGGATGTGGGAGACTGAGAGGAAATGGGAGGCAGGGAGGAAGTTGAAAAGAGCAAAGGGAGACAGACAAAAGGAGGTAAAAGATGAAAATAAATATTGGCCAATAGGAGCAAGAAGGACACTGGCAAGGAGAGGCGAATACTAGTTATGGAACAGGATGCAATATATTTTGGTGACTGTTCTATGTCTAGTTGGAATTTAGTCTGAAATGTTATTTTATTACTGGAAAGCCAGTGTTTGAAAATGTGTTTTCATCCATAGAGGGAGAACATTTAAAATTTAAAAATGCATTCATGTTGTATAATTCTTTGGTAATGGATGACTTGGATGATGGTATGTGATTTATTTATTTCAAAATCATAAAACACCTACAAAACTTTTAGTTCCAAAGGCGTTCCAAGAGAATCCTCGCACAATTGCTCACAAGATACCTTCCACTTCAACCCAGGTTATGATGTATGACTTACAACAAAAATGTGCAAAAATCCCATTTCATTTTAATGATGGATTTCCACATGGCTGGATTTCATACCTACAGTAAAATCGCAAGGTCTTAAACTTTTCTCTATCCCCTGATCCACAAGAGATATTTGTCTGAGCCTGAGACACAAGAGACCTATCAGAAACGAAACTGACCCAGAGAGAGAGAGAAACACTTGCACTAAAGGACTTCCACATGGCTCTGATGGCTGCCGAGTCCACAGCAATCACTGCTGAAGAATAACAACCTGATATTACTGGATGCAACAGCAGGAAAGAAGCAGGGACACAAACACACACACTCACACACACACATTCACAGAAACATGTGCACGGTCAACATGCATGCGCACAGCTGCACACACCCTTCAGTGTTTGAAAAAGAGTGAGATATAAATCACACTCTTGCCAGATGCAGCGATAAAAAGTGAGTGTGTGTGTGACAAAGACAGAGGGAGAGAGAGTTGTGTGTACGTATTGTGTGTATATATGTGTGTGTGTGACAAAGACAGAAGGAGAGAAAGTTGTGAGTACGTATTGTGTGTGTGTGTGTGTGTGTGTGAGAGTGTTGTGGTCAGTGTTTGCGGTAAGGCGCAGTAGAAAGTCTATTTAACACGAGGCATTAACTCTGCTAATCATACCCAGATGACCAGAAGCAAATGCAATATGTGTGTTGTGTGTTCACGTTGTTTGTGTGACTGTGTGCAGTGAATGTATCATGACTAACTTCCACTCAACATAATATAAAGTTCTTCCAAAAAAGGCCCATGTTGAGGTCTCAACATTCCCGACAGAAGCCCCTAATTAGTCTATATGTGTGTGCCCATGTGTGTGTTTTCGTGCATGTGTGTCAACGTTATTGTCTGTGGTGCCCCACATCCTGTAAACAACAAGCGTCACAACATAGTGGTTGTTATATGTTCCTGAACATTGCCTCATCCAACCGTTTGCCTACATCAGCATCTGTCCTTCTGTTTTGGTTCAGGTTCAACAGTAGAAACGACAAAACTTCATCCGTAAAGAAAATAATCAAAATAATCAACGAGTTAAAGTTCAACATTTCAGAAATAAGCTTATTTATTTTCTTGCCAAGAGTTAGCTGGGGAGATCGGTATCTCTCACACATCTGTATGCTAAATATAAAGCTAAGCTAACTTAGCTCAGCACAAACACAATCAGGGTCACTGGATGCCAACCAAAACTCCAAGAAGTTACCGGGACTGAACAAAAAAGTCCTGGTCATATAACTATCTGTAAAAACTATAATTAGTGGTTTTTTTCCATGGCTTTTGTATTAATTGAACACATGTGACACTACATGTGGATTACTGAGCTTTAGAGGTGTGGCTATGCTAGCTGTTTCTCTTTGTGTCCACAGTGTCCCCTTGTGTTTATGCTAAGCTAAGCTAGTTGGCTGCTGGTTATCGCTTCATATTTTGTATGCAAAAAATACAAACAGATTGAATTGCTCAAGTATCAGATATTATATGCAATTTCAGTTTTAAAGAAAAAAGTCATGAAGCTCAGTACTTTGCAAGCTATGATTTACTAGCTTGAAAGTTCTTGTCATGGTTTCAGGTGAGAGTCACTCCTCAATTTTATTACCATCTTTCCCTGATCAAATGACAGGGTAGTCATAAAGCTGAAGACAGAAGCAGAGGCTTTATCTCTGAGATGAATCAAACAAGGCTTTGTCTCTCTGCCTGTCTACCTGCTAACCTGTCTACCTGCATGTCAGCCCCTTTTTAGCTGAACAGTTTTTTAAGGTTGTCACACCTGTCTGTGTTTCTACCTGCCCGATCACCTCTTTCTATCTCCTCTGCCTGTCTTCATGCTCGACCGCATCCGTCTACCTGGCTTTATCTTCCCGTCTGTCTCTCTGCAACCTGACCTGGCCGTAGTCTCTGGTCTTTTTCAGAGCGTGACTGCTTGGCTGACCGACCTTTGGGCTGATTAGAGTTACCTACCGCAGAGCAGCTGGGACGCACACACATAAACATGAATGCACAGACAGCTTATTCAGCCTTCGCACTGGCCCTCAGCCCTGGCCTGAACCACTAACCATCCACTCATCAGCACCACAGACCTGTGAGTGTTTTAAGACATGCAGTCTAATCTGATCTACTACGTATGTGCAAAAAGATTCGGCTGTGCAGGCAAGGCTGCAGTTTTACCTTATTTTTAGGAGTTTACATCAAGGAGGAATTTGGGAATATGACAACATACCAGCTTATATATATATGCTAGTGCACACACACACACAAAACACACACAAAGAGCTATAATTACACTATTACGCCATACAAGGGAAAGTAGTGGAAAACCCAGAGGAGAAGCAGAAGGAGAGGTGTAAATAGAAAACTGGTGACTCAAATTCTAGTGGCTACACACTAGCCACACACACACACACACACACACACACACTGGGAAAAAAGAGCCAAAAACACAGGGTTCACCCACATGCAGCCAACGGAAGCAATGTGTGTGCGTGTTTGTGTCTGAGTGTGGGGACAGAGCAGGATGAGTAAAGCTCTATTTGCCCTCACTAGAAATGTCATTGAAGATGTAACTTATCAATAGGGCTTTTTGTTTTCAATGTTATGTTTAAGTAGCATTTATGTTTTAAGATGAATGAAGGCTCGAACACACAGTCACTCCCTCCCATTAATCACTCTGCGCTCTGTTTCACTGTCCTATAATATGTTGAAGGAGTGAGGCTGTTGCCCAGGATGTGGCTGAGAGGAAACTTGTTTCCTTGTTTTCTCTAAGTTTAGAGGCTCTTTATAATTTGTTTTAACAACACCATGTTGTCAGTGCCCCTGTTTTAAGGACAGTGTTTTCCTGAGTAAACATCATCTTTTACTGTTTGTAACTGTCCTGCTCGTCAATAATACGGTGAAGTGAACCTTTTTTTAATACATATTTCATTCAGAACTGCAACAGTTTATTTCATTACAGATTCATCTCACTCTTATTTTCTTTTTAGTCAAAAATTCCTGCAAAGGAATCAGAGAGATATCTTCAAATGTCTTTTTTATTCAATCAACAGCCAAAATCCTACAAAATATTAATGCAACAATTATAATAAGAAGAGTAAAGATTCAAGGTTTAAGATTATTTATTGCCAATTTAACAACATATGGTTGCATAATGAAATAGAGTTGTCCTTCTACTACCAAATCATAAAAATAACATGCATAAAAAATGTATAATTAATGAAGAAACTCATGTTTGAGTGCTAAGGATGGGTTAGGAATGTGACAGCATGAAGTTAAGAGCTGTAAAAGCTGTCCTGTAGCCTGGTGGAATCATAATCCGTATAAATTCTAACTAATTGGTTGAGTTACATCAATTTATTAGCGAAGAAAAACTGCATGTTTCCTGTCTACTTACTGCAAAGGATCTGCCTTACTCTGTTTTGTTTCAAGATGTTGACAGTCTTCAAAGCTGCCTGAAACAAATTAAGTTTATATAATGGAAGTGGAACTGCTGAAAGACAATACACATTTTAATAACTTCACTTGTTTTAATAAAAAGAAGATCCTAAGGGGGGATATAACAATAAACTTGAGATGGCCAATTTTTTGTACAGTTCAGCAAATAAAGTGGGATGACTCAATGTTTTCTTTTCCTTTCTGGATTCTGGAACATTTTCTTAACAGATCAGTTTGTCTGCTCGAAGATATCAGGAAACAGACACAGACGATCCTGGAAGTCTAAACATACCGTGGATGTCAGCTAATTCCAAAAGCAAGACATAAAAAAAAACTCACACATGAAATTAAAGAGCTGTATCTGAAAGGAATACAGCACTTGTTGAATGTCTGCCCTGTTTGCTTAACACCATCCAGTTAGTTGATCTCATTTCTATCGCTGCTTTTTGATGATCAACATCTGACTACTGCGCTCCACTTCATAAAGTTTAAACCAAATGTTCCCCTTCTCACACCTCCATTCCAGAAACCACACACACACACACACAGTCACTGAGAGTCATCCAGGGGCCACCCTCATTACCCAATGCACAGGTGCTGGGAGTCCATTCTAGATGGACGAGGACCAGACCAAACCTTTCGTTTTATGCTTGAACATATGCAAACCCACGAACACACACACACACACACACACATACACACACACACACTTTCTTCTACACTTCTCAGAGCCACTGGGGCTAAACTCTGTGGTTAATGACTTTCCCACCCACTACACAGTATGCACATGTTGAAGCCGTTAACAATAAGTAGCTTTTCAAACTTGGTAACGTCCTAATGTCCCCGTTAATCTCACATTCCTCACTACAAAGGCAACAGAACATGGGCGAGCAATTTCACTGAGATGAGTAATTTTGTCAACTCTTATTAACCGGTTACCTAACTTTTTTTAAGGGTACCTTTGGTCTGAGAACTGATAGAGAGAAACTTCCTGATTGGCACAGCACACTGTTTCAGGAGAAATCACAGGGTTCCCTTTGATGAATTATTCAGGAACTAAGTGCTCCACAGTTTCTTTTTCTTCTCTTGTGCATAGCAACACCTCTTAGTTGATCTAAAATCACTACACAACATGGTATCAGGATGCCATCATTTCTATTAGGAAACAATGGAAAATTGATTTTTTTTTAAAAAAGGATGACATAATGATCATTAAAAAGACTACATACTGTGTTTCTCCAGCAACACTTTTATTGTCAAGAGTGACAGTACTATGAAAGGTGTTCAGAGGCATATCTAATGTGGCTATTATACTACACTGTTTCAATGTTTCAACAAAATTTAGAAATGCAATTTAAAATTGATGTTAATGTTTGTGGTTAGGCCTTCATGCATCATTGCAGATGGATTTAGTCATTTGTGTATTCTACTTAATCTAAAAAAAAATAACTGAGGTCATTATGTCAGTGTATAATGAGAAAATAATTGTTGAGCTTCAATCCTTGTGTTTTATTTACAAATTTGACTACTGAGTACACCTGATGGTTTCCAGATGTTCATTCCCACATTCCCTTTTGTTAATTTCACCCTTGTCTATCCTCCCATGAAATAATTCAGGGCACTATAAATATTAAAGCAAGCATCTTAGTTAAGATAATAAGACAGCATTAACCAAAATGAGGCTGTTGAAAAGCTATTTAGGTAATACTATCAAAACAAAATTTTCACTGATCCAAGTATGAATATTTTGTTAATCAAGACAAATAGGAGCTTTAATATATAGTAACATGTGCTTTAAATAACAGAGGCAGAGATTTAACAGGTCAGTAAATGCAGAAAACACCACCAATGCATCTTTTAAAGAGCTGTTTTGGGTAAGAGTATAATATTGCGCAGCCCTGTTGTCCTTACTGCTACACAGTTTATTTAACTCATCTTTGAGAGTCAAACTAATGTTTCTTGCATCAAAATCATCTGTCATGACTTTCTGCTTTTTTATTCTATGGCTTCTAATTTATTTTGTATACACTGGTGGAAAGGTTGTCCGTTAACCGGAGGTCGTATTTGACCCCAGGATCGGTAAACACTTGAAAACAGAGGGGACAAAGTGATGGTGGGTACGGTACCTGAAGGTGTCTAAACGCCGCGGTTAGCTGAGTCATGTGTAGAGTGAGGCACCTGGACGTGCATCTCGCGCTGTTGATTTTCTCCTGAACATCCTCCAGCTCCGGTGAACTCCTGCGGGCGCGAGCCACCGCCAACACCGCGCACAGGAGCACCAAAGTGACCCGACGACCTGACATCACACCGGGAGGAAACACGAAAAAACGGAAAACTAGCTAAACGGTTGACTTTTCGTCCTCGTGTCGTCACCGTCCTGTCGTCGCGCTCTTTAAAGTTCAGAATGAAAACATGTGAGCGCTGCTCCTGTCTGCGCGCGAGCACAGAATGGAACGGCTCAGCCCTCCTCGCGGGCACTCCCACCACCGGTAGGCTACAAGTGCAACCACGCGGAGTTAATTATGCCGTGCTCATCATCACCTATGCGACTGTCATCATCTCTTCCACCAGGTAAACTACCCATCATCGTGATCTTCATCCAACTATCGCTCCCTTTACTTACACACGTGGAGCTACTATCGCTATCATCCTAATAACCACCATTCATTGCACTTTTTCACCTTCTAAACATTCACCGTTATTATTTTTTTGTTTATTTTATATTCATTCTTTGGTGCTTATACAGCTGACCTCAGCAATCTTCACTCCAGCGTCATACCATCCTCTACCTTCATCGTTCAAATCATCACTCTGACTCCCTGTGCACCTTATCATTATCCTACATGCCGCATCATCTTCAGAGTAACCATCACTGTCACCCTCATCATCATCATTATCATCCCAGGTGCTTATGCAGCAGGCCCCTTCCATTGTGAACGTCTAATTTAAATTCCTGATTGTTTCTCAATATCCTCAGAAGTTATCCAGGTTAAGAAAAAAAGGTAATATTTCTTCATTTTGTCATTATCATTCTGCTCTTAAAGGTCAGCTACAGACTTTTTAATGTCACTAATAATGGATTCAGGGTTAGCTGAACTCCATTTGGCTGCCCCACTTTCGGGTTCCTGGTGTTGTTCATGCTCTCACAGTTATGACACACTTTATGACGCACTCACCATCACCATCAGCAACATCATCATCATCATTTTGCACGCCAGTATAATTATTACCATTGTGCTAGTAAACTTCATCTTCACCGCCTCAGCCTCATGTTCATCACCATCATCATAGCTCTGAATGCCTTTTAAACATCAAAAAATGAAACAACACTGTACTAATTTAAACAGCACTGTACTATAATCAACCTCTTTGTTCTCTCTTGTCCTTTGTGCAATTTTACACCATCATCATGTTTATGGCCTCGATGCTCCTCTTTTTTCAGCATAATTCTCTCCACCAAAACAATGTGGATCTTCATTATTATCATTGGACCTATCACAGTCATCATTGTTCACAGTCTCACTGCTCCCCATCTACTTTCTCCATCATATATATTTTCTCTTACCATGACCTGTATTATATTAGTCTTCTTCCTTATCAACAAAATCTCCAAGTTATGATCATAATTACCTTTTTTATTTCCATCATTACCATCATCATCATCATCATCATCATTGCAATAATAAAAAAGTCCATACTGCTACGGTCATCTTGTTGAGGACAATGATGTCTTTTTGGATCAAACACGAGTAGTTTCAGTGCAGTGAAGTAAGAGAAGGCATTTATGGCCTCATGGTTTGCATGGCAGGCTATTGTTTTGGGCCTATTACACTTTTTAAACACTATTCCTATTCTAAAAAAAAAAAACTCAACTCCTCTTTATATTCTGGGAATTCTCTCCAAGGGTAATTATTACAGCAGACTAATAAAAGAGCATTTAATCATGGGAAAGAGACTTGAAGAATGTATTGAGGTAGGTGTCTGTCACAGAGCCAGTCAGTGCGTTAGTCACCACTTTTCACTGGCAACTGCAGAACCAAGTGGGGCTTATTAGATATATGGCCAAGAAAAGATGCTTAGGACACATGCTGAAAGCCCAATTTGTTTATTTAACACTGTAACCCAGCCGGGGAGTCATTTCTGTTTGCTGTGAGTGGTAGAAAGATTCAACAGGTTGTCAGTTAGAGGAAATGGAGACGGAGAAAAATTTAGTAAGTACTGTTTTATTTTTTTGAAGCTGTCATGGAAACCAGAGTTTTCATCCTGTCCTCCTAAAAAGAGGACTGTGTACTGTAGGTTAGCTTGATAGTCTGGACCAATACTTATCTTCTAAATAATGGTTATAAACATAATTGTTGAGAGTTTTGCTGTCTGTGTTTTGTGAAAAAGCTCTTTTTAATTTCCCACACCTCAAGGTGATGTAGATAGCTTGATTAAGTCAACCAAAAGCCCCAAACCTGAAACCAAAACCCAAAATAGTGGATATGATATCACATATGATAAAGACAAGCATCTAATTCTGACATTTGAAAAATCTGAAGCAGCAAAAAATTTGGCATTTTCACTTGAAAAGTGAATACAACAAGTACTAATGAATAATATGTTGATTGATTTGTTGTTGCTTGGTCATAATTAACTTGCTGTCCCAGCCAAAAAGATATTAGCTACCAGTGCTGCTGGTTTTTGCGACATCATGTTATGGCCTCAAAATGAACACAAATTTTAAATAGCTCTAACAAATATGTCAGATTTGTTCGATCAAAGAACTACAGGCTGAAACAATATTCTATATTTCACAAGTGAAAAGCCAACAAATTGAGAAATCAGAGCAAATGTGCACAATTTAATGTTACAGTAATATTTCTTTTCAATCCATGTAATTATTCTGTGACTCCTCAGATTTATTTTGGGATCCTGAGGAGGATCCAAACCCCAAATGGGAAACTAATAATCTACTACAAGAGAGGCAAACATAAAAAGTAAGAATGAGAGACAGAATGTAAATAAATCATGTTCTGTGAAGCCATATGATGTGTATCAGTCACTGTGTTTAAAGGTGTGTGTGAGTGCACGAGCACACCTGACCCCAGAGCATCCCGGCAGTCCTTAAATCAGAAAGCATAAAATCAGGTCTCACACACACATCCACCAACCTCTCTTTCTTACACAAGCACACGCACTCACACATACACACACACACACACACACACACACACACACACAAACACACATAAAATAGACACACAGTAGTTGCCCATTATCTAAATGACTGGAAGAATATTTTAGTATTTTCATAAAACACCCTACTCAGGTTTCTGAATAAACCATTAGTGGAGCAAAGACCCTCCCCAACACATACTCAAACATCACACAGTTTCATACACGTACACGCGCACCCACACACACACACACACACACACACACACACACACACACACACACACACACACACACACACACACAACACAACACAACACATAAAAAAATAACTGCACATAGATGTTATATATGATAATATTAAGATGATCTTGTCTTTATAA
>JAPZDV010000021.1:9102321-9122887 GCA_029814665.1 Acanthurus lineatus | reverse complement strand
GGAGCAAAGACCCTCCCCAACACATACTCAAACATCACACAGTTTCATACACGCATAAAAACACACACACATACATGCACATACACGCACGCACGCACACACACACACACACACACACACAACACAACAGAAGCATTTACCGTCTGTCCAAATCTGCTCGTTGATTAAAGCCAAATGTCTTTGAAATGCATGAAAAGAGAGAGAGGCGAGGAGGGACAGACAGACAGAGACGTAGAGTGATAGAGGTGAAAAGAAAGAGAGAAAGATTGAAGGAAAAAGAGAGAAGAAAGAAAGAGAGAAAGAAAGAAAGAGAAAAAGGGACAAACAAAGGCACACAGATGTCTGAAACTGAAAAAAATATGCCAAAATCTCAGTTTTTAATCACCCAGGAGATGACTGAGCACTAAAAATCTCTCTTTTATTGTATATAACTATTCTGTTGAACACGTCAGTCTTGAAATCAAAGCAACTAAAACAAACCTCAAGAACTAACTTGATTTTCACCTGATTTTATACATTTTCTTTGGACGCTTACCTAAGTTTTTCAGCTCAAAGCTCTGTAGGCACACTTCTTCAGTCAAGTATGTGTGAATGAGTTTTATGTGGGGACTGAAAGGGTTGTTCTGTCTAGTTTTTTTACTTGGAATGGCATAAGGACAGATTTCAATTTGTGTAATGGCTTTGTTCCTTAAATGTTCTCAGAGGGGGTTAACTTTCAAGATACATGCCAATAATGGAGGCTATACTGCTACATGACGCCTTCTGATGACGATATCCTTTGAACCGGTCTGATTTCTGACTTCTGGACCTTCGTCACAACATACCACATAAGCACATTTCATCACAGCTAAAGCCAGCTGAGTTAACCGTCTCTCTGAACTACAAAACAGAGAGGCTGGTTCCAATTTTAAAATATAATCTTTGTGTATTAAACATGTCACCGAACTAATCCAAACTGTGACATCTACCTAATCCCAATCCATTTTCACTGTTTCTGTCCCAAGTCGTATATGTTGTTATCATTCTTGTCCAGGACTATTGAAGTGGTCAAAGATTATCCCTTACAGCTTCGACTGCCTACAGCTCATCTGTTAGTTGTTTATTACGGTCACTTTCAAAGTCCACAACAGAGCTGTTTGTCCAGCTGTGGTCCAGGGATCCAAAGGTGTCTCTTTCCTGAATGTTTAGCACCAACAGTCTATGTCAAGAGCGAAGGAAAGCAGGGAGATTCCTGAAGGAGCTACAGTGTCACTGTGTGGCATGAGACGGCAACTGCAACTTCAGTTTGAGATTCATAAAAGACTGAAATGCATTCATAAGTGTTTTGATCCCAGTTTTCCTTGAAAGGAGCTTGTAATTTGGTTCTTCATGCATATAAATGAAGACTACATTCATGCCACAGATCCTACACTGAAATTACTTATAATACACTGTAAAAAACTTCCCTATCAAGTAAAACTACTCCATTTAACATGTTACTAGAAAGTATGTAAATGTAATCAGCCATATGTAGTTAAGGTGTAACCCAGTGCATAAAATTATGTATATTAGTCACTGGATTGTTTTTTTCTCACCTGCCACTCTGAGTAAAATGCAACATCTGTAACAATGTTACACTAGTATAAGTTTAATACAGGGTTCACATGAATTGAGCATATTAATTTCATATGGTCATATAAATTTTCATTATAAGTACTCTATTCTGTATTATGTATTATGTTATACTACTCTCTATTTGAAAATGATAGAGAAAACATTTTTGCTAATTTTTCAACAGGTATTTCTTGTGCTGTAAAGCTGAGGAGAACATTTTCCCCACTGCAACAGTTTTCCACCAGTCAAAAGAAATGTTTTCCTTATTAAATATTGGATTGGAATTTTCTGACTCCAACTTGTCCTGTAGTTGAAGAGTTTCTCTCACTAGTTCAGCTCCTGTCAGTGCCCAGGTGTAGGAGTTAAATTGTTTTATTTTATTGTATTTTTAATTCATCTTATTTGTAATAATTTTATTGTTGTTGTTGTTTGGAAATTGATCAAAATCTGGTTAATTTGGGCACAGTGTGAGTTGTTGTGGCCGAGTGGTTAAGGCGATGGACTAGAAATCCATTGGGGTTTCCCCGCACAGGTTCAAATCCTGTCAACAACGGTTCACATAATCTTTGACAACACTGTTGAATGTGGTTGTGTGTGTGCAATTGTATTGTGTACTGTTGAGTGGCTCACTGGATGAAATGTACCATGTTTTTAAATCCTCTGCTCTGAACTGTGTGTCTCCTACAGACTACTTTCCAATATCCTTGGGCACCCCGCTCAGATCCAGTCAAAGGATAGTGTTTTCCTTTGGTAAAGGTTGCTTTGGCTGCATTTCCTAATGTGAGGACACTCAAATTGAAGTGAAATTAAATGTGAACAACAGAAATCTAACCTTTTTATACCTTTTAAAGCTTAAAATCCTGAACACTCTGCAGACTCTAGATGCCAAATGTTGCATTGCAGGCTGGCATGAGAAGTGCATTTGTTTGCAATTTTAACTTCTGGACAAAAATGTCTTGACTTTATGGAATAAAGATGGAACACATGTTTCCCAAGTTGGGTAGTTTCTCTTTGTTATTTGTCACTGTTATTATATGTGTACATTTCAGAAGTTCCATGTTTGAGCTCATGTATGCTACATATGAAGTGAATTCTCGATGAATAACCATGTTCTCTAAGAATATGCACATGTGTGGGTTCACAGCGTTAACTCATCTGCAGTCAGATGGGATTATGCACGCTGACAAAAGCCAGACAATTTTATGGTAGTCGACAGCAGCAGCAGCAGGTAGGAGCTCAGCTGATGTTAACTGACACAGAAAAGCAAAAAGAGCTGCACAGTCTCACAGAGCTGGTAAAGAAGATGCTGCAGATCAACACTCATTGGCACATTAAACTTACTGAGGTGTTGCAGCATCTGCTTTTCTGTTAGCAGCTCAGTAACAGCAGGTTAGCTGTTTTTCCAGTGAGCAGGATGTGCACAGCTATTTGTGACTGTGAACCTCAATAAACTGTCACTTGATTGTCTCTCAGAGTATTGAGACTTGCTCAATTATGACGGCCTCAGTCAATGAGAGGAATGTACATTAAACCAGCCTGCAATGTTCCTGACAATACAACACAGAGAGTATAGATAGTGTTAAAATCACATCTATGACTCTTGCTGAGGATGCTGAAATTGTACAGGCAGCCAAACAAGATGTGTTGGCTGTTGTGTCTACTAGTACTATGACCCAATTGTAGGTCAAATGTCATTGATAAATATTAAAGGTGTCCTGTATGAAGCCATCATGACCAGTATCACAGCCCAACAGCACAATAAACATTGCTACGTTGTTGACAGGATTTGAACCTGTGCGGGGAAACCCCAATGGATTTCTAGTCCATCGCCTTAACCACTCGGCCACAACAACCTGCAAAACTCTGATTTCAGACCAACAAACCTACTCAATATCTCACATTTTGATTATATTTGAGTTTACAGATTCTAAATACTTGCTGCCATAGCTCTTTATATTATGATTATGATATTATGATTGGACCGACAGCAGCAGCAGGTAGGATCTCAGCTGATGTCAACAGACACAGAGGAGCAAAAAAAGCTGCACAATCTCACAGAGCTTGTAAAGAAGATGCTGCAGATCAACACTCATTAGCACATTCATTCACAACACAGTAGTGATACAGGTACAGCTGGATATTCAGGCTGTTGGCAGCTGTTTGCCCCCAGAGAGTAAAACAGAGTGACAATGTGAGCAACAACAATATGTTGTATTAGTCATTTGGAAGAAATCCAATGTCTTGTGTTTTGCAAGATATCTAGCCAGCAGCTTAATTTAATTGTGATTGGCCCAAACACAAATATTCTCTTGGGCTCCTCTACTCCAAACACAGGCACATACTTTATATATACACACATACATACACACACAACACACATAGATATATATAATTTGTGTCTTTCACTCTTTCCCTTCAAAAGGAGAAAGTGGATAAAAACTTGGGAAAAATGGGATTATCATAATTACTTGGACTTTCAATTATTCTCCCTTTTTCCTCTTTGTCTGCACCATTTTGAACATACCTTGAGCTGTACTGTTGTTTTTATTTCACTGGTTGAACCATAAAATCTCAGGCCTTATTTCTAAAGAAATTATTAAAAATAAAGTAAAAAATTAAAAGAAATTTCACTCAATCATTGAAGGTTAAAAAAATATATATAATAAATAATAAATAATATATAATAAATATTGTCAAACTCAATGTCCAAAATGACCACATGGAGGTGCTGTAAGTTAAGTAAAAAAATTCTAAGCCTTAAAACGGTCTCAGATTAAATGTGACATACCTCAAATTTGACACAGAAATTTAAAAACTTTTGCCTTTATTATTTATTTACTATAAATGTTGCCTAGAGCAGAATGGTGTATAGGCAATGAAAGTAGGCAGAGCAGAAAAAATTTTAATAAGCATTATAATAAATAAAGAAACTAATATATATACATAATCCCTAGAAAATACACAAAATCTAATTTTCATATTTTCAGGACTCATTTTCAGTCATGATAGAATATTATTTTATTGCATTAAATATTTCTTGTATGAAATATGGATTTATCACCACTTGCTTTCATCTCACCTCATGATCTCTGTTTGGTAGAGGTTTTTTTTTGTTCTGATTTGTTTTGTTCTGTATTTTTTAAAGGCATTGCTTGTCTCCATAGCCTGCCCATAAACCTGTATCAGATTTCTCTTGGGAACTGTTGAATGTTGCCTCAAACAAAAACATGATGGCCCAACAGGCTCATATGAATGTCACTCTTGGTTACAAAAGGTCCCACATAAACAATACAGGGGAAGGGTTTGTTCCTTGTTTTCTTTTTCTTGGTAAAAGCATCACAATAGAATAATCTTTCATATCAATACCACAATCCCTTGTGGGATTTTTTTGCTGCAAATGTGTGACTTTTGTTATAAGATAGTCACTGATTTCTAAATTGTTGTACGAAAATTAGTTGCTATGATTTCTTTAAACAATCATAGCCAGCATTATGAAAGGCTTTTTCTCTAATTGATAGCATTTCCATGAATTGGCAAATGCTCTATGCACTGCATTAATGCTCATCAGTTATACAACACTTCTCTGCTTTATTGGACTTTATCTCTTATTAACTCACGCACACACAAACACACACAAACACACACAGATACCAGTATCAATGGATGCCCAAGGACACTTTGACACGTGGACGGTGATTAGTGACTCTGAGTCACTGCTGCCCAACATGAACACAAACACTAGGTGGCACTAAGACTAAGCTTGTCCTGCAGAATTCATTGTCATAACGTACACTGTGTGCATCTCAAGGGCAGATTTCACCCATACCTAAGGTAACCCACTTCTCAGCTGCATAAAGTATAGACCAGACATTACTCAAAAGTGGTATCAGGATCTCAAAAAGACAAGTGATTAAGGAGATTTTCTCCACTATTTTTACATATTTATGAGCACACAAGCATTTTGTGTTTCTCTTGAAATAGACCTAAAATCTCCATCTTATATCCTTATCTTTGACTCTTTCTGTTTGTGTTTAAGAGAAAAGACAAGCTGTGCTCTGCTGTACATTGTAGTGACAGCATGAGCTTGCAGTGTCATGAATTAAACACGTCTCATTGTCCTTATATGGACTTTCATGTTCCTTCCTCTTGTCTTCTTCTTCCTCTCCCTTCCTCTTTCTCTTTGTAACTCCTTGTCCCCAGATGGTCTGTATGCTGTGAATAATGATGACAGTGAGCTGCTGTGCTGCCTGCAATACTGGAGACTGTACCCAGAGTGTGCTCTCATCCTCTGCACGCGAGTTTCCCCTCCCCCCCTACTGCTGCTGCTGCAGCAGATAGTGTGTCCTCTGCAAATAATGCACATGCATGTGACTGTGAGTGGGTCCAGCCAGATAGTTCCAGTTGGGATGAGAGAAAGACAAGGCCATACAGAGAATTGAGCAAGAGTAGATGTGCTGAGCGAGGAAGTTTAGTTCAGGGATTGTTTTTGGCTTACATAGTGTAGTGGAGTGGCCGTAATAGGGTCACCATTGTAGTGTATCATATTATTTTTCCTTGTGACCTATTTCTTTGTCTGCTGCTATTTCCAGATACTATTATTGATCATTTTGTTGAATTAAAGGTGAAATGAGTGGACTGGCATTGTATTAGCCTGTATTCTGTTCCAACCTCTCAACGGCAGGCTGTTGGAAAATAAAGGTGATTGAATTGTCCTAATGTTGTACTGTGTTATGATTGCCATATTGAGCCTGATTATATTAGAAAAATATAATTTCCTTTTTCCTCCCTAGCAACGATAAGAACTTGTTTACTAAGGTCCCCGGAGTAAGGTGAATTACCTCGGCAGAAATGATTTGGAGGCAGAGAATGAGAGATCCAGGCACAGTTTTCTGCCTCTGCAAAACATAAAGGCTTTCATGCTACCTCAAATCAACCCTCAGTTCTCATTGATAATGCTGAGCACGAGCTAAACATCGGTTCAGGCAGCCACACAGTTAGGAGAAAACAAGTCTTTCTGTAGGACTTTGTGAGGCAGGGATTAATGTGTCTTTCTTCCAAAGCAGGAAATTACTCTTACATTGTGTAATGGGGTCTAATAGTTAAATGCACATACCGTCCATGCACTTGCTATATCTGCCCACCCGTTCCAAGTTTCCTGTTTTCTCTGCTTCACTCCATCTGTATGACGTGTTCAGTTATGGTGACATTTTAACAGTTTCAACAAACATAAACTGACAGAGGAATAGAGGTGGAAAATAAAATTCAAACCTGGAAACACTCAGTAAGACAGTATGACACACACTGACTAGGAGGTGTATTTGCAATGTAACTGCTGCAGTATGATCTAGTGTGTATTTTGTGTGTCATATGCTCTTGCACATACATGAATCATTTAGTTTTGGCCTGTACTCTTATACAGTATGTTTATGTGTAACTGATCACAGTTAACAAACGACTGGGCAAAACAGATGAGCTAACACAGACCTGTGGTTAGAGGTGTGACTGTGTTTTGTATGTTGTGTGTTTTTTAATTTTTTGGAATTTCACTTCATGTTTTAGACTTCAATGCTTTTCAAAATTGTGGATAACTAGTGTGTTGTACTAGTGAATTGGTTAAAGGTATGTATGTGGTCTTGCATGAATGAGTTAAATCATTTGTTGTTTTTCATGTTGGCTGAGCATTGAGTTTTATTCATTTTTGTGTTGAGCGTTTATCTAAAATCACCCTGTACTCTTTGAGACTTCCTGCAGAGTGTGAAAGAGCTCTTCTTTCCTCTATCAGACTTTTTTCACATCTAATCAACTTCTTTAACTCAGAATGTAGGTCAAAGTACCAGTATGTATTTCAGAGAGTTTCACTTTCTAGTGAGCAGATATTTGCAAAAGGTTTTTTTTTTCTATGAACAAAGATCTTTTTGAATGATTTAATTATATTTACTCAATGTTCTTGGGGTTTTTGTCGGGGGGTCTTGCTACTCTTGACTGTGCATAAAAATGTATTGATGTGTAATAATAGATTTTAATAGAGTAGTGACAGGTAATATAAAACACAGATAATAGTGAGTCATCCAGTTAGGTGGATGTGTCTAAATGTGGGTGACTGTAAACAGTCTTGTCTGGTCTAAACACAGAAGCACTCAGTGAATGGGTGTATAAATATAGAAATCTAGCCAAAATACCTTCAGAAATTAATGCAAAAAATAATTTGCAACTTAGTGAAGGAAATTGGCCACCTTTTTCAGGCATCTCAATCAACTCAGTACAGGAATAGTGCAATCACTTACAATTGAATTTCTAATATGACTTACATTGTGTGCAGTGCATCAACTCTTGTATTAACCTCCTACTTTGTTTTTGTCAGCATATTTGCAAGGTTGATTAAGAACATTTACTGCGGGAAGGACTTCTCCAGCTTCACATCAAAGCAATACCACACTGTGTTTTTTTTACAGGTGACTCCCAGGTTCATTTGCAAACCAAAAAGTGGACTGACCAATCTCTTTCAGAGCAATAGTTTATACTTTCTGTTGTCCTGGGATGGCTGCAGCTGTCCTGATGGAGTGGGGCCATCTCCGAGGAAACCAAGGTCAAGAGATATGCTGAACTTTGCCTCAGATTCAACACACACGCTGTTTGCCTATTAAAAGGTGCGCATGTGACCTGAGGCGACACAACGTGATTAAGGTTAACCAAGGTAAGCATGGTTTCCTGTTCAGGAGCTAACACGGAAAAGACTTCTTACAAAAGTATGGATGAATGAAGAGTGACTTCATAGTAACTCCAGTGGGTCTGCCAAAGGTTAAGTACTTCTTCTCCTCGAACATTCTTCATTCAGGGGTAAATCAGCTCATGCTTCTTGCTCTCTGATTTGTCTTGCTTTTATCATTGCTGATGTTTTTGTCCTGCTTTTATTGTTTATTTTGTACTCTGATTGTTGTTTTAAACTTGTTTTTTTTTTATTTTAGGTTGCAAACTTTTCACCTGGCCAGGGACTAAAGATGAAATATAGCCTCGTTGCTAATTCTGGAATATTTACAGTATTGTTCATCAATATGCACTGTCCCTGACATATAGACATAAATAAAATAAATAAATAATTTCAGATTTTCCTCGCATGCTGTACATGGTAATATTTGTCACCAGTTTTGTAAGAACAGGCCTTAACCCTCCTTTGAATATGAACGTTACATCAAGAAAACTAATAATCTTGAGATACCACATGAGACAGGAGAGTATAAATATTCATGTTTATGAAAATGACAAAGCTGTGCTCCCCAAGGTATCAAAATGTGGTGTTAAGATAAAAACCCCCCACCCCACCTGGGTGGGACGCTGTCTGCCCTGCACTGCGCTACAACCCTACAGAACTACATAAAGAATCAGGTCATCTGCTATAACAGAACACTCGAATGTGTGTCAGAAAGATGCTGAGTCACCCACTGCAGCAGTCCCTGCTCCGGATCTCATCACTAGATTTAATCACATTATGCTTACACTGCTATGTCTGTATATGTGTGTGTGTGTATATGTGTGTGTGTGTGTGTCAGCTTTGCATCCACCGTCTCCCTACACCTGTGCAGATGCAGCTGCTCCAATAGTGGCACTTTTTAATCCATTCAAGAATGTTAATAACAAAAACAATTGTGTTTTGCCCTCGCTATGTGTATTCTTAGCACACTGACATGACTTTGGATTTCTTGGTACCACGCAGCTTGGCTCTGTGCCAGAACTGTGAGAGTAGGGCAAGGAGGAGGAGGAGGAGGAGGAGGGAAAGAGGGATGAACTGTATGCGAGGCTAAGAACAAAATCTAGGAGTGGAAAAGTACTGCGTGGGATTTTCTGCTCTCCTTTGAGCAGTTACAGCTCCAGACTGCAACCATTTAGTTGCATTTTGCATACATTTTATGAGACAGTGTGACTAAATTTGAAAACTAGGAGCACTGGGAGTGATGGTTTGCCACCACAGCCATAAAACAATATCACAAAAGAAATAAAATCCTTCACCATCAAACATTTCCTCAATACATGAGCTGTTGCTGCGTAAGAACTAAGAAAGAGGGAGGGAGGGTGAGAGAAGTTACAAGGTCTCATTAGGAGGCACAATGAGGATACAGAGGAAAGCTGCAGAATTTCTCAGCACCCTCTGTGCACTAGATTATCCCTCAAGTCCAGGCACTGATTACCAACTGTGGTTGCTCACTGGACCTCATCATTACATGTTGACTAGACATCAGTACAATTGCAATTATTTCCTCAGACAGCCTGTAAATCTGTAGTTTAGATTCACAGTTCTCTTATTTATCCTAACACCTCATCCAGTGTGGACAATATAACTGTGGCATACATCAGACCTCAAGTAAGAAGAAATAAAATAAAATAAATAATAAATAGGAATTAAACAGATCCCCTTCAAGCAAAAGCAACCTTGGAAAACTGCAAAAATCACTCAGCTTGAAAGAGCTTGTTGGGTCATCAGAAAACAACCAACCACTGAATAAAGAAACCTGCAATGCTCATCAAATCTACTTTTTCAAAACTTATTACTGATCAAAAAAAAACCAATGACAACAACAACAACAAAAACACTTTTCCACCAGCGGCTGCCTTCTTAAACCAGAAATTAACCTGCTTAACTGATCTTTTAGGCTTTAAGGATGTGAGGTCACATGTGGTGTCCTCCAGGGGCCCATTCTGGGCCCCATTCTTTTATATCTGTAAATGCTGTGACATGGGTGTATCATTGAAGAGCATGAGGTTGATTTGTGTTCCTATTCTACTGATACTCAATTATTCATCTCCCTCTCGTCTAATGACACAAGCCCAGTTGACAAACTGTCTTGCTGAATCAAGTGCATTAATGTATGGCTATCACCAAATTTCTGTAAACTAACAGGGACATAACTGTTACTTATATTCAGTATATTTGCAAAGCTGAAATAAAAAAATTAAAGGAACTGACAGAAGAAAACAACCAGGAGCCTGCAGCTTTATTTACTCAAAACTTCACTTCTTTCAGACACAGGAAGGAATGACAGATTGATAGCTTTTAAGGTCATTTTTTTCCTTCATGTTTCAGCTGTGAAGTGTTCAAAGCTCGGGGCTTTGACCCTGACACTATGCAGCGCGCTCAGCCAGTGGGAGGTCCTCCACCACAATAGGGAGCCTTGACCTGTTTGTACAAACTGTCCTCTATGGTCTCACAGCTGCTCCAAGCTTTCATCAGAAATCTCAGCCCACTCATATCACTGTGCTGTCAGTCTGAACATAACTGCCTGATATTCAGCTTCTCTGCCTGTTAGCCCTTAAGCAGGGTCAGTGTTGTATTCAGCCTACTCACTTTGGTCATTTGTGTTAAAGAGGCTGTACTCACTGTTTTCATATTAACAATGAATGACATCGCAGTTTGAATTTGAAAGGGTGTCACATGTGATGATGAACCCAGAAACAATTATCAACTGACTCTGCAGTTCCTCTCGGCACATTGTTTTAGTTTTCAGGCTTGCAATTTGACTGTTTTGTTTTCACTTGCTGCTCCATGGTGTCATTTTTTAGGCTGCAGAGAGCAGCTTTTTTCAGCATAAAAGCCTAAACGACTCACAACACAGAACCCACCTTCCCAGCAAAAAGAGCAATTACCTGGTGAGAATAGTGGAGCAATTAGCAACTAAAAAAAACCAGATATCTCCCAAATGATTTGATGGAGAGCTAAAAAGAGAGATTTAAGGATCTAACTAGAATGTTTTCCCTCCATTACCATCAAGTGCAATGAGAAGTAGCAAGTGCAAGAAAAAACATGTGAGACTAAGTCTATTAAGCAACATCATTTGAACTTTTTGTGGCCACTTGTACGTGTTCATTTGGGATTTCACAATGGACCTGAAACTTGGGTCTTTGGCTACAAACCACTGACCAAACTATTTTTTTGGGAACAGAAAGAAGTCACAGGGAGCCAAATCAGATGATTTGGCTGTTGTTGTTGTCTTGTTTTGAGGCCTGCTTGCCAAGACATTACATTTTGGGTTTTCAGCACTGAGTGTTATACCTCAGACACTCAAGAAAATCACAGTAGTATTCAGCATGAGTAGTCTGAACCTGTGAGACAAATTTACAGTGAAAACTGCATGAATGTCAAAGCAAACCATCAGCAGGCTCTTGGTTGTGTTCCTCACGTGGCTTCTTCAGTCTTTAACACTGCGGGCAGTTCACTTGAAAGATTGCAATTTGGTCCCTCATCACCTGTGAGGATCCTCGACATTAAGTTTGGGTCATCCTGGGCATGTTGACAGAGACTCTCTGGTAGATGATGCTTCTGTTAAGGAGTCAGGAAGTCATAAATAGTCATAAAGCAATGGTCACAAAAAGGTGTACCAAAGCTTTTGATCACACCTTATATTGTGTCTATCCCCAAATGTCCATTTTCAGTCAACCTCTGGCACGAACTTCCCTATTCTCTCATAGATGTGCCGTACCTTTGTCATGTCCCTCTAAGAAGCCCCTTTAAACTGTGGCTCTCCTGTTTAAGCTCACCTTGTTGCTTTGTCCTTGTCATGTGTGCATATTGTGTATCAGTTGTTGCATTTTTCAGGCCCTTTTTGGTATGCAGTGTTGGTCAGACTTTAATCTGCTTGACCTTCTAGCTTTGCCTTATCACCTTCCCCTGACGCAACAAACAGCTTCACGCAGGGACTCTGTGTAGTTTCTCACCGTTCCTTCGAGAAGAATGATACTAACAGTTCATGAGGATCCTCAACCTCCTGAGGCTTTGTCACTGTGTACTAAGGCCTGTTATGAGATGAAAAACAGTATCTCAAATGCAAATACAAATAAATAAAATAAGATAGATGAAAAAATAATTCTCTAAGTTTATCAGACCAGCAAATAAACATTTATTTGTACATTTAAGATAAAAGGTTACACCTTTCACCCTTCACCTGTTGGCTGAGATTAAACTCTGCTGAATGTAGCTACCATGTTAGATTGGTGCATTTTAGGCTCCAATTGCTACTAAAATAATTTCATGCTCAAACCGTCCAATACAGCACAAGGGCATTGCGCAACAGTAATAATCACCCATAGAAAACAGTTTGAAGCTATAATTACAGGTAATTTCCTGGGTAATAGCTTTAGCCTGAAATTGATGATGATGCCATTGCAAAAAAAAAACATGAGGTCTGGTCAGATTCAGTACATCGTCATTTCCTAGATATGGGGATTCACTTTGACATTTGGGTTTCTTTGAGGGCAGGAAACAATAAACACCTGCTATACAAAGTGCAAAGTTTCTTTTGATCCATCTGTTTCATCCTCGTATCCCTCTGAACTCCAGCTCCCTAAGTCTACAAAACCAGTAGATACTTTACCTTTGACTGTTATATGCTTTTGAAAATTAATTTCCAGCTGTGTGACCTTGAAATGAAACATTGAATGGCTCATTTTAATTAAAGTGTCTCTTGGTTAATGCAGGGTACATTCAGTACACCAACTGAGACATTACAGATGTCAGCTCATCACTGATCTCTGCAGTTCTTTCCTGTCATGCATTGCAATTACAACCCAAAGTAAAATAAGTTGAAAGGCTCTGTAAAATGTATATGCAGAAAAATAAAACTCATGGCTGTTTCTTAATCCTGCACAGCATAAATAATAGTCATTGTATCATATCACATGCACACATTACAAACATGATTGATACCTTTGCGACAAGCTGTGGCTTGCGTTCATCTCTGTCTGCAGGAATCTCAGGTTGCTGTGTATACTTGTTGCTCATCTTTTCACATGTGCACTTATCTATGCACATACATGTGTGTATCGGGCTGCACAAGCACAGTTGCCTAGGAGACAGCTAGACTCATTTTCACATGTTTGAGCAGAGCTATGACTCATACAGGCTCTATCTCTTTCTGTGTCTGCCTCTATCTGATTTTTCACATTCCATGCACACTAGATGTGGATAATTTAGGACTCTGCTAAAATTACCATTTTCTATCCCTCATTCTTCACTTTTTTTACTGACAATATTTGCTCTCCTGTTTTTCTGGTGCTTTGCTTTTCCCTTGGTCCTTAGGGTAGTTCTCTATAGTGGATTTACTGACAGTGGTTGTGTATTTGTGTGTGTGTGAGTGTGTGTGCATGCATGCATTCAATTAGGTGCTTAGTAATAGATGAATAGGTAGAGAAAACATTAATGTGTGTTGTGTTCATTCTGGTTGCAGCTCTCAATGAGTTCAGACTACAGTGGTGCCCAATTATTGCATATAGATAAATATTAAGATAATCACATTGAGACAAGGGTGTATATGCAACAATATACAACAAATTTCAGTGCATTCCTATACTAGGTTAAAATTAGTGGTGTGCAGTTTGTCCAGGGTTTATCTCTTGCTTAATCTGTGCTGTGGAGTTTCAGGACTGTACAGCAGGGTTAAGAATGCTGTGATAAAACCATTCCCATAGCAGGAGTTCAACGCAGGTCACCTGTTTGAAAACCAGGAAGAAACCATTTGAGTCATGCAGATTTGAAGTGATTTGACGCTGAAGTGATTTGGCGCTGATTGGATAACTTTTCTTAACCACAAACTGCAACAAAATCATTGGGAAGTGGGAAGATTTATACTGTAAATGGCGCAAAAACTTTACCATAGCACCTTTAAGCATATCGGGTATTATTAGAGAAATTGTTGATATCCAAAAGAGAGGGTTGTGGTGCAGAGTGGGGGGATTAACAAATTCTTATTAAATTTACTGAAACGTCTTGGAGGAAACAAAAGGTCTTTAAGGTCAGAATCACTGAATATATTTTCTGTCATAATCCTGTACTGAGTTAATACTTGAAATATTACTTCACCTGAGAAGAGAAGTCACCTTTAAAAGTTGTTTTTTCATCACAGAGTCTTATCCTCAGCTCCAGGTTTAGACACGACTCAGCAATATCCACTCTAATGAGGTTGGTGCCATTTCAAAGGTCTTGCTATAGACGTTTGTATTAGCACAGCACTGTTTAAAAACAAGATTAGAAAGTTCTTCACCGACATGAAAACAGAAAATACAGACTACAGCGATTTATCAAAATTTACAGTACAATAAAAAATGGAGTGAAGGAAAACAGAAAAAAATCTTCCAGATCAAATAAAGTGAGTTTTTGAGAGAAGACACTGAAGTAGCTTGTCTGATTTCCAGAGAAAGATTATCCCACACTTGAGGAGTTTTAACAGCAAATTCCCCACTACCCGTTAAGAATCAGGGAGATATGATCATATTTCCTCGTCCTTGTAGGAACCCAAGCTGCAGTATTCAGTACAAGTTGTACATGTTAAATAGATTATAGGAGCAGTTTGGCCAAAGAAGAGTAGCACAAATCTAAATGGCAAGACACAAGAGCAGGAAAGAGTATTCTTGCATCATTAACATGAGCATTGATCTAATCTCTGAAACGTTCCTGAACTGAGCGATAGCTGATTTGTTGACATCAGAAAAAAAATAGGGTTTGAATCAAAGATAAAACTTCGATTTCTGGCCTTGTTGGATGCACTGCAGTCCTGGGAAACTAAACACTGCCTTAACTTGAAATCGACCCACTGAGTTCAGTGAATACATCTCTCATCGACTTTCTCCTGACCAGACGTCACAATCGAACATTCTCAGGTTCCCTGAATTCTTTCGCTCTCTGTTGCAACATGCCCATTGTGGTATGTGTTTTGTTTCTTCAGCGTCATGGCCGTTGCCCTGTCATAGCAGTCCTCTTCAGATATATCCCCAGCAGAGTTCTAACAATAGCAGTCTCCATGTCAACCGCTACAAACAAATGTGACACTTGTTCTTACTTTTTTTTTTTTGGAGTAATGCACCATCGATCATTGCATTTTTTTTCTAGCCATGAGGCACACTGGCATAAAACTGCACTTCATTGCCCATATGCAGCTGCTTGGATCACAAATTTATTGTTCTGTCAGTTGAATACACATAATCACACGCACACACACTCACACACACACACACACACACATGCATTGTCTTGCAAGTTAAGGATTTATGATTCAAAACTGGTTGTGCACCAAGATTTCTAATTGAATTTGCAGATCAAACTAGAGGTAAACATTAAATAACCAGTGCTTCTTAGACCACAGAGGTTAATCAGTAGACTGCTGCAACATGAACTCTCATAAACTCTCATAAAGTGTCGACATACCAAGCTGAAGTCAGTAATGTGTCACTTCACTGGGGCACTGCCAGTATCATCTGTAACAAACAGCTTCTTTCACCTGTCTTAAATAGCATTATTTTTAAGTTGTGAAGTATAAATATGTGTTCGGTAATGTGGGATTTGTATGCAGCTTACAAGAAAAAAGAGCTTGCTTAAGTGTTGACTGGACTTAAAGACTGTAAAATAACCTCCAGACTTTCTCTCACTAGCTCATGTAACACAGGCTTTATATTTACACCTTCTCCAAGATAATCCTGCCTGTCTTAAGACTAAATATTAACACATACAAGTACACAGCTCTACTGCTTATCCTGCTTACGCTTGCTGCTTTCTTCTGCTTTTCACCTGTAACATGACAAGATTAATCATAAATAGCACACTCCATTTAGCTACAGCTGATATTTAATGAACTGCTATTTTTGACAGCTGATAAACAAATGGTTACTGACATTGTGTGCTTATGTACCACATTTTTGTTATTTATATTTTAATGTATTTTTGATGAGAAGAATAATAAACTGTTAGAACATAAATATTCAATTTGACTGCTGAAATGATTACTTGATCTTTGGATCATTTGTTTTTTACTGCGTTTTATGTAAATGTATGTTACATAAAAGTTTATTATCTTTGGGTTTAGACTTAAGTTTTAAATGCACAAGTCAGGTTTCGTAGACAATAAATGATCAAAAAATAAATAATAATGAAAATTATATCTGTTGAAAAATGAAATAACTTTTCACAGCTCTTAACATTTACTTACATTACACTTTTAGTGAACAAAGTTTAATTTTATGCTCACATTCCCCCTAATAAAACAATAGAATGACTTGCTGCACAGCTGCACGTCCATCATAATTTGGCTCTAAAGCTGAATGGCTATTACATCACGAACCCAGCAGCTGCCATGGAAACAAGCTTTAGTTTTATGTATTCAACAGATTATTTATTTTGCACTTATTTTATGTCCTCTCTTAATGCCCCTGTCCGTCTGTCAGGAGCATCTCTCTCGTGATTTCATAATACCATTGAAAATATTGACTTTCACTGATAAGACAACCCATTTCAGACCTCTTTCAGTCAATTATTCCTTTAAAGTTCACCTGAAATAAATAATTAACAGTTGGTACCACAGTTGTTATTACTGTATATTGACATTTATCATAATAAAATGATAACTAACAAGTATTATAGTCAGAGAGTCTAACCAAAGGTTCTTTTAGCATTAGAGACGACATCTGCTGTGTCACTTGGTGGAAGAGCTTTGTGAGCACTTACCGGTCACATCATCCCGGCTCTTATTACAACAGGTCACCGCTGAGAGATATTGTTAAGCTGACCATGTTGTGATTGTAAATATTTTATCTGTTACATTCACTGTGAAGTGATGACGGCCTTTGCATGGTGAGCGCATTATCCCCTGTGTTAAATATTTGATTTCTGATCTCGGCACGGTGGGATGATGTCATGAGTTATATAAAACCCAAGCGAGGCCTTTTCCAGGAGCGTGTTCAGTCATCGGCAGACAGCTTTCAGTACATGTTGGCCTCAACAGCAGATAAGCTTCCAGAAGAGTTTGAGATATCAATGTTTCATGGGTTAGTTGTTACTCCCCCTTTAAAGACCAAACTTTATATTAGCTTAACTTTTTTTAGTGTGAATTATGCAGGAGACATAATATATGAAAATTATGTAACTGAAATATTGTGTCAACATTGCATTACATATTTACATCTTTTCACCAAGCTAATGACATATGTATTATAAATACACACGCATTTAAATTTACATAGTGATTATGGAATGAGTCATAAAAATAAATGGAGACATTCAAGAGTAAGAGTGTTAAGCCGGTATAACCCTCCTTAAGAACCCATATGTGATGTCCCAACCAAAACTTTCAAACTAAATTGGATCACAACTTATTAAGAAGTATTTTTCAACCTCCGCTACACCTTCCATGACCCTAATTATAACGAAACTCAATCTTTCCTACCCTCCAGTTCATCTTGTTGACCCCGTCGCCAGCAACCTGAGTTCTTAGTTTGTCTGAGCTCTTAAATCAAATTAGTTCTTACATGGTCATCTCCTCCTATCTTTTTCTATTCTTTTCTACTGTATTGTAGTCTTTTTTGATACTACACTCTTGTTGAAAAACAATAATGTCCATATAGTAAAACAGTAAATACAAAAAAACTATATTTTTGATGTGGGATTGCTCACTTCAAAGGACTACTGGTAATAAAATCTCATATTCTTTGTCAACTACAAAGAGTGTCTTTTAGCTGTTATTTAATACTGCATTTTGAAGGATGTATTCAAACAGAAAGAGAGCTATAAGGAAGGACAAAGTATTTTTGGTGCACTTTGATAAGTGCATTGCGGCACAGTTTTTCTCAGGAAAGACATGCATGCACTTGTATGTTTACGTAAGGCCTTTTCTGTTTTTTTAAGAGATAGGGAGTTAGCGGAACAAAACAGTGTGGCTTTCCACTTCCAGTTCCTGTGTTTCCCAGCTTGTTTTGCATTCTGATGCATTCAAGTCCAAGAAATATTCCTATACTTTGTTATTTGGAAGCAAATGGAGTTATTTGTTAGACTGTTTATTTTGCCAACAGCTGGGTTCTCATCACCTAAGGAGCCATCAGGGTCAATGCCTGATTTAACGCAATGTAGCTTAGCTATTAGCTATCACAACTGATAGATGAGGACAAATACCTCAGTTATGACCTCGTATCACTTTCCTCTTACATAATGTTTATTTGAATTTAAGCTCATGTGTAAATGTCTGTGTTTAACTTCCATATCGTTGACTCAGACACACAACTTTAAATACCAACTCCTTATCAATAGCGGTCACCTTTTACGGTAATGTTATATCATAGCGTTTACAGTTTAGTTTTATGTAATTCATTCTAACAGAACAACCAGGGGAAACACCGTACTGCTGTTTTTAAATCCAACCAACAGGGAACACACACACACACACACACACACAGCCGAATCAAGGAAAGCCCTCAGCCTCACATAAGTTAATTTACTGTTCCTTTTATTCAACAGCTACACTGAAGAGGGGCTGCTTTGTGTTTGATAAGGCAGATCATTCACTCTCAATGAAAAAATGGATTATAGCAATATTAGAAATGCAGACATAGAAGCTTTTCTTTCATCCTCTTTTTTTCATCATGTTATTGAAAGGATGACAATGCTTCATCTGTTACTAACTGGACTGCTGCAAAAAGAAGCCCTAGCTAGTCTTTATATTTCTGTGTCACACTCATGAGACTACGTTTTATGGAAACCACATTAAAAAAGTGTGCAGATGTCAGCACAATAGCCACCACGATATAATAGGTGTACAGTCAGAGAGGCAGCTCTGTTAAAGCTGGCTTGTTTATAGTGGCATTTTGTGCAATCTAGTTTCATTTAAATGGAAGAATAAAGTGAAAATGTCAAAGCAGGAACAGTTAAACTAAAAATACAACTTGCATTTCCCAGAAGCCAGTTAATATTTTTATATGAAAGGTGTCCCCCTCTGTATTTTTGATGATTGCACTACTTTTTTTCTGATACTGAGGGGAGTGTCATTGAGATGATTCATGTTTCCACAGCATCATATTTGGTAAGCAAGAAAATCAAATTTGAAGCTTTCTCTTTATTAATAATAATAATATCTTAACATAATAAACTTGAGTAAAAAAAGTGATCAGTTGTCACCTCAGTGTGCTGTGTGGTTAATGTGTTCAGTTCAGAACAAGCGGTTCTTATCTTGTAGGAAAGTCCAATTCATGTGTGCTGACCGCATTCAGGCTCTTATGCAACACACAGAAGCAGCACAGCTCCCATTCTTTGTGTATACATTGTGAATCCGGGTCAGTGACTTTGTTCACCATTCACTTTGTGCGTCACTAACATTTTGCCACAACATGCATGAACTCCACATGACCAGTGTGTCACGCTGACGGCTCTATAGCTGTCAATGTAAACACATCGACGGCCTTTCACACAGTCCCTCTGTTCACGGAGCGTGCTGGAATGTAAAAACTACATCATTTGTGGCAGACGACCACATTCTGGCAGTAACCTAAACCTGCGATTTCCTCAGGTTATGAAACCACACAGCTGCACTATATAAGGAAGGAGGGGAAGTGGATGGGATGATAGATGGATGCTGGTGGTGTCAACAGCCAGCAAATTGTGCTCTTTCTTTCCTCCTTCTCTCCTCCGGATGTTACGTAACGTTCCAATGGAAACAAAGCAGAGGAGGAAACAAACAAGCAACAAGCTCCCTCGGCATTTCCGCTGCTAAGCAGCCGCTGCCAAGACGGTAGCAGCCAATTTGTATATGTGTTTGTGTTCTGTGTGAAGGCCGCTTGTGTGTTTTCTTTGTGCATTCGGAGCTGCATGGATGCATGTGGTGTTCTGACCAGAAAAATGGAATTCAATGGGAGAATTAGTGTGTACAAACAACTGCCATTGAGACCCGGGGCTTCTGGAGGCTTCAGCAGCAACAGAGACCCTTTTGTCTGTCGCGAACATTCTGTGCCGAACACCATCTGCACATACAAAGTTCATTCAGAAAGTCTGTGTAGAGTCATCTGGGCTCATCCACATAGTGCGATGTGAGATTGCACAACTCTCCAGTGGACAATTTATGTGAAACTCAACTGAAAACAGGAAGAATAAATACAACCAACAGGCTCGGTCAGCAGCAAGCTTTAAAGACTTATATACAGAAATCCTCAACAGAGATCCTTGATGACATAAACATTA
>JAPZDV010000021.1:9036157-9102221 GCA_029814665.1 Acanthurus lineatus | reverse complement strand
ACAGTTTTAGGGGAGGTTTAGTTTAGTTTTTAAAGATTAAAGACACTTAAAAACATGGTCTTGTTATCTGGATTGTATAGGTAGCGTGCAAACAACTCCACAACTGTTCATCTGAGGTCCACTCACTCAAAATCTAAAAAAAAAAAAAAAAAAAAAACAACTTAAAAAGACAAAAAATACAGATATTCCCCATGTGAACTGGGAATTCAAGGAAGCTGATCTACAAGGAGTCCTGATCTGGGTTGTTTCTTTTGGACAATGGGTCAAAACACCACCTTGCCCGCATCACCTTTCCATCATGGTTCTGGTTGGACAAGTGTAAATTCGAGGGAAGTCTGCTCGTACTGTGTAGATGATTCTAAAAATGGTTCAGCTTTTTTAATTTGTACACAAACACGGTGTCACATTGTCATTCTGTTAGACTAATTACATGGATGTCTATGCATGTTTTCCATCATTTGTAAGCTTAGGGAGTTTACAGGGCCTCTGTTTTTGCCATCAGGCCTTTTGGTAGTAGAACCTAACTCTTTCAGGTACCATTTCCAGTGTTCTCGACTATTTGTTCATCTATTTGACTTCTCAAAGGAAGGTCAATTGAGCTACAAAATAAAATTTTTTAACAGTTTCTCATTTTTCAACCTTCAAAGGCTGTTTCATGTTTCAGATTAATAAACTCTACAAATATTAATTTACATAAACATTGCATTGTTTTATCATTTGTTTAGTTGAATCACAGTGTTGGTTTTCATTGGTACTATTTGGAATATCACATTTGCTTTTGAAATGCAGTTTGTTATAAAGTCTAAAAATAGAATTTGGATGTTAACTGAATGAATATGAATGTAAATGTGTAATGTGCAATAATGTCAACCAGCCCACTGTAACAGGCTGATTTTTATCACTATAGTTCATTGTGTTTTTTATGGAGCGTCCCTGGTTTCCACTGAGAAAACAAAGAGCCTTGTGTAAATCCTTGCTCCTGGTTAATAAATCTGTGCCCATGTTTATAAACCGTGCTCGTGGATTGGACACCATGCCTACAGTTTATCAATCCCTGCCAACAGATTCACATTATGGATAGCTTAATGGTGGGCACTGATAGCCAAACAGTATGCCCGGTTTATGAATCTGTATGTAGGTACAGATCCCTTAACTGTAGGCACCAGTATCTTAACTGTAGCCTTAAAATTATTAATCTGTTTGGACAAATTGAAAACCAAGAGTATGGACTTACACACTGTCTGTCTTCATATTTAGCTTGTAAACATGAAAAAGGCATTGGTCCTCTCATCTCACTTTCAAGTCCTAAAAAACAATTTTGTAAGGCTCTAAAAACAATGATGTTTTTTTTTCCTAATATGAAATTAACTGTACTTCCTGTTTTATATAAAGACCTTGTCACATCTCGGACTCGCCACCAGTCATGTATTTCATTCTGACATTCCGATTTGGGCTGCTGCTCCCCTTTTTTAATTAAAAGAACATGGATATGTCTACCATTTAAGCATATTCTCTTTTTAAATCATGATTATTGTAATGAAAGTAGCGTGCTCTAACTGAGCTGTGTGAGGCTGCCTGTCTGAGTCCCACAGAGACGTGACTGAATGGCTATTTTCAACACCTAAAGCCGCCGGTGACCTTGTGTCATGCACGAGCTTACCTGGCAAGAAACCACATTTTAACAGTGCCCAGTTCAAAAAAAAAACTATGAACCTAAGTTTTGGTTGGCTATGAGTTTAAAAAAAAATTAAAAAAGGAAAAATGTTCATAATTTGAAAACAGAATATATTGTGTTTGGGATAATTACATTAAAGATGTGGTTGATCTTTGAATAAAGGTGAGTCTAAATTAATTCAGGATCAGTTCCCTTGGTAACCTTCCAGTATTGTGGGCATTTTTTTAGGGGAGGCTCAGCTGTGTAATGTAGCCTCTGGGCTGTAACTGACAGCCCGAATGTGAGCGCATGTGTCTGCATGTGTGTGTATGGTGACTAAGGGGATTAGAGGGCAGGTGACGCCAGCAGACAGATTAAAGGTGCCGTGACACACAGAAAGGCTAAAGCATCAGACGTCACACAGGAGCAGGTGAGACACTGCATGGGGGGAGCAGATGATGAACTTCCTGTGTCATTAATCGTTTCAGAATTGACACTATGCAGTTGCAGCTTATTGGTCGGCTGGAACTTTGGACTTTGACATTAAGCTTATGTTCCAGCTGTATCTTAAGGCCTTTTAAGATTTTTTCTGTCAGAGGAAAAACTCAATACCTTGTTAAAGTGCGTAGTGGATTTTTTGTGCAATTTATTTTCACTTTTTAAACAATTTCCATCCCAGAGCAGCCTGTGCCAAAGAAACCCTGTGGATTTCTTTTTTTTTTCTCTGCAGTTTGTTTTAAGAACGCTGTTCTCCACATTTTTTGATTTGTTCTGGTTGTAAAAAGGTTTATTATGTGAGGATCTAAAATGATCTAATGAATACTTTCATTCCATATTTGCATGTTTAGCTGCGTTTTTGTTCCTTTGCTTTTGATAATTTTCCA
Organism: Acanthurus lineatus; assembly: GCA_029814665.1. Classification (NCBI taxonomy): domain Eukaryota; kingdom Metazoa; phylum Chordata; class Actinopteri; order Acanthuriformes; family Acanthuridae; genus Acanthurus; species Acanthurus lineatus. Next base: position 9,099,683 of record JAPZDV010000021.1, on the reverse strand, counting down.
CTGCTTCAATTCAGTCTCTTAGGGTTGTATGAGTCCAAAGAGGAAGTAAGAAAATTTTATTCCAAAAACATGTAAGGAGGAAGGGTGACAAATAAAAAAATCAACTGTCATCAGTGCCAAAGTCTATAGTCTATATGCCTCTGCTTCCTGAAGCATGAGGTCCATATGCTCCTTTTTTCTTTCTTTGCTGCGACTGTCAGGTGTGTCAGCAGAGATTATCTGAGGCTAACTTGTGAATGAGTGCTGACTGGGGATTTGATAAACCGACTGGAAGTCTGTGGCGTCTGGGGTCATACAGATACAGCCAGCCCAGCTGGATGTCTTTCAACACTCCCAGAGTGAGCGAGTGTTGTCTCTTCCTGCTGAGGTCTGTTAGCCAGCTTAGTATAATCTCTCCTAAAAGACACTTAGAGGAACAGAAAAAAACCTGGCTTAGCATGCTGGTCCCTGAGGAAAATGGTGGCGATGTAAGCTTAGACAGCAGTGACCAGGACACAGTAATTACTAAACGGGAGGGAGGGGGAGACGAGGCCGTAAAGTCTAAATTTAGGAATAGCAGATTAGCTGTCAGGACTTTTTTTCAGTACTTGCAGAACCTGGTTCAAGTGCTGATCTAGGACTTTAATGCTAACGTCTGTCAGTCAGTAACAACCACAGAAGTTATTGTCAAACATCACTGAAAACAGCATGCATTTAGAAAGTAGACTGAAGGCAAACATCAGATTTAAATGGTTTATTAATTAAGAAATGTTACAAATGTGATCATTTTCTCGCTCTAACATTCCTTCCAGAAGAATCTGCCAATGCCTGACATTTTAAAACACAAAAGAAAAAAAAAGGATCTTCAGTAAACTGCATCTCTACATACATCAATTAGTTAAATTACAATAACAAAAGTTTGGTTAGCAGAAGCATGGTTGTGCATGTGTGGTGTGTGCATAAAAAATTAACTAGAACTGGCACTGGTTAGATTTCATTGACTTAAGCTGTCTGCTACTACTTTTATTGGTAAATCAGCAGTGTATAAAAAATATAAAAAAGGCCATCGTTTAAGATTCAAAAAGCAATCCAGCTTGTTTAAAATGACACAAAAAGCCATGACAGGTGTTTATCAACTCGCACTCTGACTAAGGCTTCAAACCACTGACCTTTAAATATGTGAGCAAAATTACATTTCCACAACAGAAATATTCTTAAATAAACTTGGAACTTTCAAGTCAATTGTCACCACTTCATCCTTCCACACTCCAAGTGACCAATACTTGCAAGCTCATCTGAAAACCCTCAATAAAGTGACAAAACTTTTCAACTCTAAGAGAAAAAGAAAAGCACTAAATGTGTATTAAATGTTGGCAGATGACAAAAAATGAGGAAGAAATCAAATATATACGGCACGAAAAAACATCGTATGCAATATGCAAAGGCATCATGTTGCATTGGGCAACAAACCGTCCATCCCCACTCCCCACATATAAGCCAGTCTTCACTGAAGACCCCTCATCCCAGCAATCCCCACCCACACCCACACATATCCGCTCATACACACACAGGACATCACGAAACACGATTACGTCACTAAGCCTGTTAGTTTGAAAAAGGGTGAAGTACTGTGAAACTCCCTAACCCCTCCCCTCCCTTGCTTGTTTGCTCCTCCCACCTCCCTGTCTCCCCCCTCTTTAGTCAGAGAGGGGAGACAGAGCCTTGGTGCAGTCGTTCCACTCATCAGTCTCAGGGTTGTACACCTCCATCGTGTTGAGGAACTCGTTGCCATCGAAGCCGCCCACAGCATAGATGGTTTCGCCCAGCATGGCCACGCCTGCATTGCTGCGAGAAGATGTCATGCTGCCCAGCATCCTCCACTCATTGCGGGCAGGGTCATACACCTCCACGCAGCGGAGTGCATGGGAGCCATCGAAACCGCCAACGACAAACAGTTTGCCTGGACAGAGTGAGAATCATCAGTATTAATTTAGTGGAACAAAAATCTCTGATCAGATTTTTTTCTCATAACACAGCCCTAGTTTCTTAAATAAGGATTCATTTTTAAATCAACTGAAGTCATAAATTCACAGATTTTGAAACTAGCTGAAAATTAGAAAGGATGATCTATGTTTTTACTCCAAACCTAGATTAAATCTAATTCTGTTGCACTAAACCTTTCAACTCAAATTCTAAATGTGATCGAGTATTAACTTCATACTTTCACTTGAGGAAGCTGAACTTTAAAAAATGGCTGCCATGTTGAAAAAGTCAAAATTTTTTTTACACAACATGTTGTTTCTGAGCCATTTACACACTGAAGAAGCTGCCTGGAACTGCAACTTGATAAACTAATATTTCTGGTTCCACCATTTTCCCCAGTTTGTGGCTGACCTGCATGGACAGCAACGCCGGCCCCCCTGCGAGCCACATTCATGGGGGCTATCAAGGTCCAGGTGTTGTTCTCAGGGTTGTAGCGTTCCACAGTGTTAAGGCAGTTCCACGACTCTGCCCCTCCAATCACGTACATGAAGCCATCCAGCTCACACACTGCTGCCTGGTGCCTCCCTGAAAACAGTGTGCTTGGTGAATAAGACTTTCTACTTTACCCTCAGGATGCAATATCACAAGACCACGAACTGTTCTCTGATTTACTGTTACCCTATTTTTGGTCTCATTCTTTAACAGAACACACTCTGCTGCAGCAATCTTATTTCCCAGAGGGAATAATTAAAACTTTACATAAAAAAGACAGACATTTGTTAGCCTTCTCAAAAACATGTCCAGTTTTTTTTTTTGGTCTGGTTAGATCATGTTTTATATTACATCTCAAAGATATATGTGGGACTGTCGGGACACTTACTGATGTTGAGGGAGGCGCAGTTGGACCAGGTCTTGGTCACAGGGTCAAAAGCATCACAGTTCTTAAGGCCTTTCTGCCCGCAGGGGTCTGACCCTCCCACAACATAGAGTTTGTTGTTCAGTGAGCAGACACCTTAAAACAAAGGGAACAGGAATGAGCCACAACAGCAAACCAGCCTTAAGTCACCAAACAGAGGCTTCTTTATTCAAGCAAAGATCATGACATTCAACGGTTATGAAATCTTTGCCGGAAGGACTGACCAGCGTTGCAGCGGTTGGTCCTCAGTTCTGGCACTTGAGCCCATTCATCAGCGTGTGGGTCGTATCTCTCCCCGCAGCTCAGCTCGTCTGAATGTCCGTTTGAACCTCCAATCACATACAACTGACCCTGTGACAGATGTAAAAGGACAAATCATTGGATGATGATACATCAATCTGTAACTTCCTCTCGTTTAAATTTCAGATGCTGTATATGATTGGAACTACGAAGACCTTCTGACACACAAAGTTCTACTGACAAAAAGTTAACAGAATTTAAAATCTGGTTCTTTTGAAGTATACAAGTACTTCTACAAGACAAGGGAAGCACTGCAAAGGTGAACTCGTAGGCTGATATTCACAATGGTTTTTTATTGTGGAGTCAATAAATCTTAGTGGGAGATCAAAGGTTAACTGTACCATGAGAACAGCCATCTGGAATCGAGCCCTCGGAGTCCGCATGGGAGCGATAAAGGTCCAGCGGTCCTCTTTGGGGTCATAACACTCAACAGTTCTCAGACACTCTTCTCTGTTGTAGCCTCCTACAGGAACAGGAAGATGCATCAAGGTTACAGTGGAGTTCTTGTTAAGGTTAAAGAAAAAGCCAGCACAACTTAATCTCCATTACGTGTGTGAGGAGGAAGGGCTCTCAAAGTTAAGTTTGTCACTAAAAATAATGCTGAGAGAGTAGCATGTGGCTTCCCATGTACTCCAGCCTTCTTTTACCTCCAATTCTTTACACCTTATATCTTGTAACTGTTTTTTGTTTAGTGCCAACCTGCTGCGATGAGTCTTCCGTTCAGTGCTGCCAAGCCCAGACCAGAGCGAGCATAATGCATGGGTGAAAGCGGTTGCTCCTCCAGCTCTTCGGGCTGGGCCTCAAAGCTGAGGCTCTTCATCAGGCAAGGGGTGGCAGAGGGGGAGGTCTGAGGGCTGCTGCGACCGTGCAAGAAGATCACACACAACACACCGTCCAGCACAGCCAGACACAGGTAGGTGTTGTCTAGGGGTAAGATTTGAGATTGTTTCAAGATTAGGATTCAGAATTGTAGGGAAAAAAGAGAAATTTCTGATGCCATGTCCCTTCAAGTAAAGTTGTAAAGTCTTAAAGTCTTGAGGCCACCAGACTTGCGACTTAAATCTCACCTGTTGTCATTGTGCAAAATATTTAACACTTATGCACAAAATACAAATATTTCTGATTGTGCAGGAACAAATACTGCGTAGTTCCCATTAACACTTACTTGTGGTCTTCTCAGAGGCGATATACTTCCACTCTCTCCTGGCGGATTGTTTGGGAGCATTTGCTGCTTGATTGGAGGGTGACAGGCTTCCTGAGGAGCTGCAACTCATCTGTCTCTGGGTGCTCTCTCGTACGGGTTTCTTCTGCAAGAGCACAGTGCAGCTACAGAAGCCAAGCTTGCACCACAGGCCTACCAGTGGCCAACACCGTCTAATCATACCCCAAAGTACACTATGATCCAGCTAGTCTGATGTAGACATGACGGAATGAAACTGCTTTAATCTTGGCCTAGTAATGAAATCTCACGCCATCTTAAGCCAACAACACAGCACAGCAAACTACAGACTCAGACCGCACTACAGTTAGACCTGACAGCACAGAGTTTAGTCACAACTCAAAAAGAGGATGAAAAGTTGAGACAGTCATCACTGCAAGTGCTCCACTGGTTGAGATTAACCTAAAAATCTAAATATAGTTTTCATATGCTCAACAGCATAGCCAAGCCAGCATCATAGCCTATTTCTTTCTAATCCACAGACATTAGTCTTTACAATGTGGCTAAACTGTGGTATTACATGAGCAATGTCTACTTAGCCAGGCAGACTGTGTAGTATTTTTATGCATGGCCAGGCACAAGCTGTACAATTACACACCGCCAAGCAAAATGTAGTACAGACTTCACTACAGTGAAGTCAGGCACAAGCTGTTGAGTACCTGCACAAACTGAAGGTGGTCCTCCTCGCCACCAAACACCTCACTGTGCCCCTCAATCACCAGCCCTCCATCCACCAGTTTATGGTCAGGTGAGTAGTACAGCGTTTGCACCTGTAAGACAAACAGGAACAACACACCCATGTGGCTGTCTCCATGGCAACACACTGAGAGCCCCAACATAAGGGCGAGAGGAAGGAGGGAGGGGGGAGGAAAAGGGGGAGCAGTGCTGTGAAGAGGAAGAGGGGGAAGGGATGAAGGCCTGGATCTTCAATTGCTTGGATAGAAAACTTCCTTTTAAAAAAAAAAAAATAAGACGCACACTGCTGCTGCCGCTGCAGAGTGGGTTAAGTGTTTGAGCCCAAGAAGGTCTCTGACATCGGCTCTCCTCAATTTGTATCTAAAAAGAGGGGCTGGTGAAGAAGAGAGGCTGCATCTGGAAAGATCTTCTGTGAAGAATGAGAGGCAGAGGAGTGGCTGCATGCACCCCTCTTTCCACCTTTGCTGCTTGGAAACAGGTCCTTAGCTGAAGGAGTTGGTCATTTCGTTGGCAACCATAATAGGCAGTCATATCCAGATAACTTAAGGCAGTGGTGATTTCATGAGAACTATTGAGTTTTTTTTAACTGTTACCAAATATAATAAGGGATCCATGAGATCCAAACCAAGCGAACATTAAAGCAAGAACAATATGTTCTGTTGAGGCCAAAGTGTACGTATATTCTATGTGTTTGAGTCACTCAGTTTTCAAGCTGAAGAGCAAAGTTTAAAAAAAAAGGAAAAAGCAAATTAAAAAAGGCTTTTACAATTAAAAATTTGTAGATAATTTCATAATCGTTTCTATTGCTGAAACTTTTTTCACCTGGACAGAATCATAATTCATTTGTAGTCCAGTGAAATACCATATTTCTACTGAGGAAATCACTATTCTCATGGGAAATGCTCTTTTCTGTCCAATGCCAAATTTGAGTGGTACTTGGATGTGCCAGTGGATCAATAGGCTTCTATGAAAATATAATTGTTATATGCATTAATGAGCATTCAATTAGATGTATTTCTAAAGGTTTAAAGGCTAAAGGTTTGTGAGCAATGTGTTCTGATAAATGCAGAAATGGGATGCATCTGTATATGAGGCATGGACAGATGGGAGCACAGTGTTGCTTGGCTGCAAAGAGGGGCTGCTGAGAGGCAGTAGTGCTCCTCTCCTCCCTCTCTTTTCTCTGACTCATTACCCTGGTGGCTCAGTCCTGGCTCCTCAGTCTGGTCTCCTGCTGCTGCTAATAAACCTACAGGAGAGATAAATCAATGGGGAGGAGGGCCTGTTAGTGCTGGAGCAACAAACATGCACCTGTTCAGACAGTAAAGTGGCAGTGAGACAGTAGAATTAAGGGTCAGACCTTTGTTTTTGTGTTTCAGAGGAGAAGAGCACTGTAATACTCAAATGGGGTTGTATGTAAACCAACCAAATGCCCAAAAGAGAACAGCGGAAACAAAAACAAGAGCAAACAGCAGCTCTTTTCAGCTCACCTCTAATTTGTAGTATGGTTCAGGGGTACAGAGTTTCTTACTGCAAAAACCTCAACAAATCAGAGGGAAAAAAACAACAATCCTGACATAGCAGCATGACAGTGGCATGCCATTTCTTTTTCATCCCCTTGATGACTTCTTAGTGTCAAAAACAGGAGGCGTGAGAGGGAGGGAAAGGGGCAGGGTAGGAATTGAAGATCACCCTGAGAGAAGAGACTGCACAACCCAGTACTGACCTCCTCCATAAGTCGTTCCAGTTGGTCTCCATTTTCCCAAAGGCTACGCTGCACCCAGTTGAGCACCTTTGAGTAAAGCTTGCCATTGCTGGGCAGGGTCAGGTTGTCTTCTAGCATTACTTCTAACTGTAAACAGACAAAGGGGAGAAAACAGGAGTTAGATTTACACACAGTGGGAACAAAGTTTGAGTTTAAGTGAAGGAGTTAACACTACATCCTTTATTACTCCCTGGAAAATATGATCTTCCTGTCTGGTTATTAGATGATTCATTGACTGTACAGTTGTTTAAACACAGCATGGGTCTCTTAATTAAAAAAAATAAAAGACAGAGTTTGATGACGCAACTAGCAGGGAGATCATGAGAGTTGCTGTCTTCACGATAAAAACAACCTCCATTGCTGCTGAAAATCCTTGTTCCTCTTGCTCCAAAGTCTCCTTTGATTGTTTGGTTTGTGCATGCACTGCACAGAACGCACAGTAAACCGCAGTGAAAAATGGTTTTATTATTTTTACAATGACAAAGAAATAGAAAAAAATAGCAAATTGCCAAATTTGAGAACTTCTAATTAACAAGTTTTGTATCTAATAGATGAAAAAGTGTTTCATTGTCAAATAAATGGGTCCTGATTCGTTTCTGACCAATCAGCTACTTGTTTAAGCACTATCCCTAGCTTAAGTACAATCCTAAATTAGGGTCAAGTGTATTGGAACTAATTTGGTTTATATAAAATGCATTTGGTGCTTCAGTCTTGAGAGTTACATCAAAAAACAACAAGCGCAGTCATAATTTTGAACAAAGACTCATTTACACTCACTTAGAGAACCCTTAGAGTTGTTAAAGCAAATTTAAGCTAGTACCTTAAGACGGGGAAGTTTGAGAAAGTCCTCCTGTTCAGACACTTCCAGTAAATGGTCCTGAATGAAGGTGTCCACCTTGGCCAAAACTCTGGCATCTCCCATAGAGCTGGCAAAGTTGCGGAAAGAGATGGCGTTCTGGGAATCCATTTTAGACAGCAGGTAGTCGCCACAAATCTGAGAAGTGAGTGTGATATTTTTAAATCAGCAAACAGTTTACAATTACAAAAGTTCTTTGTAATCTGCAAAATATGTGTGAATAAGATCGGGAGAAAGGAGGTGTGAATAGAAAGCGAGTGAGTGAAAACACACCTGTTTGACTCGCTCCATCTTGAACCTTTTGGCTGCAGAGTAAACTTCCTTAACTAGTTCCTTGTCTGCCTTTAGCCTGTGTTTCACACACAAGATGAAAAAAGAGGTTCTAAATAATTAAGACAAAAATTTTACAGTCATAGTATCAGCAGATCAGAAGTGTTACTTACTGGGCAGTGTAGGCATAGTTGAGCAAGATCTCTACAGCCTCTGGGTCCAAGTCCTCAAAAGTAACATGTGAGACTCCATGAGGTTCGTTGTCACTATTAAAGATCTCAAACAGATAGGGACTGCAGCAAGCCAGAACAGCGCGGTGAGCCATCAGCTCATGACCACACACCTGGAAAAATGAATTGAAAGAAGATGTAAGATTTAAAGTTTGTGCATCTTTGTATTTTTTTAAGGGAAACAACTGATACAAAACATTATGACTTAAGATATTAAATGCAAGAGAAAAAAAACTGATTGTACAAAAGACAAAAATGTTTTTTTAGTTTATAAATGTTGATAGTGAAAAAATGCCTATCAGTTTTCCCAAGCCCATTATCTTCAAATGTTTGTTTTGTCATCAGAATCGTCATTTATTATTTTAAATGGATCCTGCATATACTAGAAATTTTTGTTTGTGACCAACAATTCATTTTTTTAAAAAGCAGGAAAAACTCATTATCCTTGGATCAATTATAAACTAAGCATTGCAGCTCTTATGATCAAAAGATAAACAAAGAAGTCAAGAAATGCTCCTCTGGCCCCTTGTAATATTAAAATGTGATTTCCTGAAGTCTCTTAGACATCTGTTATATATACAAATGGTGGAAACAGGCTCCGACACTTGAACTATAAAAACAAGAGAAACATAACACAAAAACACTGAGTATATAATTTTTCAATTTTTTTTCCTGTCTCCAAGTTTGCATGACTCTTCAGTTAAGCAAATTACACCTATCATCATTGAGACTAAGTGAAGTCTCCATTTAAAACTATTTTGTATTCTTAACAAACATGTTTGTCATTTAATCCCTTGTTTTGCATCTCTAATGCTTCACAAAATGACTCGGTAGCTCCCCAGAAAAAGCATAATTGCCCATGTGTCAGGGCGTGTCTTTGTAATTGGATTCCCAAGCATACCTGCAGTCTCACATCGCAGAACTGACCACTCTTTCTCAAAGCATTCATTTTCGCCACGGTGGAGTCCAGGAAGCTCTCATCCTCAAAGATCAAATAGCCATTTGGAATCATCTTGGTAAATTTTGATGGTCTATCTGCAGAGGAGAGGCATTTTTTTGTCTTTAGTAAAACAATGATACAAGCATGCTTAGTTCAGCTGTGCAACATTGTAATAGCTTCCCTTATTAATCAATGCCCAGAGTAAGGATTAGGATTAGGTGCCTGTAATGTGCATTGTAGTTATAATCTGTCTGATGCATTAGTCATAGCTTACCTAATAGTGAATAATGCAAATCCAGGGAAGTACCACTGCTGAGAGTAGAACAGGAACCGAATGTAGGCAAGCAGACTGAGATCAGACTGGAACCCAAGTCTTCTTCACCCAAGGAAAGGGATGGGAAGATGTTAGAAGCAATACCAGTCGACTAAACGGGCGTGAGCAGCAGGGAGAGGGGGAGCAGCCGCACAGACAAACTATCAGGCTTGAAGCGACTGTAATCAAGTCCTCGGGATCCCGTTGGCTATAGAGTTGTACTTATTCTGTTTTGGTCATGCATTATAACCTAGAAGATAAAGAGAAAAGGAGAAAAGGGTGTCATTTATTTATTTATTTAATGAAGAAAGGTCAAATGACTCATTTTTAAGTTAATGCCAGCTGTTCTTGGCACACAATGCCAGCACAAGTTGGTTCAACGTGATAAAGGAAACCCTGCCCATGTGGTGGCTTTTGAAAACACTGCCCTTTCTCATCTTCTGCCACTCTTCAGAGTCCTTCTTACAAGCATTTTTACAAACAGGTAGCAGAGCTCACGTTTTAATACTTCCTACACACATACGAAATTCACAAATAAACAATCTGATACAGGATACATGAGTCACTACATCTGATCATGTTATCATCAATTCAGAAATAAAGAAAAAAATAAGTAAATTCAGTATTTTACCAAACATTTTCCATACTAAAAGGCCTACAGTGTTGGTGGCTAAGTCCATACCTTTAATAGTCCTCCTTTACAACACCCTCCATTTAGAATTTTATGTATCCACACCTGCTGCAATCCACCGGTTTAAGCAATACCATTTAATCCATCTCTTGCCTTCAGCTCTGTCCACTCTCTGAAGCAAAGCCACTCCAACTATATCTTATGTGACAAGCCCATTTGACTGGCTCCTCCCTACAAGGACCATTCCATGTAAGCACTGACCTATGAGGAAAATGCAGGTGGGAACAACTTGTGACAGCATTCCCAAAGTCAGTAAGTTGTTGAGATGCCGTGATGGTCATTTTATTTTTTTCAATGCATCTGTGTGGCTGCATCAAAAACTCTGGTAGGCCATCACTATATAACCCTCACCCACATATTCCATATCTCTCCATTTCTAAATATTGTATTAACGAGTTTGGATTTTACTAGTGGTCAAGTTTTGAACAACCTAAATCAATACAAAAACAGAATGGGTCTCACTTGTACCAGTGAGATGTTCTCAACACAAAATAACACAACTGACTATTTCTTTGTCTAACCACTTCACCACTATGCCATCTGCAGTCTGAAGCTCATCAAATAAATTACACTGCAATCCAACAGTTTTATCACTATCCCATATGGGAAGAGAGGACAAGACAGACCACAGCAGCTGCCCCATAGTCTGAAACTGTATCCTCTCTCCATGTGACAAGGCTTTTCAGGCTAGCCTAGCTTTGCGTGAGTGTACCCACTCGCATGCAATTCTAACTTATTAAAGAGTATTTTACTGAACTCCTGCACACATAATATACTTGTGACTCTAGACAGAGTCAGTGTCCAATTTCAGCACCAGCATTTTAGGTTCATTCGTTGTGCAAGAATTTGTAGGTTAAAATCTTCAAGTTAGTATGTAGAACTTACAACATTGGTACTAATGAATGATGAAGCCTAAAAGCCCTGAAACAGATGAGCAGGGCATTCCTATTTAAAAGAAACATGCAACTTTAGTTGGCATTTAACAAACTCCTTAACAGGCACATAGTGAAAGTTTAAAACAAAGCCTTAAAATTAAAATAAGCTTCCCAGGAGTTTTCTCTACAACAGTTTCAGGTCTGGTCTCATGGTGCACATTATAATAGGCAGACTACATATTAGAGAGCTATCTGCTAGCATGATAGACAATGTAAAAACATAGCCAGACTTGCAATAAAGCAGACTTGTGTGCTGCTGAAATAATAACCATCCCCTCCACAGTCAAACAGTTTGAAGCAAAGATACACAAGCACATTCTTGACAACCAATGGCCATGTGTGAAAGGCACTGAAATAATATTTTTATTTGACATGTTTTTTCAGCTGAAAGACAAATCGTTGCCCTCTAAGACATCAGTATACAGTGCATTGAATTAAGCAACAGATGTATCCTGTTGAAATAAGCCTACACTGAGCCATGCTTTTTCCTATGATAAAAGCAACATATGTATCAAAGGTGCCAAGCAGCAAGTTGAACAAGTTAATCATAATGACATTTAGTAGCCAAAATCTAAACATACAAGTTACACTTCCTTATTAACACATTATGTAATAGATCGTTATGTAATGATTTGTAAGCCAATCATCTGAAACTTTCACGTATCCAAGATTTAAATACTACCAACAAAAGCACAAATGTATGTGTATAGCAGACCAGATAAAGGAAATTACAAAAATACTGACGTCCAGTAACCTATTAAACTGAAAATACATGTGACACAATGCACAGTATGAATTCTATAATCAAAAATCAATTATCAGATGGGAAAAAGACAGAATTATGATAAGAATGGTTTACCTTGCTCCTCATTTGACTCTTTTTTCTTTACACTTCTGACAATGCAGTCATAAAAAATATAAAGTAAAATTATATTTGCAAAATGTACAGGGTGATGATAATGGCTGCATTAGTCTGATGAAGAAATAAACTACAAAAACCACCACTGCTTTGCACTGAAATAATACAACTGCACCATTTGACAACATTAACTATCTGCTATTTTTTTGTTTTGTTTTGTTTGTTTTTTGCTTGTTATAACCAGAAATATGCTAATTCTGTTTAGTATGAAAACTAAAACAACTATGCAATCTTGTCTTGATTTTAGAAAGATATGTGAAAGGTGGATGTGTGAAACCATGAAGCCTAGTCTGCTGGGAAGTGTGCCAGAGATTTTTATGGATGATCGCACATGGCACATGCTAGAATACTGTCCTTTTGTATTGCATTTAGCAGCATTTACAGCAAGGCTGGCACTGAAAGCTATAATTCACTCGGTCTGTGTGGGATAGAGGAACACTGACCCAATTTTGAGTCATTATGCAACATCTGGCAGAAGACTCCTTGTGAAGGCTAAAAAGCTCAACTCCTCCACATGGCTGGTCCACCGCACTGGCCTGTTGCCTTGTTCCCTTCTCTTTTTTCACTCAAAACAACACTCAACCAGGCAAGCTATGCCCTCGGCCCTCTAATTCTTTAATACAAACTTGTCCCCTCAATCGCAGCTGATTTAAGAATAATCTTCTGTTAATTGATAAGGCAGTCTGACTATATTACCAGTTACTCACGAAAACCAGTAAAACGGTAATTCAGAAGTGATGTCTAGCTCTTTAACAACCGTTGTGTTTAACATACCAGACTCTGACATGTAATACATTTTGTCCTCTAGGAATTTTACTCTCTTTGGTTACTCATGTGGCCTTAGTCAAAAAACTAGATAGAAAAATAACACTGATAGGGTCAGTATATAGTTAAAAAGGCAGACTTGGTGAGCAGTATAAGTGGATATGTGGCCAAATGCTTAAAACCGCAGAACAAAGGAAAGAGAACAAAGGCGCACCAGAAAAAGAGAGAGATTGTTCACAACTTTGTCACAGAGGGTAGCTCTGAATGTATTTTCTCTCTCCATTTTTCCATCTGATTAATCAGGCACAAAAGTGAAGGTCTCACAGTGAGAAATCTGTTAGACATCCCTCCAGCGGTGAAGAGAGGTACTGCTGGATATTCCACCCTTCTCTGTGTGGAAATTTACCACTTAAATTTAACACATCTTGTACAAGAGGATAGACTTATTGTGTGACAAAACTAAATTACAAAGGCAGTAATCAATGTACTGTTGTGTTTTTATAAAAAAGAAAACGAAAATACCAGCAATGATCATTACAGCGTCAGAACTCGCATACCATCCTGGCTCAAATGTAAAAACATAATTCTTTTTTTCTGCACAATGAAAATGAGGAAGACGTCAAATGTGTTTTGTGAATTCAACCCCCACAGATCCGCCCCCCTATTCAAAAACTTAGAGTAGCTCATTTCGATACCATCTGAACAAATAACGACAACATTTCAGTAATTTTATCTGGGAATTTTCCACGTGGTTGCCAGCTTCCGAAACGGATTAAGAGCACACTAGATCACATGCCACCATGGCATAAGTCAACCTGCAGCCGGGCGACACTATCCACTTAAGCACTGTAGAAAATCTGGAAGGTAAAGAATCGGCTGGACAGCTTCCTCTCATTTATAGGTTACAGCACGATCTTTAAGCTCAACACTGACAGCAACAGTGACGCGTCAATATTATGTCGAGAATGGTCACAGCCTATAAATCCTGACACAATATGGCACTACATGAAGGGTGAGTAAAGGACAGGATGTAATGTTCCCCATGCTGTGCTACCGACCCCGCCATCCTCCCATGGGCAAGTCTTAACATTTACCCACCCAGTATCTCGTTTGTCTGGTCGGCGCAAAGCAATGTCAGTTAACGTTATCTGCCTGCCTCCTCCTCAGATACAGTAGCTCACGTTAACGTACTAGGGTTATGATATCTGGCGTCGTGCCAGAAGTCATCTCTCTATCCTGTAAATGTATTCCACCATCAGAAACTGGGTCAGGAACGATAGTCCTTTCAAGAGTGCGATTAATTCGACATCTACATGGATAACAAACGCACACTACACTGATACTTGATCTTAAAAGCGAGGTAATCATCCAGTAGGGGGCAAGCTGCTAGCAGCCCTAACGAGAGATGGAGAGGTCTGGCACGCTCAGGAAGCTAACGTTAGCCTCCTAGACAACCTGCTGCTTGGCGGAGATGGAGAACCATGAGAGCCACATGGGCCTAATACATTTAAACTGGACCATGTCGAACACCCTGTCGTTTTCCTGTGTTCGTGTTGTACGCTAAAGCTAGCCTCACTATTCCGTTAGCTGGCAATATTAGCTTAGTAACAACGTCATTAGTTAACGCGAACGTGCCGAAAACGGCGGTCTGTTGAACAGCGGTCGCGCCCGTAGCATTACAATAGTTATTTCTAGCCGTTTCCACCAAGATTTTTGCAAAGACAAAAAGTAAACGTTTCCAATCTATTCTAAAAAGGAAAAAAAATAAATCAACAGCTAAATACAAGTAGTCACATCACGAATGTTACCCACTTTTACCCAGTGACAGATTTAACGTTAGCAGTTCCCCACGTTTTACGTTAACGGCTAAGTAACGTTACAACACATAAATCGAACAGCACAACCACATTTTCAAAGACAAGAGAATGAAATCTTACCTGAGGTGTTTGACAGCAAACCATATTAGACATATTTAATGCGAATTCAGAGTATGTTGGTTCGGTTAGAGAAAAGACGCAACGCGGCTACAGGCACGGCTTGTCGGTCTAGTAGTGGGTGACTGTTCCCTCGCTACAAAAGCACGTCCACACTCGGCCTAGTCCGGACTAGCTCTGACAGAATGACCAGTTGCTGACGGGAAAGCGCGCTCCCGAGTAAAAACCCGGGCGAACACCACGAGTTGTGTGACGTAATCAGAAGTAGGCGGTCCTACAATACATACTCCCACACTGAAAGTGGTGGCTTCAGGGTGTTTTACAGAGTATGAGGAATGAGGAAATATTTACCTAAAGAACACATTTTCTAAGAGCTATAGTTAACAAACCTCCTAACTTCGATTCATAGAATGGTACACAGTCCACGGTGGAAGAGGTAGGCTATTAAGCAAGGGGTTTAATTATTTACTTTAGCAGAACAGAACTTGTAAAATATCCCCGTTAGTCTTGAACTCTTTGGGCTTCATTTACATTTTAATCACGAGGTGATAATTGCTATGACATAATGGAGACATGAAACTGATAATAAAAGCTAATAACTATTGTTATTATATTATTATTTTTTATTATTATTATTACTTATGAGCCATGCAATTTATGCTGCCATTGTGCCAGATTTTAATTGCTGTTTGCCATTTTCTCCTCTACATGTACTTGTGACTCATAACAGCACAATTCCATAAGTTGTGTGACTATTAAGAAGGAACATCCAGTCTCAACCCTCACCACTACTGCACGAACGTCATCCAGGGGAAGATGAACCTATTCTCCTGCCTTGAATGAGTAGAGCTTAGTACTGCCTCAGTATGTCTGTAATTGGATTAGATTAGATAAAGAATCACTTCAATACCAGTGTGACAGTCAGTCTCTGTATCCACATGAGGTGTGATGTGCATCTGAAGTTGTTTGTAAAAGCATAGCACCCAATGTTATTCAGTGACAACAGCATGAAGAGCATTTAGCCACAGCCCCTTTAAGCACACAGACCTTTGTGTTGGAAACCATTGTAAGAACAATCAAAGCCAGGGATCCAGTCAACACAGATTAGGTTTATCAACACAAGTAATCTCTTCATTACAGTTCTTGGGCTTGCATTATTACCACAACACATTGTGCTTCCATCCATGTGGGGGTGACATTCCTGACAAGGTGAAAGAAGTTATTGCTGGCTCACTGGCAAGAAATGAATGGCTGGTTTCCAAGAATGGTCACCTGCATCATATTTCACCTCTATTTATTATTTCTTTTTTTTGTAGCTGTGTCAATGTGAGCCTGGATCCTAGAGGGAGGGCCTCAATACAGACGGGCCAGGACACAAACCAGCTTTAAGGTGACATTGCCACGCTGGTTGTTTTTTTTTTCAACAAAACAACCTGAAGTTAAAAAAAGAAAAAAAACACTGCAAATGCATAACTATTGAACTTTTACATGATTTCCAAACATAAGCGCATGGAAAAGAAAATATAAAGACATAGCTAGTATAATAATAATGACTTTGGTTTGAATTCACGAATTACAGAGTGCAGACCATAATCAGCACAGCTTCCTTAAACTCAAGGTGCCTGTCTAACTGTTTCAAGTTTTGTCTTTGCAAAAGATGCTTTGGAATGTCTGATATCCACATCATCTTGGCTGTCTGCGAAGGTGAATGAAGATCTCTTGGCAAGCAGATAGTTCATCTCCTCAGCACAGTGTCTGGAGCCTCAGACAGAGAAGGGCCGGGTGATTACAACTGATGGAGTGCAGCCAACCAGTCTGACTTATTAGTTTCTTCCGGTGGTGTTTTTAGGAATTGGATCAGGATCAAATATGGGGAAGGGACCTAAGGAATTCATAAATATAAATGGTACGCAGAGTCATATTGCCAAATGCCTTTAGTAGGATTATTCTAAATTTGGCATATGAGATAAACACTACTTTTGAGAATCTTACAGTGTTCAGTTTTGTTGAGACTGCCACAGAGAGGTGTGAATTCATCTCTACGGTAATTTCTAAGGTGGTAGTTTGTGGTATAGCTATAATTGTTGTGTTTTAAGTGTGCATGGAATACTGCCACTTTAATTTTTGTGTGAATGAACAATTACCACGAGACCCTAATTTAAAAGCTGGCAGTCTAGAAACACAACAAATAAGCATCAGCAACAAATTCTACAATCAATCTAAGGTATTTGAAAGAAATGTAACATCCTAAATACCGTAGAAAGAACTTTTTAGAGTACAACCCTGAAATCAAATTACTTTTAAATAATTCAGTGTTCATTTTATTGTGTGGAGGCACTATCAAAAACACAGAATTCAAAAGACTTACAGATTTTAAGATGTCATTTAAAAGTTGTCAATAACAAAAAACACTGGAAGATACTGCCATCAGCAACATCACAAATTTCTAGTATTATATGGCATTTTGTAATTATTGCGAGGGAAGTTTGGCAAAAAAACATGCAGTGTTTAGCTAAAACCTCTGTTCTGAGTGCATTCAAATTTAAAATTTTGTCCTAAAATGCACTCACACAGCTGTGGCAACAAAGCTGCCAAAGCTGCCAAAAAAGCTTCTTGCTGTGAAAAGAACAAACCAACAAAAGCAGGAGCCAGAGTAACATTTTTCATATCATATTACTTCATGCTGCTTTCCAGAGTCATTAAATGCACCAAATTATACAGTAGTCAGTATGGCTATGTTTTGTCGTACATGTGACATCAAAATAAAGAAAAAAATATGTGGAAAGAGAACATCTTTATAGAAAAAATGTTAGCCTTGCTGATGTTTTTATTTCTGACTTGTTATTATTGAACATTGAATCAGCTAAAAAAACCTGGGTGAGTGTGTGCGCTGCCTTCGTCTAATTCCAACACAAAGGACACAGCCTACATTTTGCTGAATCATCTTCTAAACTCCGGCACCCCCTTCATTCTTTCGTTTTCCAGAGATTTGTTCAGTGAGGCTGCATAAATATGTTCTGACAAGGACACTATGAATATTTTAGGTATCTGGGCCCAGCTGTAACACGTGGCTGCTGCTGCTGCTGTGTGGATGAAGTTGAGGCAGGCAGGAGGACTGGTAAAGAATTTAGAGTGACACTGCAGTGTTGAAGACTAGCTTATTTTCTTTAAAAGGAAATACTTTAATTTCAGTAATGGCCTTACAAGCTATTTAGTGTTTTCCTGTCAAGTAACTTGCAACACTATGAAGCTCATTTTTTTGTGTTAATTTAATAAAAGTTGAAGAATGTTAAATTTATTTACTGATATCTTGCCACAGCGTCTGCCCTTGACTCATATTTCCCAACCAGTGTCCATTCAAGAATGTACGTGCCTCCCTACCTCTCACTGTGGGCCACTGAAAAAATAGAACAGTGCCATGTGCATGTGTACAAGTAGTTTCATAGTCCTCTGATAAGGCACTGATAAACTGGAAACTAATTAAGTTAACCTCCTCATGACAGGCCAGTGGCCTCGATGAAAAGAAGACAATGGTTTTCAGTGTGGCCTCCTTTATGTCATGCCCTTTTATTTTACTGGCATCCAAGTTGTGTTCCACTTTGGGGTTTGTGAGGTGAGATATCACGCTGTGTTTGAGGCACCAGACTCCAGAGGATCTTGATTATTTTCTATGAATCCACCCCTAAATGTTCTGTTAACACTGATATGATCTTTGGTCCTCTGTTTTGATCCATCTCTTAAAGGAGAAAGGCACCCAGTGGAGAAATCAGATATTATTTGTGTGCTTTGCGACAGGTTCATCAATACTCATAATCATACACACCTCTGTCCTGATTAGAGAACTTACCTTTACATTTTAATTGTCAGTTACATGTAATCCAGAGACAATGACTGAGACAAAGGTTTTGTTTTCTTGCCACAAAGTGACATTTGTGCTTGGATTCATATCTGTAAGACATTCACAAACATGCACTTAAAAATATCCTCAATTAAATGATCAAGTTTTATGATGATAATTTTATGACACAGACATAAAATCTTATTCACACCAGAAAAGGAATGAGACTCTGATAGTTTGGAGTGAAGTGTTGCATGTTCATACAGCTCAACTCTGTCACATTTGCCATTTACCATTCATCACATGAAAAATAGATTTAGTCACCCTTTCACAAGCATTACAATAACACTGTGACTAAATGTGGGGAAATTGAGCTGTTAATTTGAAACTGCACCAATTAACAGGCTACAACTCTAAATTCTGAAAAAAGGGGACAATGTGAGCTATCAGTTACAGATAGATGATAAGCTACAGCTAACACCCTTTGCTGTAACTGATAATTGTGACTATGCTAACCCAAAAAGGGCTCACTGTAGTCAAACACCCTCTGCAGTCTTTCCCACAGAACTGTGCCAGGTTCTCCTCTTGTCCCTACAGGAAGAAGTGTCACAAGAGTCCGGCTTTCTGTTCCATGTAAGAACACAAAATCCCTCTCAGACTCTTTCTCTTGAAACCCTCCACCCTCCTGTGGTCTGTCCCTCTCTAAGGAAGTGGGTCAGTTCAGTGAGAATAGAGCACCTCCACACACATGCCCATGCCAGGTTTTGTTGCATTAACAGACTTGGTTAGTAGCCCGCTAAGCTGCTATCTTGACCTAGTGTTGCATTGATTTCCCTGTTGGACTCGCTGCTGTAAAAGCACTGGGTGTTCTAATTAAAGGTACACTATGCAACTTTTTTACAGGCCCAAAAACAGACAGTGAGACACAGCTCTCACTGCAGGGAGTAGCAGTTTACAAGAGCCAATGTGGCTTTTAGTTATACTTTAAATCCATATATTACATTTGTTATGTCTTAATGTTAATGAAAGCGGGTGATTTAAACATATGTACACATATCCATCAAGAGCAATGAAAAATCAGATTCAAATTCCCTGTACATGTACACATGCTCGGTCAATGTGGACAATTCTTGTCACTGATTTTGCTTATTTCTTCTACCCACAAAAAAGCTATATATTTTGCACTGATGTGCAAGAAATTCAAAGTTGCATATCAATCAAATTTGCACTGAATTTAATCTCTGTTCTTACAGTTTTCACCACTCCTTATTGCTTGCTTTTGAAGTTGAGCAAATCAGCAAAGACACCCCAACACAACACCCCCCTCACGTGTGACTGCAGTATGTTAGTCTTGTGTTGTGCAGGCAGGTTCAGAGGTCATGATCCTTGATCCCCATCTGCATGAGGTCTTGCCCTCTGACTTCACAGCAATCAGTGTCAATGTCTTATTACGTCTGCTTGTCACTTTACGTAAAATGTGGCAAACAAACCAGCTGAACCACTTAACAGTGTATCCAAAAAGGCCAAAGCTTGCATTGTGTGAAATGAAAACATTTAAGCTTAGCAAACTGTCTCGAGATAGAACAATTTTGAAAATTTGTTTAAGGTGTCACATGTTTGTCATGTCACCTGTTTTTCTTGTTTCACAAGGGTTCAGGTTGTTTAAGTGTCATTAAGCAGCTTCAGGGACAGAGGACTGTGACTTTAGAGCAACATTAAAACAAGGCCGATTTATAACAGCGCCACTTTAAATGATCAGTGGCTTTAAAGGATATCTCACCAACATCTAATGATTAATGATGCAGCTTTGTGTACAAATGGAGTGTGGGTGTGTGCATATGTGCAAATAATTGGAAGTTGAGTAAATGATAAAGATAACATTTGATCTCTCATGTTGCCTTTTATGACCTGAGACGCACCAGTCTGAAAACATAAAAAGGTATTTACTTGCATGTGTAAGTGCGTTTGGCCCCGAATGATTCTAATCAGAATCAGGCTACACCTCTGATCCTGTCTGTCTTCTTGTCTGTCTGTCTCTGTCATCTTTTCATTCTTCTGTTTTAGCCTATGATTCTTTCCTCCTTGCTTTTTGTGAAAAAGGCTGGTTTCTAAAATTTTGAAGATTTGTTAGATGCTAATTTCTCTGACACTCGTACACAACATCAGTCATCTTTTTTAATTTTTCTACCACTAGCCAGTATTTTAATCTGATGCTGTTCTTTACTAAGCTCTCTTCTTTTTCCCTAAGCATTAAGAGAGAATTATCTAAGCTGAACTCATAAAAAACTTAATACATTTTACACAGATCCAAGAGCCAATGTTGCTGTGAATTTCAAAAGATATAACATTGAATTTAAAAAGCTCAACATCAGTATCAGAGACATCATATGGAGGCCTCAAGTCAATACTAGAGGAGCAAATGCAATGTATCATCAAAAAACTGGAAATGTTATCCGCAGATTTAAATTATTCATAATGAAATCAACATCACAGGACTAAAATGTTCTGTAACATACACAGCTGATTCCTCTGGGTTTTGTGTTTACTCCTAGACAAGTGGCTGTGTGCAGAGAGGACATAAAAAACAAAACAGAAACAAGCAGAACAGCTCCCTTCTGCTTTTTGCTTCAAGATGGAAACTGTAGCTCTAATCCAAACGTGTTTAGACTGTTTTTACAATCACATAAGTCTGCTGTTTGAATATTAAATGTATCAATATAGTCAAAAGCATTCCCATACAGTATATATTTCTATTCTTTAACATCTCACTGAGATACAAAATACAGTAGGACATGAGTTAATGAGGGTTTAGCACTTTATTTAAGTGTTTTTTCATTCATGTTTAACGCTGTGAACCTCACTCTGATATGCTGGCTTGAACTCCAGGTACTATAGCCTTAATAAAGAGTGTACCCTCTGTTGTTCAATTCCTCTGTGTCTCTCTTAACGAGATTTTAATATCTCACAGCTTTGCTCTGAACACACTTTAACCATGGTGACCGTGAGGTGCTAAGAAAAGCTGCCAGCAGTAACTAATTAGCTGTGTACCAACGGCCAGCTCATCACATGTGCTTCTCGTAATGAGCTAGTTAGCATCATACCCCCTTTGAGGAATAGTTCATTGATACACATTAGTGTTGTTTCCTGCTGACAATAAGAACCATAAACCGGCTTTGAAAGCCATTGTAAATGAATGGCTTTGTCAACATTAGTCAGCTGTTTGCATTATGGCCATATGTGCAAACATCCGATTACAAGGCTTTATCAGTCTTTACCAATCCTATTTAAATCCCCTTAAAACTTTTACATGCATATTGATTACCTCTACAGAAAGACATAAGATAATGATTTGAGTGGCAATAATGAAAGAGTAAGCATGCAGTGGGATAACTTGGATTGTCACTGCACACACAGTTAATCATTATTCTGTTCACACTCAACATTGTTCAAAGGGAATTTTCCACCATGTAAGTGAGTCTTTTCCTTAGAGTGACAACAACTGGGGCTTAAAGTAGAGCAGCAGATGTTGCAATAGGATTTTTCTGTGTTTGACCTGCTGATGGGGGTTATCCCGAAAAACAGGGTGCAATGAAATGTGACCTAGATAACATCAAAAGGTCAAGCTTCAATAAGTGAGACAGACACTCGAGCACATGTTGCCTGCACATGTGGGCAAACACGCTTACACAATAATACACATGTGTACACACAGTGGCTGTTGGCTATATCAGTAATATCTTTCTAAGCTGTTTAACTTTTAACCAGTGTGCTGCCAGAGAGAAAGACCTACTTTAACTCGCGCCAAATTTGTCTAGTTATGACCCAGGTTATTGGAAGGTCATACCACCAGTGCCACATTAAGGGAAGTGCTTTATTATCCTGAAGAGGCAATCACTTTACACAGAGACCATTGCCAGCAACACAATAAAAACACATGCATTGTTTACTCAGACTAATTGTTAATGATATACAGCACATTTTATAATATCATAACACTGGTAAGAGTCGTATCAGAGTTGGCTCATTAGCATCGATGTACCAGAGATTCCACCTGATCTGATTGGTTGTCAGAATCTGCAGTCTTAGCTCAGGAGTACTTAAACCCACCTCAATAAACTAGAACATGGTAGATTTTCAATTTGAAAACCATGAAAAACTGGATACAAAATCACAATTCTTATCAAACAGTGAGAGCTTAAAGTTTGAGTCATCTTGGACTTTTTACCAGGTTTCTATATTAATGTAGTGATTTTGGGCTGAATTTTGCTCGAAAAGGTGAAAGAATTTCGGAGTTGGGGGTTTTTAATATTGCTGCTGTTGTCAGTCCATCCATCCATATCTCAGGCCTGGAGCGAATTTTTCAAAAACACATTTCTGGGTGTTATTAGAGAATTGATTTAAATTTACACAAACGTCCAATAGGATAAAATACTAAAGTGATTACATTTTATATTCAAAACTTTAAAGGTCAACTTCACTGTAGAATTTTGACCATATCCACATTTGGTTTAACACTGAATTGGTGGCACTAATCTTGGGTAGCCACCTTTAAACTGCTGGGCTGAAGATGTGTTTAGAGTTTGTAGCTTCTTCACAGCAACAAAGTGAGAAGCACTGTGATCAAACACAAGGTAATATTTTGTTTTGTTTCATTTTTCCAATATTAAGCTGCAGGTGATTGTTCTTGCCCTGTGTGATGAAGCTCTCTGTCAGCCCTCTGTACTTCTCTGTAAAAGTCCATAAGGGAAGTGATTATGTTATACACTTATACTTTTTTTATCAAAATATTTTAAAATATTTACAACAGACATATGTAAACTGTGACATAACTGGTTCATTGAGGCAGAACCAGAAAGCAGTAACTCACGTTATATTGGTAATAGCGCTGAACATGCTTCATTCTTGTGCCCATGGCAAATGCTTCACATATAGATTGCTTTGTCATCTTTATCTCTGTTTCTAAGGTTGTCTCTTTGAAGTGTAATGAACTTTTACAGTAAGTGCCTTTAGTTTCTCCTCTCTCCATCTCGGTGTCTGTGTTTGTTAAAGTAAATGTAGAAATAACTGAGCATGATGAATTATGTACATAACTGTGCAGTGCTGTAACAGGAGAAGCCACAATGTTTACAGTGCAGGCTGGAGAGCGTGAAATTATTGTGGAGAGGCTTGAGTACTAATGCATTGTGATAGACATGTTGTAGTTCTATGACTATCCTTATCTGTATGCATTTCAGAACACACACAGCATGTTTATAGTGCTGCTTTGCAGATCCAGCTGACTGAACAGAGGAAGAACACTCTATTTGAGACACATACTCAAAAAACTGCACAAGTAAAAACTGGCATTGATGTTTCCTGTTTAAGTTCAGCAGCCAAAGCAAAAATAGAGACAGTGGCCTTGATGGTGTCTCTGCACTCTTTGCTCGTTCAAGTGTGTAACAACGAGGCCAACAAGAACATGTGCTTATTCAGATCTCGTGGAAATTGTGCAGATCATCCTCAGTGCTGTGTGTTATTCTAGCAGCCTTCTGTTTTTTCATTGTTGCCTGTTTTGTTGTAGCACCAACAACAAATGTCAGCAGGTATATTCTACCATGGCAGACCATAATATTTATATGGAAACTGGTTCACAACAAATCCATAACTCAGGAAAATACATAATTGAACATGATACAGTGATGTGCAATGAAACTGCATTAGGTAAAACATATTTCTGAATAATTTCACAACAGTTTCTTCAATATAATTTAATAAACATATTATATAATGCTTGGTATTTCTATTATTTAACATGTTTGGCTACAAAAATAGACAAAACTGGCTTTGTGGGAGAGGTTCTGTAAAAGGCTATTGTGGTTTTGTTTCACATGTGTCTTGTGTTTTTCTCAGAGTCACATTCCATCAGGAAAGAGCTGTGTTGATATTTTGACCATGATCTTGTGTTTAAGCCAAAAACAATTACTCACTTTTTACAATCCTTTCTTTGGCCTTCCTAAAGGTCTCAACCAAGATGTTTTCATTTTAAATAGACTGAAGACAGACAACCCTCACTGTGAGACTAAGGACAGGTCAAAGTATTTGTTTCCAGAACTATGATGCTTTAGAGGTCGTTGTTCCTAATACATTAATCCTCTATAAGGATTAAAGTTAATATAAAAATTATAAAATCTAGACTTGATCTAAAATTAGACTGTCCTTCATTCATAAAAAAGTATAACAAATAAAAGATCAACTAAACAGCATATACCGGCTGGAAGCATAGAAAGCACAAGAGTAAGATACATAACAGTTAGCCCGATGGCAATACAGCAATTACTTTGGAATGCTGCTTAAGCAATGCAAAATACCTTCCTGTAAAGAGTATGAGATGCATTCATGTGTCAGTACGTGGGGGGTTGGGGAGGGGTATGGTATGAAGATAAGAGTG
The DNA here is from genome assembly GCA_029814665.1 of Acanthurus lineatus. NCBI lineage: Eukaryota > Metazoa > Chordata > Actinopteri > Acanthuriformes > Acanthuridae > Acanthurus > Acanthurus lineatus. The sequence continues at coordinate 9,074,710 of JAPZDV010000021.1, read as the reverse complement.
GAGTCGGTTAAGGGACAGATTGATTGATTGATGGAGTAACACTAAAAAGCAGTCAGAGAGGTTAGGTTACATAAACTTTCCGTAAGTAATAAATTAGTGACATGAGCAGAAGCATTGTGTCACAAGTGGACAATGATGAGAAATGCATAACATGCACACATGCATGATGTAAAGTTATTCTTTTCAGTGTGCATCCTGTCAAGAGTCTTGCAGCCCAGGTCATATGTTACAATATATTTGGTCAGCTAGTTTAAAATAAAGTCTTGATGTCACTGAGCTAACAGGGTATCTTTGCCTGGAGGGGGAGGCTCAATATGCTGAGGCACGGTCCGCCTGTGAAGTCATTTCTTTGTACTATTTCACTGATGATTCATCTTTATTGGAATTTCTTTACTTTGGAAAAAGTAAAAAAAAACAAACAAAATGTAGGTCACCTGCTTCGCGGGGATGTGAAGCAGTCAATCTGTCACACAAGCCTGCATACACACTGATTCCAGTAAATACACGCATTGACCTACTCTTTGACTCACACACACACACACCCACACACGCACACACACACACAGTGACTTACAAACATGTTAATGTTAAACTATTCAAAGCAAAGGCTGCTCTTGAGATTTATTAAGGCCCTGTGCCATTAACCTTTTTTCCATTAACTTTATGTTTTTTTTCTGACACAGTTGACAAAACAGGCCAGAGCAGAGCAAAGATCTAGTATTCTGGCTAGAAGAATTAATTTTTTTTTTTTTTTTTTGAGATGTTAAATTTATGTGAGATTATTTTTTACACAAGTAAAATTTACTCTAATACAGAATCATTTATTATACTTTCACAGCTTAAAGGGCCTTAGCTTGTGGATTGCATATCATTCATTAGTTCTAATAGTTGGTGAGTTTGACTGAGTTGATTTGAAAAATGGCACGTGTGAGTAGCGACTACTAGCATATGTCACTGATAAAGCTGAGCCATGTAAACCTTTTTTAGTAGATTTAGCTTCTGATTTTGACCTTTGTGGATGATTTGGTGAGCAACTCTCCTCATTTCATGGCGATACTACTCATTTTTTGTCATTATGGTAGTTATTTAGTAATGATTATTACCAAGTTAGCTAGTTTACACTCTTCCAAGAACATAGACAGTTAGTTACAGGCAAGATCATTTAAAACACATAAGAATTTCATCAACATTGTATTTCTGTTGAAGCTAACTGGCATCAGTGTGTTAATTACAATCTATCTTTAGTAGTTTTACCAGTTTTGTCATATAATACTTTGTAGATTAGCATATGCAGCTAAATAACACCGTGGCTCTAAAAGACTGAAAAACAGGGAAATGTGACTGTTGTCTTGTTTAATATATCATATATTTGTGTTTACAAACAGAATTATTTTACCAATAGTTTTATCATATGAAGAATCTATGTTGTCATTTGTCTTAATGGCTTATAAATGGTTTGTAATATTTTTATTTTAACTTCCAGGCTTAGCAGATAAGAGCTGTCAAATCCTTAGTGTTTATCATGCTAAGTTTGACCAGGGACGTCCCTGAGGGTGGTATGGAAGTACCCCAAAAAAGGTTTTTTCCTTCTTTTCTTTAGTGTTAATATCAATCTCTTTCCTTTGCAAATGTGTGTGATGCTTAAGAAATGTTAACTTAAGATTCTGTGGCAAAAAAGTCTTTGTATAGAATGCATTCGAGTATATAGTATAAATATGTATGCATATAAATAAAGCTTTATTAAAAGACAGACAGAAAGACAATTGGAGAATATTTATTTTGCTTTGCACTTAGTTACACTAAGTAGACAGGCTGTAGGAAAATTTGTGGTGGGAACTCACATGCTAACTAGAGGAAGAGAGCCCACATATTGGAAAACTTCCTGACCTTGCTCAAGACAGGCCAAGTCAAAATGAAAAGAAATGTTGTTGAAACATTGAATTAATTAATGTCATGATTTCCTATGAGTAGAAACGCAGGTTTGCCTTGACTGAGCAGATGTTCTGGAGCTTGTTTATAATTATAGGCTTGTTTAGACCCAAGTCTCTGCTCTGCTGTTAAAAGCCAGTATTTTTAAAACATGCGAACTTTGCATTTCTTCCATAGTCTCGTACGATAAACATCTACATGGCAGCTTCCTCAAGGCCATGGGAAGTGAGACTAACTGATGAAACTCGCCTATTTTTTGACTGCTCCCCTTGTCGTGTGTGTTTCTGTGTGTCTGCCTGTGTGTGTGTGTGTGTGTTTGCCCACATACAAACACCAAAATGTAAACACACACACACACACACACACTAATGTCTTCGGTCAGGAGAAGACATGCTGTGAGAGACTTTATTGTCATAAAATCAGCTGTGATTAACTTTGGTGGGATAAGGTCAGGGAATCGTTTTCCAGAGAAGGGTTGGGAAGAGATAAAGTCTGCTTTCCCATAACACTATAGTGTGTGTGAGTGTGAGTGTGTGTGCGTGTGTGTGTGCATGCGTGTGCTATTGTGTGTGTGTGCATTTAGTTTTGTGTCATCTGTGCAGAATGAGTGAGTGCTGCTTGCATTCAGGTGCGTGGGTTTAATAAAAGACAGAAAGAGACAAAGTGATTGACAACCAGACTTATTGCAGAGTACAGGGATTTCTACTGTACGTCCTCCCACACATCTCTCCCCCTTTCTTTAAGCTATTACTTAAATCCCTTCTTATTCTTCGTTTTCCCCTTCATCCTCCCCACCATCCCTCTCTAAATTTATTATTTATGGCACACTCTTTCATTGTTGTCATTATTGGCGAGCATCTGCATGATATCCCTCTGTTCCTCTTTTCCTTTATTTCCACAGAAACTCTCCATTACACAAGCATGTACACTAGAATGGAAATAAGGAAGGAAGACTTGGTAAGGAGATGTTTGTGACAGAAATGAGAAATGGGAGTTACAACAGCAACAAGGGTAAGAAGGACACGGGGATGGGAACAGAGAAAACAGCAAAGATGAAAAAAGAAAGGAGAAGTGACAGACAAAAGAGTTTTATCTTCTCTTCCTAATCTTGTCTGTTGTGTTTTGCAGACATTTTTTTTTTGCACATAAACAGTTGAACCCAGTTGCCACAGTTCGATTAGTCCACTTAGCAGAGTACTAAAGAGGGGATGCTGTAATTACCTAGAGAGGAAAAGTCACTTGACTGACCTAAATTCTCTTATGTGGATGGGAATGTGGCAGTAGTGTCATAATGTCAAAGCTCTGGCATTGCAACTGGGATGTATTCCTCTCTGCTGTGGAATTTAACCTGGGGGATTATTGTCTGATTTTCTGACAAATCTGCTGTATCTGATTAATATTCAAGTACTGCATAATAAAAAATTTGATTTATGAAAAATATCTTGTATATAGATATCTTGTCACAAGAATCCAGCAGGAAATTAATTATTATTTAGTTACCATCTGAAGTGCACAAAAAAATCCATATGAAAGTCAACTTCAACACATACACACCCTCACACTACATCAAAAAAAGCATTGCTGTAAATATAAAGCCGATTTTTCAGTTTTAATCTTTTCAATAGGTTTTTTAGGAGTCAACTGACTCTCACAGTTAGGAGATATTTGGAACATTTGCTTGAGACATTATTTAAACTTAAACTCAATCATTATGAAATTAGTTGCAAATTGTTTGCAAATATTAATTGATCAGTTAATCAACTATTTCAGCTAGTGACATGCAAGTGAGGGGAGAGCCTCACACAACACACATAAACTTGTAGGATGTTGGCAATGATGTTCTCATAATCAAAGTAATTTAGTTTTTTGAATAATAGAACTTCATTTTCATTATTGGCCCTCTGAGTTTATGTGCTTTTGTATGAAAGTTGTGTTCCGTCAATAAACCCATGTCACATTATTGAATGTATGGATAATCATGTGCAGTAAATGGCTTAATCACACTATTATCTTACTTGTCCTGTTTGCATGTGTCCCATAACTGTGACCATGGCAACCAAAGCAATGACAGCAGCAGTGAATTGGGACAAACAGGTGGCTGTTTAAATGTAAATGAGCCTTCAGAGTTTACCATAGCACATAAGTCATGTCCTTGCTAGGCTACATTTTAACTTGGCTCTCCTTAAAGCTTCTGTCACCCTTTTATTCTCTCTCTCTTTCACCTTCTGACACACCCGCACACTCACATGTGCATACGCACTCACTCACATTTGCATACACACGCACACGCACACACACACACACACACACACACAGTGTTCTCGCAGTGTCTGTGACAAACAAAGCCTGAATGAACGCTTATTTATGTGATCAGCATTAACAGTAGCTTTGAAGGGAGGAATGTGCCGAACAAAAAGCACCAGAGGCCAGAGAAAATAGAGAGGAAGGAACAATGAAATGAAATAGTCAGGCACTCTAGCCAGATCTGGTTAGATCTGAGTCTAAAGGATGGAAAGAAGCTCATCTGTTATTTCCATTATCAGTCAGTCTGCAGTCTGTCTCAACATTTCAGAAGTCAGATGTCCTCAATTCTTGCTCTGTAAGGTCTGCAGTGATTTTAGTAGTGCTGCTCTTACACCAAATGATGTGTCACTCATCACTACTTGATACATTTTTACTTGATGTTTATCTTCACTCCACTTTTTTTTATTATTAACAAACAAAGTCCTGATAAAAATAGCCGAGCAACAAAGAAATGTTCTCATCACTGCTTGCATGTGACTGATGTCTGAGTGGGTGAGAGAGAGAGTTAGAGAATGGGGACAATTGTTTGTGCACACAAATGCTGGTATCCGTGTGGTCACCCATGCTTACACTGTACAGTGTGTGTTTATGAAAGCAAGAGACCCAGAGTGGGAGGGAGAGAGATTACAGAGGTTATGTTGGTGTATATGTGCATAGCCAGTGAGCCTCATTGGCCAGATGAGTTGTGTTCACTACAAAAGAGGGACTTTAGTGAGATGAGAGGCAGTAAGCCCAGGGATTAGATCTGTTGGACAACAGAGAAGCAGGCCCCAGGACGGGCTTTCTGGTTGGCTTACTGGAAGGATGGAGCCCGTGTGTCATGTGGATCTTGTTTTGGAGACAGAAGGGCTGCTGTTTGTCTGCTACAGTCATAACGGACCTGTGACCCTGCACTCAGCAGCCAGTAATTTGCACTTGATTAGCTATAGAAACCTACTACATGAGTATGATTCACAGATGCAGATGCACATGCATGGAAAAAAAAACAGCTTATTGTTGTCCAACTGGTCATTTCACAAAACAAACAAACCAAAAAAAACAATATAAAGCAGCTCACACTAAGATCACACTCACCTTTTCTAGCACTTCATATGGTATCACCTGAGTATTTTTGAAAACAGTTGAGAGAGGAAGAGGGGAGGAGGGGGAAGTATGAAAGATGAAGATGTGACTGAGTTCCCAAGCAGACAGCTGTGCAATGGGGACCGAGTTATTTGTGTGAAACGGTATTGTGGCCTTTGTTTCTCTCTCTTTCCTTCCTGTCTTTACCTCAGCGCTCCTACTTCTGAAGGGCTTTTGTACCTCACAAGTTCACAGTCACAAATAACTGTTTATTAAAGCATAGCATTTATTTGACTAAATACACTGTTGTAGTCTGTAAGATTAAATCTTTTGCACTCTCATCGACATTTCTTTCGATCTCATCCTTCCCTTCCTTATAATAGTTCTGGCTTAGTCTTTTATATCATCACAGTATCTTTATTTGGCAACAATATATCATTTGACTCATAATAAAGGAGTAAAGACTGCAAAGTGCAATGTTAAATTTCCAGAAGTGCTTGGTGATAAAAAGATATGCACATGATTTAAAAATGATTTGCAAGTGCCTCTACCTTGCAGGTGTTAGATCTGGGTTATTTTTCTCTTTCTTGTCTGAAAAATTATGAAATCCTTAGGAAAGTTGAATTGCATACTGTTTTTCAGAGAAACAAAGCTTCTTTTCTCTTCTCTCTGTAACCCTGTTTTTGTTATTATCCCGTCCCGTCCACTTACTTGTAAATATTCAAATCTGTGTCATGCAAGTAAGTAAAAAAATCCCTTCTCACCATGTTTTTGAAACTTGTACTTGTGGTTTTTCAAAACATTGCAAGTTCACGGGGTGTTACTACAGTGCAGTGAGTATGGAGGAAAAACAGTGGTGCATCTAAATTTGTCTTCCTCTTTTCCTTATTAAATTTTCAAACACTCCTTGTAGCTGAAGGAGAATATGAGCATGATGAATGTCAGTTTGTGAAAGCTGGCACAAGATTCATTGTGCAATGGAAAAGGAAGTTATGCAACTCTGATGTAGAGTCCATTGGACTATTTAGTTTTGTTGGGTTCGGTAAAGCGTTAAGCAAACTGCCTCAGATGAGTGTATTCCTGTCAATGCACAGATCCTTGCCAAGGCCGGCAGCATGTTTGGTTTCTTTAGCCTGTAAACACAACAAAAAGTGAGACAGAGGGTGACGCTGTGTTTTCCACCAGGTTAGCATTAACACCCTGAGGGAGACAGGCTCTATTCTTTTTAGAGAGCTTCTTTGAGTTCTTGAACCCTGGCAGACGCACATGCACTTCATGATAAAGCAGGAAACTATTACACGTGTGGATTCCAAAAATATGGCACCGAATACAAGTCAAACTAGATTTACATCTGTTGTGTTACTCTCAGACAAGTTGTGCAGCTGGCACAGTGACTACATAAGGTTCCCAGTATTAGTCAGCTAAGTAAATCATTATTTCAACATCTTCAGGTGAGGCTGCGGTTGCCTTCAGATAGTTTTCTTCCGGTGAATAAACTTCCTCTTTATACAAAGTGTTCAAGGTCTATAAAAATCATAATAAAGCTATTTTATTAGGTGAAGCATTTTTATATATTACATCTCCATTTTCTTTTCTAATTGCATATGTGCTCGCACTTAAACGAATCCCTTTTGTTTTGATAAGTAATTGTTTTAACTATCCCTTCCTTTTTTTTTAATAGTCAAAAGGTTGTTATGGTTTATTTGAATGTTTACCTGCTAAACTGGGTTGTGATGTGGAAACAAATGCACTACCTTCTACTGACCCCAAACAGCATTCAGCTCTGTTTGCTCACACCTGACAACAAATCTCTTCACTTTGGCAGAATTTCATCGGCTGTTTATCTTGAAAACAAGCCATAGCACGTGTGTTTTATATCTGTGCCGGTAAAAACTATTCATCCGACTCTCTATCTCCACCCATTCCCAGGGAAAGGAGTGTGGCTTAACAGCAGTTACCTCTGCAGATTGGTTTTGAGTGAATCATAATTGCTAGCTTACCCACATAATAGAAAGGAATGATGCATAAAATAGTAAAATTATGTAAAATGAGTGAGTGAGTGTGTTAACAATCTCTTTATTCTTTTATCTCCAGTATGAACTTGTTATGAACAGGATGTGTCTTAAGCTCTTGCTTCAGCTCGGAAAAGCATTGATTTATTTATGATGAGAAACATGTTGTGTAATCACTGCCTGCATGCTAGATTGGCCACGGTGCATTTTCAGAAAGCTTTAGCCTCCTCATTTGTTTGTCATGCAAAATTCTCATCAGCAGATGCTCTCCTCCTACGTCATACACGGGTGCATTTTGGTTAGCCATGTTTGAATTCTTATTTGAATGTTTCTGTGTAACTTTTCCACCAACATCCTGTGGTAAAAGCTTGGTGAAATGACCTTAGTAAAAGCCAGATGCTTCACTTGCCAGTTCCAGTCTCTTAACAAAGTCATGGACTGTATTTGAAACATACTTTGACAATGACCTCCATATAGTTTTTTTTCTTTATCATAAATTGCCTTTTATTTTTAAAATATATTTTTATGGTGTTTAAGTTCTACCCATCCTAAATTTTAATGATCATATGTATTCAGTTTTTGAAGGCCCACAACTACAACAGACGTATGTGGTTAACTAGCTCCACCTAGTGCCAAAGTATGTAAATTGTGTGCTGTTAAAAATGATCTGAGAGGAGTGAAGGACAGAGAGTGTTTGCAGAGAAATCTGCCTCTAAAAATATGTTAACAAAAGATTTATAAGATATATTTGGGTTTTTTTTTCTCTCACAGTTCTCAGTTTAAAATAATAACAAGGTTTGAAGTTTAAGAATTCGCATTGTTATGGTCTAAACACATGTTGATACCTCGCATATAATTTATAATAAAATACTGTGAGTTCCACACACAAATTTATGTTCTGACCAAGAAATATCTTCAGAGTCACTTTATCAATAATTCTCTTTGTCTTTGCTTTTCCAGTTCATCCACTTAATTAATTCATTACTCAACTACTTCAGAGTTTAGTCCTACATTGATTTAACATTTTGCTGATTAAATATTCCATGAATAAATAAATATTGATGATCTTTACAATTTAGGTTTTTTATTCTCTGTTGTTAAACAAATTATGTCTAAACTATCTGAAACATTTATTCTGCATAGTTGCACCAGAACTAGCTGGGATAAGTGCAGACAAGAAACCAGTGTTGACCTTAAAGAACATAGTCTCTTAGATCTCTCTTATGTAATTTCTTATTCACAAAGGAACCCTGCAACTTCAATACAGACTGACATTGAATTAAATTCCACCATAGTTCTGATATTGATTAGCAGTTGCTCTTTGGTGTTTTAGATTTAGATTGGACTTATATTGATTGAAGTAAGAATTAGTTATGACTAAATTACATTTAACAGCTTCGGTTTCAGAGTGTCAATATGGACATACTTCACAGGAGACATTTGAACTTGTCACTACAGTGAGAGCAGAGGTGCTGCTGATACCATCAGTCATGGCTGCATTCCATTTAACTGCCACAGGAGTCGTGCCAGAGAGCTAGCATGCTTGAGTGGAGTTCTTGCTAATAACACCAGTACTTTACTGCTTTCACAGGTCGAAATGTCTGCTGTGAAAAGGGCCTCAGCTTTATTCATTTAGAAAGACCGATGCTGGTTAAATCTCACTATTAAGAGGTGTGAGAGCACTTGAAGACGTGACCCAGACATGTCTAGTTAAACATGCATGGGTCGGGAGTGGATGGAGGTGGGGATAACTGAAAAGTTAACAGGAAACTACATTTGAAATCGTTTACCTGATATACATTTAATTTGTGTTGAAACTAAGTTACTAGTACAACTACACCAGAACAAGTAAAAGTTCTGTTCTCAAAAATACTATCAGTAATCTTATCAGCAAAATGTACAGGACTCCAGAGTAAAAGTACTGGTTGTGCAGTAATATGTCCCATGTGTTTGATAAACTAGAGTGACAATATTGTTGGTGCAGACTGTTAAAACCACTGCATAAATGTGTTAGCAATATTAAGAGTTGTACTTGGTCACGGTGGTGCTTGTTTTATTTTTTTTATATGCAATTAACCTGTTTAGTCCAGTGGTTTTCAGTTTAGGGGCCCCTTCAAATGTCTCTGGCTAGATCTAAAGGTTTGTAAGATGAGAGAGAAGAGAAGAAATTTCAGTAAATATATTAGATATTAGATATAGAGTTCATGAAATTACAACATATGAGGAGTTTACAGGGGAAATGTCTCATTGTCATCATTAGCACTCTTAAAAAAATTTCCAGTTTTCCTGTTGTAGGGAATTAAGTGTAGGTCAAATTACAACCGCTAGATGGCAGTGCAGAGCTCCAAATCACTGACGACCTGCTTTTCATTGTCGTGGTCTCATACCAGCTTCTCTCATACATAACTTGAGCATTTTTAACAGTTGTTTCTTTTCTGTGTGTGAACTTTGCAGGTCATTGGCGTTCGGCATTGCCCTTCTAATCAGCAGCATTTGTTCAGTTCATATTCCTGATTGTTTCTTGGAAAATGATCAGAGCTGCATTTGGTGCATGTCTGGCATATTAATCCATCAAAATGCGCATTTCTGCAGATATTTGATCTCTGAGATAATGGATAACACAGCAATCGGCTCATTGTGTGACACTGTAACGTGACTTAAGAAAAGTAAATTACGTACACGGTCCCTTGGGGTCACCCTAAACATCTCGTCCAATCAGAGCACGGCTATCCTGCATGGGGCAGCTTGTGCCTTGAAAAACTCTCTGCCCAGCTGAGAGGTGGTCTTTGTATGACAGAGCTGAACAAGGGCTCCTGACTCTGCAGGCAACAGGCACTTCTGCAGCTGCTGGGTCCGCAGAAGTTTAGTTCACAGAGAGGTGAGAGGCTGCGACTTCTGCGCACAGACGCTGCACAAGAAACCAAAGACGCGCACACGGCCAGGGGTACTTTTAATGTGTTTTCTTTTATTCTTGTTGTGTCCTTTGTAAATTGTTTTTAAAAAAAACGTCCCAGTTCATTTTTGAGAGCCCGATGTCTCTAGCTTCATCTCGAGACTCAGCCTGAGGTTCTGACTGGCAAGAACAAGAGAACCAAGAACTCTGCTGGAGAAGCATCTGCGCTCTGAAATGGGCAGCACAATTGTGTGGTTGTCCCTTGTGCTGTCAGCGGCATTTTCCGCCGGGCAGGACACCGGGGCCACCAAGGAGGACATCCCGGAGAGCGCCTCCACCCTGGCGTTCGTCTTTGATGTGACGGGCTCCATGTACGACGACCTGGTGCAGGTCATCGAGGGCGCCTCCAAGATTTTGGAAACATCCCTGAGCAGACCCAAGAGGCCTCTGTACAACTTTGCCTTGGTCCCCTTCCATGATCCAGGTAATCCTAATAAAAATTGAAAGACTTAAGTTTTAATTGTTACTTTTTTTACGCGTAACATTTTTGCTTTTTGTGAAAAGTCTTTTAGACACTTTTTTTTTTTGCATTATTTGCAGTTTACTCTTTTGCAGTTAGGACAACAAAGGCACACAGAACAGTGAGAAATGTGATAGTTTGCTCACAGTCCGCCCTTTGAATGCCTAATGTTCCTCACACCTCCAGAGGAGGGACTCTGAGGGATCCTGTCTGAGCGCACAGATGTTCAGCCTGGCGGTCACTATCATTAGCATTCCGCCAGGGTTAGTGTGTGGCTTCAGGTTTGCAATGCAGCGTGATGATTATCATCACCTGTAAGTGCTCTCTCATTCTTAGCAGCTAATGCCGAGACGATAAGTCATTGGGAAGTTACAGTATTCCGGGCTCATGGGTCGATGGTGCAGGGACACAGTCATTGAAAATCAGTGCCAAAGAGGCAGAACTGACATTTTGGTTGGATTTGAGCAGACAATCATTCAATGACCTAAATGTATTCAAATTAATGGTAACGTTTACCATCACGACCACAGCATTACTGAAGCCAACATTTGAGGTTTGAAAGTTTAACTGATGAAAAGACCATGTGTGAGGATTTTAAAGTCCCTGTAATTACTGTTTTCTGAGAGGGAAGAGATGTTACTTACCTTCTTACAAAAAACACAATCAGACTGTTGTCATGTCGTGTCACGGGGGTTTCTATTACTGACTATGAGGTGAGAAGCACTAGGTGTCCACCTCCAAAAATGCTCCATCAACAGTGGGAACAAGTGAACATGTTAGGAAGAACTTATTGCAGAAATCTTCCCAGATATCCCCCTGTTGATGGACTTCTCTCTTCAACAGAAACAGGCAGAAATTAAGACAACTAAAGGAAAACTGGTTTATTGTCTTGTGGTCTTTTAGCATATTAACCCAAGAGTTACTTTAATCATTTCTTACAATAAAATTTTTGTAGTTTTGTAAAGGAGTCTGCAAAATTGGGTTTTATGTCTCCCCTCGTTAATTCATGATAAATTTGTTTAAAATGTACTCAGATCAACTCAAACAGTCTTGATAGCTACAGAAACAAAGTGATCCGAGAGATCTGAGAGAGAGGCAACAAGATGAATTGACAGAGGTGAGTTGTGCGGTGAGGAGACAGATTCCTATTCCAGATGTTTGTTCTCCTCTGCTAAACTTTAGCGTGACATAGATTCCGACGAAGCTCAATTCCTCAATCATAGATTCAAGCTGCAGCTCTGTGCCTAGAATAATAATTAAATCCAAAGAAGAAATATGCTCAGTATACACAAGTGTAGCAAATGATGAATTCATCCCTGTGAGGGGAAAGGAAACCTTAGATCATTAGCAGATGATAAAAGAGCTCTGATGTATTGTGTCTTGGACAAAGCAACAGTAGTGAAAGAACACTTCTCTTACAACTTGTATCTAACTTCGAGGCTTTGTTCGTGGCAAATGTTACCCCCACTAAAAAAGTAATCATAGTATTTTTCTTTAACAGTAAACTAAAGCTGCGACAGCTTGACTCAGATATTCGATACTCTACAAACTCCAGACTCTCTGTGTTTGTCCATCACCACCAAGTGACGTTCGTTTGCTTCTTAAAATGTTTACGAGGATGTCAGAATGTGTTCTCCTGAGCCCCTCAAGGGATTAGAGGAATGATTAGCACAGCACGCAGCAAGCAGGGGTAGCTGCACATTTCCCCAAATGTTGTTCTAGCCCTCTCCCTTGTCTCACTCTTTGTCCTTCTCTGACAATATCGCAGACCCCCATGGGGAGGATCAGTTTTGTTTTCATAAGAACTTTTATTTTGGGCTTGTTTCGTTTTGACATGGATCCCTTTTCTCCGCTTTCCATCCAACCCAGTGCAATAACACAGTCCCTCCTGTTTGATTTGGCTCCTTTTAAATCAGAGGCCGGAGCTTCCCCTTTATTTACACTGCAATCTGACACGGTAAACATTGGAGTGTGTGTTTGTGTATCTGTGTTTCCCCTCGGTCTGTGTTCGTGCTCTTCAGTGTGTGTGAAGCGAAGAGTGTCAGGAGGATGCCTGGATATTGGGGTCAGGCTTGTGTGGAAAAGATCAGCCAGGAAGCCTCCCCCTTTCCTCCATCCTGCAGGGAGAGAGAGACAGAAAGCAAGAGGATACTTCACAAGTCATTTTACTCAGGCACAGAGGTTGTGTTTTTAACAAAACAGCCTGAGAAAACTCCACAGAAACAGTGCTGTGGTTGAGTTTTAACTATCCTGTTAGAATTTCAGACCCTGGTTACATAAAAAAATGGCATTGACTCAATTTCAGATCCCTTCCTGGATGGTTAAATCGGCAGCTGTGACCATGAACATCTCTGCTCAGTAGCTACACTCCAGAATTGACTTATCTCTCATTAAGAACTAAAATGTCTCAGGCTGAGAAGTCAAAAGTGTGTCGCAATCAGCCTCTCTGGACTCATGGAACATTTATATGAGAGTTTACAGCCAAATAAAGTTTATTTCACAACACTCCTACTGTTCCCAAGCCAGGAAATGAGGCATTTATCCCAGAATTAATGTTGCATTGTGCACTTTTCCAATTAACCCCATATTGAGAGACTCTAGAGTGTATTGAGAGTGTGGTCTGAGGGAGTGTGTGCATGTGTCCACAGATTTGTTTCCAGTGGCCCCTGAGGTTCTACGTTCTTCACGGCCCTGCTGACGTTCACACACACACATATGCCTGACCCTGTAAATGCTACCTTGCTGTGCAGGGGTGTGTTTGTGTGCTTGTATGAGCGTTTAATTAGCTGAAGTTTGAGATGGGTCAGAGCCCAATGCCTTGGGTTAGTGTGAGACCGAGCACTCTCACCATAGCTGTACACGCTCAGTGCACTCAGAAAAGATAAAGACAAGAGGTTTTTTTGTGTTAGCTATACACTCCAGCATCAAGGGTTTATATGGAGTAATGAAAAGAGTGATGAGTGTAAAAATAACATTCTGACTCACTGCTTTAATTTGAGGGTGTTTACATTGTGAATTCAAAGTGCAACAATTTGATCCCTTTTTCATTAAGTTTTGCTCACATAGTCCTCAAATTTTAAAATTACAGGAAGCAAAGTAAAACTAACATAAACCTGAATAATGTTGTTATATTTAATGTTTGGTTGCAAAGTCTTTGCTGTCATTAAAGTTTTGCAACCCTTTCAGAGTGCAATCTTCCTTAATCACAGATGTCTTGAACAATATCAGTGTTTTGCTTTTTTCATAGCCGGATTATCTTGTCTTCATGTTTAGGATTCTTTATTCCACTGCATTGCCCTAAACGTGGTTGACTATTTAATGAAAAAGGCTAAAAATTGCAAAAAACTTTCAGATGCAAACCCCCGATACCATCATCAGTCAAGCACTTTGCATCAGGTGTACTGACCATTTAAAAGCTCACACTAGTAATTTTTTTTAACTGTTTAATTTCAGTACCAGTGTCTCAGAGACACAAAAATTATTTCTTTGTCCTGTCTCTTTCTGACTGCACTGGATGTGCTGGATAGCTCAGACATAGAAAGGCTGAGCTGAAGACTGACTGGCTCTCTAATTTATTCCTGCCTGTAATCAGCTTGCTCACAGAAGTTCACCTCAGACTCAGATTTTGACATCCCAAAATGAAATCAGTCACTGATATCTTGGTGTTTTGCTTCCGTTCAATTGGTAGCTAGTAGTTGTTTGAGCTATATGCTGTGTCAATTGGTTATGCTGAGTTGATGACCTGCCCTGCTTCCCTTTTTCCAGCCAGATAACTTAAGTCAGAACGGGATGGACTCTGGGCGTTGAGTGACGGGAGGAGATGAATGGATAGCTTCTACCTCCTCTGAATGATCAAAGGCGCTCGTCTCAGTGCTCTCTTTGTTGATGTTCAGCGTCCTTTTCCACCATGCCCTTCTCCCTTTGTTTCCTTCTTTGCAGAGCAGCCCTTTTTTTTTGTTTTTTTATGTCTGAACCGCCCCGCCTGTGTGAGATTACAAGGATCCCGCGTTGAGCTGGACAGAGTCAATGATGATGCTATTAGGCAGGAATGCCAAAGGAGAGAGGTGGAGGTTTTTGTGAGAATTAGAGGAGGAGAGAGGAGTGTGGCAGTCTACAGTTTGTGTTTGTGTGTTTCATGCTCTAATAGACCTGCCCCTGGAATATTAAAATGGCCTTTAATTTTTAGGTCTGTATACATGCACCTTCTGAAGTGCCCTGAGGTGCTCTTAGCGCAAAAAAGTTTCAACTCCATTTAGCATGTAATTGGTGCTCAGAGGTTATATCCCTCCTTTCATCTTGGAAGGCAGCACATACCTGAAGGCTGCAACAGACACACTTCAAACATTGTCCATTCTGCTCCCTGTTTACAAGTTTATGTTTGACAGCTTCAGAGATGCCGTAGCTACAGTGAGAAAAGGCCACTGCTGGTGTTTAGAAAAGTCACAGGTAGTTGACCTTTGGATGTGCTGGCTGACATGAACATGTTTGACTTCCATGACCCATTTAACAGACATTTTTCTGATGTTTCTGGTACACCATGTTTGGTTTATCCCCCTCTAGGGTTTGGATTTGTTTTTTTAACCTCAGTTAAATTCATCCTGAGTCTCATCCTGAGGTCCAGAAGGTTCCTGTGCCCTGGTTGTGACCTCGTTGACATTGCTTGTCTGAGCTCTAATCAGTTTCTTCTTTTCCTCTTGCGGTTTGGTTTTTTGACTGACTGCAGTAGTGAAAAAACTGAGAAACAGATTGGGAACTTTAGGGTGTAACACATTATAATTAATGGCTGAAAGTGAGTTGAAGCTCAAAGGAGAAAGACAGAAAGAACAGTGCAAGTTTTTGCAAAAAAAACCCAACTTATCTGCAGTGAAATAAGAGTATGTGGTGCACTTGCCCATCAGTTATGTGCGATATGTAGAAAACAAAGTTCATGATTGTTGACTTTATAAAGTGAATATTTCTACTGTTTACTTTTTGACCAAAGATAGAAAGACTTGTCAAATCCTGTCTATGTTGTATTAAACCATTAGTGGAACAGCATGAACAGCATGCCACCACCTACTCTGCACTATAATTTTTCCTGAATGCCAAAAGAATAATTAACACATGAAAACAATATTAGAATTTAAATGCTAAGGAGTCAGCAATGTATGAATAGGCTTGTATAAACTTCTCATTGCCATCAGGATTGTGGTCCAGTCATCAACTGAGTTAGACTTCCCCAAATTTTTTTTCAAATGTACTTTATATACATCAAAACAGGTATTAGAGTTATCTTAGATTTGACAAGTAAAAAGAATTGTCTTTTAATCACAGTTTATAATGGTGACCATTCCCTTCTCTGTGTTTATGGAACATGTGCTGTGTTTGCTGCATGTCTTAGACGTGTTTTTCCTGTTCTGGGGCCAACATGTTTATCTGACCTATTGCTAACTCTTACCATGTGTCCACAACACAAGCAACTGGCCAATCAAAGCCCATTTATCCCAGAGAGCCGAACAGTCGCAGCAACTCAGGTGATTCTGATAACAGCGGCCAAAGCTTGACCTTTGTTGGTAGGAAGCAGCTTTTAAAAGCTGTTCTTGCTGTAACAACGTAGTGGCAACAGACGATTTGGGGCACTTAACACATTCTGAAATTTATAAATATAATTATGAATAACACACTGACCCATTTCTGTGCCTCTGCTATAAAATTGGGGCTCCCAAACCACTCTCTCAAAATCACTACCATGGAATCCAAGTGGATTGTTTCCAGCTGCTGGTTGCCAGCTATACCAGCTGCAGACATACATGCACTGTGTTCTATATGACTATTTGCTGGTCAGCATTTTTAGTGCTTTATTACTCATAATCATAAGCAGCAAGCTCAGCACTTCAATGAGGGCTTTTTCTCAAATCAGTGTTTTTACAGTCAATTTCAGCTCTACAGATTGATGTCTAGACGTTATTATTAGGGAAACATTTTCCCTGCAGGACTTTTTAGCACGGATTCATTGGATTTCTTTGTTTTACATCATACTCTCAGGGTCTGGAGGACTCATTTGGAATACATTACATTTATGTCCATATAAAACTGGTTCCAATGTTGAACATTCCCCTGGTTTGGTATGGCATGACCTCATTTTCTCTACTGTGTAAGCTGTTTATGTATGTTTCTGTTGGAACATATGTTTCAGCAGCCTGACTGGTGTTGTCAAAGTGACTTTCATTTTAAAACCTTGAACGCTGGAGTGATGTGCCTCCTGCCATAGTGAAACATAGGAGACACATTTTTTGGTTTTACAGGAATAGAAATAGATAAAAACATCTCCGGACTCATCAGTTACCCTGTAATTCCTGAGCTTTTTACCATCTCTCAGCTCCTTCCTGCCTGCAGTGATAATGTTTCATATTTTATCAGCCTTATAGTGCTTGTGCTTACCTTGGTAATAGGACTTTTACATGCTTACAAATGTGAATGAAAAAAAAACCCTGCCTTAAATAACACCTGTGCAGTGTGGACTCTGCCAAAACAGAGATAAAAGCGCTATAATAGTGATAGTTGGTCCCAAATGTGTATGTCAGTGGGCCCAAGACACTGAATACTAATACTGTTCCATGTCTGCTAGATATGTACATTGGAAACACAGCTGGCACTCTCACCTGAAAATTTTATAAGGTGTTAATGTGTTAGTGTTGTTGCCAAGAACGTCATTTATTGTTACATCCATTAAATTCAGTCCACTGGCCAAACTTTACCATACTATAATAGACCAAGCAGAGCATTACATCCTCGTAAAAGCTCAGTGATCTTATTATTGCAGGATGCTGGTTTACAGACATATGTGAACAGTAAGTTTTCAGTGATGGTATGTACAGTATGTATAGAGAGGAGTCTTCATTTCTTCAGGAGCGATTGAACAAAATGTCAACAGAATGTCTTCAGTTCTGTCAGACCTCTTTGCTTTCTGTAATCATGATCGTGAAAATTTCTCTATGGTTGTGCAAGAAAGTATTGGATCTGAGTGCAGTGTGTTGTTCTCGAAGCATTTTCCTCCTCTCTGTTGCCTTTTGCAGATATATTTTCTCCCTTTTTAGATCCTCTCATTCATCCTTTTCTCTTTTTTCACACCAGTGCTTCATAGAAGCATTTCCTGAAAGGCTGCACAACTGCTGACAGGTTCATGTGTCTGCACCAGAGAAAAGCAGATAAAGATAGAAACAAGCACACAGAGGTAGAGATGAAACAGCAAAGCAGCTAAGAGGTTTGATTGACATTGAGGCCTGTTTGTGTGTGTGTTTTTTTTATGTGTCTGAACAAGACAAGTGTTTAGGGAATCTGAATTACAGGCTGCGAGGCTGAAGGTCAGGCTGTCACTGCCCTCTGCCCCTTGTTTCTGATGGGTATGTGATGGGGGAAGTCATTCATCACAAAGACCACCACAGACCAGTGTTTTCAAGTGTTATATATGCACCATAGCATGTGTTTTATTTTACAAAAATCCATGAGCACACCAGAAAACAGGTGTTAATTTGTGTTCATACCCTTAATATATATAATCTGATATTGATCAACCATCTTAAAAACCTCCAAAACAAGCATTTTCTTTTTAATATGAAAATTAGCTTGATTTTCACTTTTTGTGTGACACACCTGGGCAATTCTATAAGTGCTCTTGTTGTGCTGCAGCAGACTCATTGAAAAACACTGCCTCAGACATCCGAGTGTGCGTCTGTGTGTGTGGTCGCATCGCTGATCTGCTGCATTTGGAGTTTTTTTGACTGCTTCAGCACGCACAATTAGACTTTCCCCAGTAAAACAAAAGAGCCTCACTAAACAGAAACCAGTACCACCACCCAGCACCCACCTACACCCAGTCAATTTTGGGCATTGTGGGATTACAGCATCACACATAAAGTACTCGGTCATGTGCTTTGCAGTTTTGTGGTTGTAATGTTGTGATCCTTACCATTTATTTTCAAGCCCTCTACTTAATTTCTGAGGCAAATTAATGCATTTAAAAGGCCAAATAAAATTTTTAAGTTCCTCTTTTTTGTTAAAAGAGTGAATCATAGAATCAGTCTCAGCCAAGTCTCAGGGTTTTGGCCTTTATTTCTACAATGGATACCATATGTAAAGACGTCACTACGCTCTCTCTCTCTCTGTTTTCTGCCCTCGCCGGTTTTCACCCCTTCTGCAAGAAGTATTTAGAGACTTAACACACACAATGCTACCTGAGGCCTCACTAAGCCGTAGCTTTGTGTTCTTCATCCTCTTCTCCTGCTCCCCCATCATCCTTAATATGTTGTCAAGGCAATAAAATGAGCATCTGTCTTTTCCTTTTTTTGCTGTGATGCATTATGGGTAAGTTGTTACACAACACAACCCATTTAGGGTGGGGTCAGTTAAGTAAGCTGTTTTTAGAACGGTGCAAAGGTGTCAGCAGGACTAACAACCATGATTTGTTTGTTTTTAAGTTTTACTCTTTCAGAACAGGTGAGGTTGATTTAGAGGTTAAGAAGATTCATCACAGCTTGACCCAGAAACCCAACCATCAATCAGTATTGACAGAAGTAGTCAAGGAGTCGAGAAATGAGTGCTGAGCAGAGAATTGATAACACAGCTTCGATCATAAATCAGACCAGACCTCCTCCACTCAGCCACATTCCTTTCAACTTTACGCAGCATTATTTGAGTGTTCACCCTTTGCCTTTAGACGTCTCAGCTAATGTTACTTGCTTATTTATGTTTGTAAATATATGGACAGCCATCTAATTTGTGGATGCAAAGCAGTGAGGAATTTGTGGGATGATCTTAATACAAACCAGACTTCGGCAGTTTGTTTCCTGACTTTCACTAAAAAGGGGGTGAAAAAAAAAATCTGAATTCCAAGTATTCTTAACATTTATCTTGATTGCCTACATAAAAGTCATCAAAGAGGATAAAAGATGAAAAAGAGTGCCAGGCTTCCAATAAAACTTCTATGGTCAGAAAAGTCTGACAAATGCAAAGAGACGGTATTGTAATTTGTTGAATTGGAGATGTCTGTTATGCTAAACATCAGTCTTCAAAAAGTGCTGTGGCAAAATCCAAGTCCTTCATTTAATTTACCAGTTTACTGGTTTGAATCTCTATCTAAATGCTTTCCATATAAAGAAACAAAATACATTATAGAAAACATAGAAGAGCACTCAGCAGCTCAGAAAGCTAAAATTACAATTTGAAATAGTAAAAGAGAAAATTCTTTTGCCGCACATGGATTTATGTATTTTTTACCTTGTACAGAATTTATTCAGATCCTAGAGTTCAAACGCTCAGTTGACGGCAAAGGTCAAAGTCGACCTCGAAGACGGGGTCAGACACGGTCTCAGTAAGACTCATTCCTCCTCCTTGTGGGGTTTTTCCTTGAATCCTTAAAGGGGCTCATGCATCTTACCTCCACCCAAGTCAACAAGACACCTTTATTCATGTAGCCTTAAATCACAAATTTGCTCCAAAGAGCTTCACCATCCAAATAGCATGACACACACTATGCTTTATTTTTATGTTTGGAAAAAACGTGATGTAATCTTACACACTTTGAGGTTCACATGTCGACACATAATACATGAATTTTAGTGTCTAACATTTAAGAAAATTCTTTTTGCATTGAGGTATGATGTATATATGACGATAATTGAGCATCATCTCCATTAACGAAGCTACTGCAAATAAAATGAAACCAAAAAGTACACTATCATGTTTGAGAACTACATTGTTCAGGTATAATTGCACTCCTCTACCCTCTGTATTTGTTTGCATTCAGACATGATATCCAGGCAGTAAACCAACCACACGAGCACATTACATTCAGCTCTATCTTTTGTTTGTTTTTTTCTTTGAAGACAACTGCAAATCCACTCATTATAGTCAGTCACATAGAGCTGAAATTGAGATTTAGACTCAAGGCTTTGACTGCCAACATGTGATAAAGTTTATGTGGATCCTCGGGACACTTTGTCTCTGACCTCACCCTCTCCCAGACCACATCAACAATTTCAAGTCATCATTCATTTTCTTCACTTCACTGCCTACTGTGCATTCATTACTTCTAGATAATGTTATCAAGACCATGAGTAATAAAAGTACACAGCTGTGTTGACAGATGTTTTGCATCTTTTTAAATCTTTGATTAGCCACAACAGTCACTTCCTCAGATTATCTAAGTAAGTTATTGCTGTCAAAGATGTTAAATAAGATGGGAGAGTTTAACATATCAGCTTAAACAGTTCAGGTAAAGCCACATTATATAACACATGATGTTTTGTAAATTTTGGCGCCCAACTCAAAGTGCAACCATTGCCTTCAATGCAAATCTAAGGTTTTTGTTACATTAATGTTGGTTGAATTGTTAACTACAAACAAAATTCAGCAGCATCATAACATTGTTATTTCCTGGAAACTATTGCTTGAAGTAAACATGCAAACTCTTACAATCTTTTTGCTCTGCAGAAGTCAAAAGTTTGTGCAAACGTTGCGCAGGACTCAGAACAGCAGAAAGCCAAGTGGGAGTTCCCTGAATCCAAGGGAATATGCCGCTGACATCTGAAATCTGACTATAACACAATACTGGCTTACACTCTGTCAAATTGGGCCTAAAATAATACAAAACAACAAAAAGCTAGTTATCAACTTTGCTAACACAACCAAATATTGAGCAGGTGTAATAACACAAGTCATGTGACCTGGCCAATATTTTTTCTTATTTAACAGCAAGAAAAAAACCTACAGTGGTATCTACTTTTTGTACACTCACAGACCACTATGCACAAGTTTACACACACAAATGTATATAGCAGGCAGGAAATTTCTGTTTGCTACTAAGTCGCCATATTTGGTTGCACGCACCACAGATTCCTAGAGGAGACAGTTATGAATTTACACTCACTCACACACACTGCCCACAATTAAGACTTAGCCTTTAGCATTGCGGCTTCTTCTGTATTGAGAATCCTGCACCGGTTTTTAAGTCAGATTGATGACTGACAGAGAATTTAGATCACCGATCTGTCTCTTTCCATCAGATCATGTATCTGGGAGGGATTACATGTCTGTGTGTGGGGTTTGCATCAGTTTGGTCTTACTGTACGTTTTTGTGTGTGAATTGCTGCGCATGATCTTTTAAACTCATGAACGCTATTAAAAGAGATCTGTGGTTCTGTGGCCCATCTTCCCAAGATGCATCCAACTGCCTCGGGTGAAGTGAAACTAGAAACGTAGCGGCACAACTAGCCAAGTTTAGCTGCGCGGTGGTCCTGTTCTCTCCCTGTTGGTTTTGGGGAAAAAGTTTCCATCACAAGTTCAATTTGTGGTGGTTTGAAATCAGGCCTGTTCAGCTCCTTTGCTCGAGGCTAAGCCTAAGCCATTAGATGGCATCTGGTGAAGTCAGACAGGATAAAAGAGCAAGAGTAAGGAAGAAAAAATGAAAGAAAAATAAGAAACAGAAAGGAAAAAATAGAGTGAATAGATAGACAGACAAAATGAGAAATGACTGAGCATGTATTCTGCAGCTGGGTGACTGATAAGCTCTGAATCCAATAGAGTCAGCTTACATCAAGCCAAAATATGATCTTTTTATGATGACAGTTAACGAGACTTTATTTGAGAAAATAGCCCTAAATGGAAATTATTATCCTGTGAGAGGCTCTAACCACTTCCAGTATGCTTTTCCGTTTAAAAGAGGCAACACATATGAACTTGGTAAGAAGCAGGAATTAATCTTTCACAAGGCTTCAATTTCCTGTTTGAGAAAACCTCTCAGGCTGATTTCACCACCGGTGTCTGAGTAAAGCTGGCCAATTTGAACTAATTTAATTTGGGATTTAGACCTCTACTAAAAAAAAGGATGAGCAAAAAGAAAGAAAAGTAAGATTGAAAATAGAGAGGAAAAGTTTAATAATATCAAAGAAAATAAATTGAATTGTTTGTAGTTATGAAAAAAATGAGAAAATTAAGAAAGAAAGAAGGAATAATAAGTTAGAATTATTTTTTGGTCTTTTTTTGTCCAATAGATCTATTAGATGTAGCATATGTGTTTACTCTATTAAGAGTGATGGCAGCTCACACTGGCCTTATTACAGAGCACTCTACACATTATGTTCTTAATGTTTTAGGTGCAGGATAATTGTTGTTTGTGCATTTATATCCCAAGAGTATAAATGCACTAGAGTGCCTAACCTCACATACATGAGTGTCTACAAACATGCTTGCTTCTTTGTGTGCTGTATGAACGGTGCTAAACACTTTACTCGCAGAGACACACTAATTGCATTGTGTGCTGTTCACATGTGTTTTCTCAGTGGAGCTGATTAAGTGAATTATGCCCCATAGCTGACAGTCAGGACGACAGCCACTCTCATTCTGGCAGATTTTACCCTGAGTCAGCAGACCGACAAAAAGCTGTGCGTGTTTACAGCCTCTGCTGTTGTTAAGTGCTGTAACAGCTTCATGTTGTGTAACTAGTTGGATTTTGTTGGACAGAGACAGTCATAGAACCTCTTACCTGGCTAATATAAGGCAAAATATCTTTAACTCCTAACCCACAGCAACTCTTTACGTCAGTTTAAAAATCTAGGCACTTTGGGCACATTTTGTCATTAAAATCATGAACCATGACCAACAGAAACAAACAGAGCCTTTTTGACTGTGTTGCTGCTGGTATTGATGAACAGAAGGTTTAGTTTAGGTTTTCCCTCAGGTCACTGTTGGCCTGTATTGTCACAGCACTGGCTTTTCTTTAGCTTTGTCATAAGACTTTTATAAACTAGAGGAATCATGAATTAGAAAAATTCTGGTTTTTGCCTTCGGGATAAAAAATGAGAAGAAAATTTTGTGTACAATAAATATGAATGTAGATATTGCTATGTAAACTCACTCCGCTGAAGCAGAAAAAAGTCTTACCAACAGCGAACACAAAGAAGAGAAAAAACAACTCGTCCTAGCTGCCGTGTCGTGTCATGGTCATAGCTTCAGTTGTGCACAGAACATTGTCTCTTTCATTTGTTTGTCATGCATGCAACATTTGTACTGCTGCTAAAATACTGAATTTATTTGATTTGGAGACATCAAAGATTGAGACCTTTCAATGCACTGGACTTGAAATTCCTTGCTGCTGATGCTGGAAGGAAAGAAGAACTCATTCTGCAGTGAATGTGCGAGTGATTCACAGCAAATTACTTTAACCTCAACATCAGTGGAAGCAAAACTAAGTTTGCCTTTGGACAGTTGCTCAGTTTGTTCCATCGCATTAGACTTTCTGTGACTGTTTATACTTGCATGTGATCTGCAGATGTACGATTTTACAGCAGTCATTAAAGATACATTTTGTTAGTATATCAAGGTGGAGGCTTAAGCTATTTTATCTTTTTATTAAGCTCAAGTCTACTTGTGTCCACAACTTACACATGGGATTTAAACAAATGGATGAGATGGTGATCTTTGGTCGTTGTATTCTTTTTCTCTTATTTGTTGTTTCTTCTTGTCAGATTTTTAGCTCGTTCTTTCACTCTGACTTCATTAGCTTGGCCATGTTCGTGCCACTAATGGCTTTCTCTGATCACAGAGAAAGCATTAAAACTATTTCCTGTGTTACAGCCAGAAGGCTTTGTGTTGTTCTCATGGACAGTATGTACTGTAGGCATGTGAAGTGAGTTAGCATCCTCACAATGGTTGGTGATATTGTATATTTTTCTAATTGTCAGAAAAGAAAAAGCAGCAATCTATCATACTAACAGGAAATGCCTGAGAAATTTCCATGCATTAGACCTCCATTGTTGTTTAGAGACTAATAAAACACATGAATGAGCTACATCGTCTCACTGAGCTACATGTTTCTTCATTCCAAATAACATAGACACTGTAGTTTATTTTGAGACAACCCCACAGACATTGTGCTGTATATACTAGCTGAAAGGCACTGCGTGTGCATTAAGCTGCAACTGAAAATAGTCCCTAACAAAGGCATTTTTACCCCAGCAGAGGAGGTTCTGTTTATGGTCTGGTTTGTTTCTCTGTTACTGATCTGATAGCCATGAAACTTGGTGGAAATTTGTAGCATGGGTCAGTTTTGTGTCCATTAATTTGTATAATAAACAGAGTAAGCCAATGCAAGCAAATGCTTTTTTCACCAGATAAGAATGCCTACTGAGATCCTGAAGCCAGTGTTGTGAAATAAATTCTTATAGTATGTCAAAACCGAAATCTAATTAGGCTAACCAAATGCTAGCTTAATATGCTGTCGTTTTTGTGAGCCAATTTGCCTTTGCTAACTTCTCGTGGCACACAGTGCATACGTTCTGTCAGAAATCTGCAGTAGAAGTTGACTTCCTCCAACAGACTCAAAAAAAAAGAAGAAGAAAGAGTTTTGCAAACGGATTGAAGATCACAGAGGTTCTGGTAGGAATAAATGGACTTCTGGTTAACTGGTGGTACACAGAACCATTTGGAAATGTCGCATTTAACTTTGGAGCCGATCCAGATCACTTGGGGGACTTTTTAAAATTTATCAATTTATTTTTTTTCTTTCATTATTATTGCAGATGGTTGCACAAGAGAGCTATTGGTCTTGGCAGAGGTTTGGCTTCTCCGAGTGCCCTTTAAGTCCAAAATGAATTTGTCTAGTTGACTAATAAGGTCCAATATTTTGTGAAAGGAGCCATTAGTTTGACTCTCCAGACCTGCAGGAAAAGCAGTTTTTAAAAAATGAAGCAGTGATTTTCCTTTCCTTGACCCCAATTCATGAGGTGCCTTTGGGCAAGACACTTAACCCCCAACAGTTCAAGTGAACTGCTTGAACTGGGAAGCTTCCAGGCTTTAATATTTGAAATTGTTAGAGTTTAAAAATGGCACTGAGAAGAGGCAATCATGCTCTGGTTCTTGATTGTAAATATAAAAAGAAAATAATGGTGAATTTCAGTATTAATCTTAATCTTGATGTGTCAAAGATTATTTCACAGTTAGCTTTATGTCATCAAACACTGTTCAGAGGTCATGTGTATCAGCTATGGTTTTTTTCACAGTGTTGGTGCAAAGGCGGTGGCTGTGGTTAGGGACACTGTAGCCAAAATAGTGTAAAGAATACTTACAACAGTCATGGGAACTTCTCCCAAAAGGAAAGAGTTGTCAGGTTTTCCATCTCTGAAAACTTTGGCTCGAGATCCATGTTCCGTTCAGAGAAGCCAGACACATTTCCATGTTAGTTTTAAAAAGGGTCTCTGATCGCAGTAAATGTTCCTTCACTCCACCTTGAGGATTTACAAGGATGCCAAAATCTGGGTCATTTGGAAAATGGCTTTTTGCTTCTTTGTGTATGTTATGAGTATGAAAGGAAATAAGAGTGCTTGCGTAGTAGTTTTTCAGTGGAGTGTAAGGAGCTGCTGCATGCAAAGATGAGACAAGAAAATGCCTCTGAATCCTCATTGAATGTAGAATGTAAGAGAAAAAACATGAGACAGAAAGAGAATGGAAAACTCTAGTTGATGAGTGTGTTTAAAGTGGTCCAGTTATCCACAATTATTTAATTTGTCTCCTGGCAAATTTGAAGACTTTTGTAAAAGAGTTTAAACTGTATCCTTTTTCAAAAGTGAGGGATCCTCTGAAATTGTGCTCCCTGCAACAAGGGAAACCTTGTTTTCCAATCTGCTTGCATGAGCAGAACTGCGGTGTGTGTGTGTGTGTGGGTGTGTGTGTGTGTGTGTGTGTGCGGGTGCATTTTGCAGCCCCTCATCAGGCTCATTCCACAGCACAGCTGCAGTGGCTGAAGTCACACAGTTTGACTCGAGAAGGGGCTTAGCAGCTCATTAACGGACAGAACAAAGTGAGCTGAGAAACAGCATGTGAACCAACACGGGCACAGACACAGAGCACAGGCCATGTTGTCACTATGTGGTACTGGTGCTCTACATTTTATGGTACAGTGGGGGACAGCCAAACATTTAGCAGACATATACAGGAGAGGATTACAAAAACTGAGCTGAAAAGTTTTTCCTTTGCATCCAGAAAGGAACCAATAACACAAGGAATGACAGGGAGGGTTGCACATTCCCTTTTGCCTGTATATACAATGACATTTTCAGTATTTTCTGATATTTTATGGACAAAACAATAATTGAGTTATGTAAGAAAAAATCTGTCGATTAATCAGTAACGAAAGAGATTGTTCCCCTCAAAACAAACGTGTTATTTGTGAATTTATAAATATACCAACTTGGCCGTAAAAGAAAAATTATTTAGGTGCCTAAATGATACTGCATTGATCCAAGGGAATCCAGATAAATACATAGAAAAACAAACCGGGAAACAAAACTGGGTGATACACTTTGTTATTTTTCAAATGTAGACGTACTACATGATGGGTCATTGATAAGTTTTTGTCCTGATTTAAAAGGAGAGGAGTTAAACAGCTCTTGTTACACGCACATGAAATTCAACTCTTTGTTTACATGTCCACGTGGACCTTATGGGTGGCGGAGGTAGCAATGAATGCTCAATGACAGATGCTGTTCTTTTCAGACAGTGCTGACTTGCAACTCTTTTGTCAGCCAAAACAGAAATACCAGGAGAGTTACTAATTTTAAACTTTCTGCATAATCACTTACCCATCCCCTCTACCTTGGGCCAATCACCACTTGTATGACTGCATTCAGTTTATTATTATTAATGGTTATTTGTATTTAATATGTATTTTGGATTTGTAACAGTGTCAGTCATGCTAGATAGTTTTCAGTAAGTTTGGGAATAAATTCATCCAGTGAATAATGAACTGACATCATCGCATGATCTGCTTTTTAATGAATACACATTCTCTTTTCTCTGTATTTTCAAATCTTACCTCTCTATCTCTTCACCATTTACTGCTTTGTCTGTTCATGACATGTAGATTGTACCTGCTTTGTAACATCATTGTCAGAACAAGTTAGAAGTCTTCTCGGGGTTTACATGTTTTATCAATATAGACCTTAAACCTTTATCATTATCATTATTTTGGATCTGTTCTGGGGAAAAATTCAAGTCCACAATTCCAATCTTCCTTGTCATTCTTCCTATGTTTTTATGATCTGTCACACTCAATTTTTCCCTGCCTCTTTTAGTTAAATTTATCTCCTTTTCTCAAGTTTTTCCTTTCTACCATCCATATTGTGTCATTCTGATGCAAAAACTTGTATACATTTGCCAAAACTAATATTTGGCCAAAGAAAGGAGTTAAGGAAGCAAAAATGTTTGCAGTTTTTCATCTGATGCAGAGTTCAGCCTGTGGCACTATTAATCATAGAGCCTCTGGCTTTTATTTTTCTAATTTGTTTGGTTTTTTTTGCAGAGATTGGACCCGTAACAATCACAACAGACCCAAAGAAGTTCCAGTATGAGCTGAGAGAGCTGTACGTTCAGGTGGGTTCAGAGATCACATTCATCAAGTGGAGAAAACAGCAGCATTAGGCTGGATGCTATAGCAGTAGCATAAGGTCATCTGGCCTTGATAAAAGCAGTAGACTGTGGTCATACCAGATGTCTGGGTAGGAACGTTTGTTTGTGATTAAGACCAAGCGAGATCAGTCATTCTACAATAGATATTTAAGATGTTTCCAAAAAATATGTCTTTTTCTCTCTCATATAATGCAGCTAGAGGCTCTAACACTCCATGGTCTTGTATAAACCTTTCCTTTGCCAGGGAATGACCTCCTCTTTATCCCTTGTTTATTTGCCTTCCTGCTCCATTACAAACAAATGCATACACAAAAACATACAATGGATAGAAAGCTAAACAGACTTTCGCCAAGCTCAAATTTTTGTGTAATCACTTGTAGAGAGAAAGGGAGTTGTTCTGAAACGTTGTATTGTTCTACATGAGCAAAGCAGAAAAGCATCTTCTGGTTCTGTTTATGTTTAATTGATTAACACACGAGGACGACAGAGACAGACAGATGCAGACGGAGACGAGCAATATTCAGTGGTCCGTCCTTTGAAGAGAAAGATTTGGCAAGTGTCTGTGCATCCTTGGCATGAGCTTCACTTAATCTGGTGTGCGAGCGTGTTGTGTGTAGCATGGAAGAGATCCAGTTTCCTTTCACTTGCTGCTTCATTCCTGAGTCTGTTTTTCCTCCCCTCACCTCTTCACCTGCACAACCCCTGAAGAGGTTTTGGCCAGTGTGCATGGAAAAGATACTCTTTGGACTTGACATTTTTCGTAAAAATCGAAATTTTTCTGACATGAACGCTATTATGAGTGTGTGTGAATGTTTGGAAACATCACATATTTTCAATACTCAAGAACAAAAGTGCAAAAAGGGGTTATCTGGCTTGTGTTGGGGGCAAGCTGGGAATGGGGGAGTCAATTTTTGGTCAAAGGGGAGATGTTGGGATTCAGGAGAGACAGAGTTCCTGTCTCCTCACCTTTCGCCCCCCTCCTACCTCCAGCCTAGAATCATGGTTCACTCCATTCCAGATGTTGCTGTTGGGAATTGATGCATCATAGCAAACTATTGAACCCTCCTGAAACACAGAAATATGTCTGCTGGAATGCTTCAGGGGACATTTGTCTTTGACCCCACCAGTGAGACAAAAGACAGATTGAACACTGGCATTTACACAAACTGTCCCACATTTTTTAACAATGTTTGTTGCCACTGTCAGTCTGTTCGGAACAAAATTGTTTTTGTGCCCCTTTGTCTGTTTTTAATGGCATATTTATAAAAGCTACAAAGTTCCATAGACATTATTGGTCTCATAACTTAAGACATGTTAGTGTTATTTCTATGTTTTTGATAGGAAAGTACATCATTAGAGTTAGAATTTTGTAAATTTGCAAGACAATCATTGTAATATTTGTGATATTGTGATCAAAGCACTGTGGTAATGATACATAACACACACTCAGTAGTCATTTAATTGAATATATCTTTGCAATCCAGTTCAATCCAATACAACTATTTTGCCAGTATAAGGACTATGATGTTCACTTTTTGTTGACATTGTCTTAGAGGTTTGAATTTAAATTTATATTAGCATAAAGTTGATAGAAATAAACTGTACTGCATTTTATTAAGAGGTTTTTGTTACCATCCTGCTAACCCATGTTTGGTAATGAAAAGGACAAAAATACCATCTAGATGTACAATTAACCATACAGCAATTCAGATGACTTTTTTGATATCTGCATTAAAAAAAATTCCAAAGGGGTCCAACATACATGGTTGAGAGGTCAGGTACAGTTACTGGAATTAGCTCGTATGACAGCAGACAGCCAGTGGCTAGCTATTAGCCAGTGGGACATACCCTTAAAAATTCATACAGTTTAATTTAAAGAAGTGAATTATTACAATTTTTTGTTGTCAGGCTCGAAGTTGTCAATAACAGGTAACTTCATCATAGAGACTGAAATAATTTTTTGTACCAGGTTATAAACACTCAGACATTGCAGCTTGGTACATTGCTACAGTTTGCTGATGATGTCCTCGTCTTCCTCAGGGAGGTGGTGACTGCCCAGAGATGAGTGTTGGTGCCATTAAGATTGCCTTGGAGATCTCCTTGCCAGGATCCTTCATTTACGTCTTCACAGACGCTCGTTCCAAAGATTACAAGCTGACCCATGAAGTCCTGCAGCTCATTCAACAGAAACAGTCACAGGTTTGGATATTTCTGCAGTAACTTGTATATTGTATCCAGGGTTACAGGTCAAGACATCACATGACTATGTGCATGTGTGTGTGTGTAGGTGGTGTTTGTGCTGACAGGAGACTGTGATGATAGGACTCATATCGGCTACAAGGTTTATGAGGAGATTGCTTCCACCAGCTCCGGCCAAGTCTTTCATTTAGACAAGAAACAGGTCAATGAGGTAAGTGAATTACTCAGTGGAAATTTTGAGCTGAACTTCTTTTATCTTTGCTTATTTGCAATTACAGTTTTTTTAAGTTTCATTTTTTAACAAAAAGAAAAACTTTCATGTTTTTGAAGTTGTGTTTTGTTCATGTAATTCAGGTCACCTAAACCTGGCCTGGGTTGTGCAACCAAGCATGGTAAATTAAATGGCAGTTGAAAGTTTTACAGCTGCTCTCGTGTCCCACATGTGCCCACGTTCAAGTCTGGACTGCAGATCAAATTTGCAGGAAACATTTAATTGATTGATGCATTCCGTAGCCCTTTTTAACCTTTCCAAGAAATGTAAATCATGGGTCTTGGGCTGGGCAGGGAGTCAAAGCGTAGCATTTGAATAGTAATGCTTTTTTTTTTTTAAGTCCTTGAAAGGGGAGGATGGGATTCTCCATTTTCTATGGAGACCAAATGAGGGCCCTTTGCTCTCTGTCCCTCTTTTATACTAATGCACTGTGTCACATTAGTCTCACATCTTGTATGCCTGTTCCTTACACATTCTGAGTAATATATTATCAGGGTTTGGGTCTCACACAGTAGCTGTTGAGGGAATGCAAAAAAACTTCCTGAGGAAAGCTGCACATATATCAAGGGGATGACTTAGAATGTAACTGATGGGGTAAACTTCCAGCAGTACAACTGATGCATAATTCCTTCATTTTCTTACCCACATTGTAGGTTCTGAAATGGGTGGAGGAGGCAGTGCAGTCATCCAAGGTCCACCTGCTGTCCACTGACCACTACAATGGGGTCAGCAACACTTGGCAGATGCCCTTTGACCCCAGCCTCAAGGAAGTCACTGTGGCTCTCAGTGGCCCAGCACCCAACATTGAAATAAAAAACCCACAGGGTAAGATAAGTGTTAAGACGTGACGTTACATAAACATTAGAAGTGTATCTAGAAAATCTCATTTTTGTTTTTCATTTTTCAAATTGTTATATGTATTAGTATGTGTATTATCAACGGACAGGTGAAAAGGAAATAAGAAAAAAGTGAACTAGGTTGAGAAATATTATAAAGCAGATTCTTCTTTACAATTGAATCAAATGTTGTCTTCTCAGTCAACAGTTCTTAATCCATCTGAACACATATGGGAGATTTTGATCTGTCATTAAATACAGCGTTCCCCATCCTTTCATTATAACACCAACTAAAAGGAAAATACAAAGTACTTAAAGCAGCAGCTTGAGCATCAGCCAAGAAAGGCTGTAAGATGTGGCTGGATTGTAAGATGTGTTTGTGATGTGCCATTTAGTGCCAACATACTTTCAAAAATACTGGCTCTGTTCAATTTGGTTTTATTTTGTGGGTTATGAGGAACCTTACACAGTTCTTTCAGCAAAAGTCTCCAACTTTGTGAGTTTGTAGTAGTTATCTGGGTCGGAATGATGAGGGCTTATATCTGTGGGGAGATTTTTATGTCCCGTTCTCTTTCCAGCTGTTGCTTCATATATCCTGTTGAGGTAAATTTTCTGTATTAATGATGTAATACAGAGCATTTTATTGTGGAAAAAATATAAATACAAAAGACATTCCCATTTCTGGTTATTTCTATGTCTATTTTGTAGTCTTCATAATGCAGATGTGTTCATATCTGTAACATTTAGACATCCTGAGTGTAGTTAGAGCAGTTTTATAAACATAAAAGCTTTAATTATGACTAAACATAAAGCAGACTTTAGGTTTTGGTTTTGTCTCTCTAAAGCAGAAGGCAAAAGCTTTTTCAGACTACTTTGGCATAACTGTATACAAAATTATGCAAGCTCAAGCTTCCACAATCATACAGGAAGAGTTTAAAGAAGAAAAGGAAATTTTTCTGTTTGGGAAATGAAGCTAACTGGTAGTTGCAGTAACAGACCAGAGAGAGGGGAACACATACAAACACACACACACACAAAACACTTTTTTTTATCCATGATAGAATTTTATTGGACCATCCTGCATCTCAATATTTTGACAACCAACATTAATATTTTATATGCAGCTTGTAGCCACACACCAAGAAGTGCTAACATTTCATTTGTATGTCAGAGCTGCAGAAGAGAAGAATAATTGTGTCCATGTTCATGTCTGGTCTCTAGGGAAGCTTGTGGGGAAGAGTGATGGCCTGACTGAGCTTCTGCACATTCCCAACTCTGCCAAAGTTGTCAACATCAAGGACCCACAGCCTGGCATGTGGTCTATCAAGGTAAACAATTCATCCTTTACCTGGGAATGTGTGTAAAATTACAGGCTTCTCCTAACAATTCCCAGAGCTGAGCTGTCTTTTAAAAAGACTTACTGCAAATAGTTCAGTAGTCTGACCTTGGAATGAGGTCACAGCTCACACCTCAGTAGGGAGCGATGTCCTTGAGGAAGGCTCTTAAGTTGAATTACTGCAGTAATATATATAATTTAACATGCGTGACGGCTGGGGAAAGCATCTCCGAGCAAACACAAACACCATCACAGAGACAGATTGAAGCCCTGAGATGATTTTCAAGTCAGTTCTGAAAAAGGGGAATAAAGCGTGTTTTAAGTTTTCCACATGTTGCTGTTATGTTACCCTTTGCAGAGTTGGAACTGTTGGCACCCTGCCGTCAAGGTAGAACAAAAAAAAAAGGTCACCAGTTTGACTGCCCACACAATCAGTGCCAGATGTTGGGAAATGACAAGCATTTTTACCTGAGTGATTTGTTGAAGGGGCCTTGATGGCCCCTGTGTTCTCTCTAGACTCCTGCTGGGACGCTTTCGCTCATCTTTACATAGCTGTGTATTGTGTTAGCACCTGTTTGATTTACAGGGGCAGAGATTAGATTAAAAATCAGCCCTGTGTTTCGTCCAAGTTAAAATGCAGTTGTGAGCATTCAGTTTGTTCTGTTAAGGATTACATTTCCCATTATTTGGTCTGGCACTCTTACACTTCTTAAACCTTTTTACAACACATGGTATTTGGATCTTGTCACTTGTAAATCAGTGAAACGTCCCTGAATACAACTATTGTGTCTCTTTTTAGTTTTGCCTTTTCTTCCTTTCCTTCTATCATGCCTTTTAATGCCTCTTAATCCCCTCTCAGTAGGGAGAAATGACATTATGGGCCATTATAGGCATTATAGGAAAACTATTCAGTGCTTAAATCTCATGCATTCATTCATCTTAATAGAGGGTGTAAAAAGTAAGATGAATGAGGAACGTACACTCAATGTAATTTTTGTCTTTGGACTTAGGTTTGATTTACTGTATACGATGAAGCAAGGCTTTTCCAGCTGTCTCTGCACTTAACCAACAGGTTAATCTCTTACTGTGTGAGAAAGTCTTTCTCCACCTACACACAAAAAAACAAGGCTGGAGCTTAAATTAATAAGTGTAGCTTTTCTGGCTGTTTTTTTCTTCCTGTGTGACAGAGACTAAAAAACACTTCCTAATCTATTGCATTACCTCTGGCAGACCTTTTGCAACATGTGATTGACTGATTACATTAAACTTTTTGGCTTTGAAACATTTTCTGTTGCTTGTACTTAAAAAATGAGTCTTTGAGATTCAAAGATGCTCAAAGATGAATATTTCCGCATCCCTGCTTATCCTGTTTAATAGCAGCTTCAAAAACACATCAGAAGGCTTTCACTGAGGTCTGTCAGACTCCAGCCAGTTCATATGGTGACCTGTGCCATGGACAGAGCTCATGATGGAGGTGTTGAGGGAAATCAAACAGACAAGAAAAATAGAAATTTCATCCTCCTTTCTTATTTCTGTCCTGTGTTTGTCCCTCATTCCTCTCCCTGTCTCATCTTTCTCCATTAAATCTCTTTTCTGTCACTCATCTCTCCTGTTTCTCCTTGGCAGCTTCATCCAAACAGATTGACTCCTCTGATGCTCTCCTGTACAAAAAGCTCCTCTGTTCTCTCACTTCACATCTTGTTTTCCCCATTTTTCTTCTTGGACATGGCCTTTTCCAAACTCAGCCCTCCACACGGCTCTATCTGGCTCGCAGACTAAGTATATCTCCCTCTCATCTGTGGCTGGGTTTCCCAGGACATCGAAAGAAATCTGGATAAATAGTTTTGAGGGATTTCACTGTTCTGCCACGCTGGGTTTCAGTAAGGCTAACGGCCTGTGACACCCCAGTGTCAGACCCAGGCCTTTAGATTGTGTGTGAAAGGGAATTTGATCCTTTTTAATCTGCCTTTAATTGGCTGTTGTGGTGGAGTATAGATGGTGGGTTCACCCTCCAACAATGCCTGCTTACTCCGTTTTGACCCGAGTTCTGCTACATTAACATTCAGGTTGTGCTAGTGTAATCTATTTGTAAATGCCGTATTAGCAACTAGTGGAGAAGAAATAATGCAGTTTTATGTTTTTGCACTAAGAGGAAACAATAACAGATGTACACAGAGAGGTGTCAATCAAACAGTAATGCTGTTGTGAGTTTTAAATGACAAAACCTGTCAGAGGGAGAGTAATAAATTTTTCCCAATTGTGATTGTTAGCTCTATTACCTTGGTATAAAAGTAACTGAGGCATTTGCACTTTTGTCACAATAGTAAGCAGCTTCTCCATCTGCACTTTTTAGGACGATGATGTCCGTAAACAGCACTTTAAAATCAAGTTTCTTGATTTTGCCCAAACACTTCCTCCTCAGAGTAACTGTATGTGTCATTGCATGTGAGTGCGTGTTTGTATATTTGAGTTTGTGTTCGTGTTTGAACATGTGCTCCGCTGACGTTCGTCCAGGTGAGACCTATTTTGGGTCACTCATCAGTGCTGCGGTGACCTCAGCGCTGATGAGAGCATTTAAGCTTCAAACTGAATTTTATAGGCCATGATAATAGTTTGGAAGGGCTGTAATTTCAAAAGCATGCAAACAGCTCAAAGGAAATGCCGTGCTGGTGACCTGCCTCGCAATTGTTCTTTGTGTCTGCTTGTTCTCTTTCTTAGTCTGTTTCTCTCTTTATAGTATTTTGTTCTGATTTGCAGACTGTAGCCTTGGATTCTGCCAAACACAAAAACACATCAGATAGTTTAAATAATAAAAGAGAAGAAGCAGGACAGTAATTTTGAAGGACTTGAAGCAATTGGGAAATTTATTGAAAGACTTATGTCTGCCAAGCAGAGAAAACAAAGACTAAACAGAATTGTTAATCCATCCTGTTCTCTTATGCTTTCTATTTTTTCTTTGCACATGTTCCACACAATCACATCTGAAAGTCTCTGGTGTAAAAAGCTGCAGAAATGGTCCTAACTCAGCCATACAAGAGCAGATTTAGGAGAGTGAGGGTGTATCCAAGGACTGTGCTGATCAGTCTGTCCCGGTGGGTGTGAAATTAGGAAATGAGTGGCTTTAATGACAGGGACTATTCACGTCTTTGGTAAGAGCATGACCTTTAAAGGACCTCTCCCTTAATTATGGCCTCATTTACAACCAGCCCAAGAACCGGTGTAATTCCATGGTTGCCATTAAGGCAGGTTTGATGACCAAGGCATGTATTGTTTTTCATGATGGCAGACATTAGCATTTAAGGCTGCGGCGCATGCCTTTTGTCCTGTTGTTACCTCATTGTTTTAGCTTTGTTATTTCCCCAGAGGTGCTGCTCTATCCTGTGTGGCAGTTTTCTTTTCCCAGAGAATTAAAGTTTGTGTCAGGTTGAAATGTGAAATACAGTAAATCAACGTATTATCTTTCATTGCAAGCAACCAAAAATGAACACTTAACTTTTCGTGCCTCACTCTGCATTGTGAGTCAGTGTTTGTGCCACCTTCAGTGTGTTTTACCGTAGGTGAGGAGTTTCCCCTCACACTAACCTGTATTTTGTTGTAATTACTCTGTCTGTGTCTCTCTCAAAGTTTCAAAGGACCTCTATATGATGAAGACCATGTAAGCTATTAGCCACTCTTTCATTATAGAATATTGGTCGCGTTTGTGTGATTAAAGTGTGAATATCAGACAGAACGAGGCACCTCTGAACTGTGAATATTTTATATGCTCAGATATTAGACAGTTACCTTTACCTTAGCTACAGATGCTTGTCCGTACATGCCAGATGGGTTGGCATCAAAAAGCCTGTTACACAACAGTCTCAGTGTATCCGTCTGACATTTAGACCAATCAGTGCTTTCTATGATGCAACAAGTATTCTCTCTTTTGTTCTTTTGCATTATATCTGAATGAGTCAATCGAATCACACATTGAGAAACTTGTTTCCAGTCTCAAACATGAATTAAGTTTCTCTTTTTAGGAACAAGTCCAGTTTCTCCTTCTAGGAAATGACTGACTTTTTCCTGTTATCTTGTATTCATGTTATACCTGGATATTGTGTTCATGCATCCAAAGCAGTTTTGAATAATAAAGATGTGACACTTGAAAGTGTTAATTTCTATCGGTGATAGATCGGTGTCTATAATTTCTATATAGACACCGATCGTGCTCAGCATGTTGAGACGAAATCTTTTCAAGAAGATAAAGCTAGTACAGATGTTCTAACCAGTGGTACAAATGTACCTCACATATCTGCTAATCTACTTGTCCCCCTTTTTTAAACCAGACCTCGAGTGAAGGAAGACACTCAGTCCGTATCTCTGGTCTTAGCACTATTGACTTCCGTGCCGGGTTTTCCAGAAAGCCCACCATGGACTTCAAACAGACCTCCAGTAGGCCAGTTCAAGGTCAGTGAGGTCAACCTTACCAAACTGTAAAATCGCCCGGTCACCACAGCTGTTGCTTTCACCTGTTTTGTTCACTTGCATCTGTCAGCTCTGGAACAGTAAAGTATCCTGTTTATTTTATGCCAACTTTCCAGGTATTCCCACCCACATCCTCCTGAACACCACGGGGCTTTCACCTCCTGCTCGGGCTGACAGGCTTGAGCTCCTGTCAATCATGGGCGAGGTGATAAAAACTTTGCCAATCCGTTACTACCCTGAGCGCCAGCCGTACGGCCTGTGGAACATCACAGAGTTCATCCCACCCAACGAGGCTTTCTTCCTGAGGGTGACAGGATACGACCTGGATGGTTTTCTGTTCCAGAGAGTCTCTAGTGTTTCCTTTTCCAGCATTATACCTGGTCAGTAATGCAGTTGTGTCACCCACATTTAGATAACAATGTGAGAGATTTTGTTGTAATTTGACTGATCAAATGCTGAAGTGATTAAATATGTTTGCTTAATTTTTAATTATTCCTTTTTAAGATGCCCCTAAGGTGCTGATGCCCGCTAAAACTCATGGTTACTACCTCCAGAGAGGGGCTGTCACATGCCAGGTAGACAGCCTGATCCCCTTTACTCTGCGCTTCAACAGGGATGGGAGGCGACTTGGTGAGGACCAACTCTTCAGGTAAGCATAGCAGGGAAGGACTGTAGTTACAGTTCAGAGTACCTCAAACTTTCAGACCCAATAACTCCTTTTAAAGGAACTAAAATGTTCTTTCAGGCCTCTGTCAGCTGACATATGAAAAACTCCAAAGGTTCCTAGTATCTAGGAAAAGTTCCTGTGATGGAAAAGCAGCTTATGTGTATCAGTTTAGGGACTGTATTTTAAAGTCAAGCCAGAATTATTTATGTAGCCCAACATCATAAATTATAAAATTTCCTCAAAGTAGTTTATAATATGTACAGCAAAGACAACAATTTTCCTAAGAGTCATGATACAAATAAGGAAAAAAACTCAACAAAAGATGAGAGTTCCCTCCTCTCCTTTTGATATCTTACTTATTGGAAGAGGATTACCATTCCAACACTGTTGGAAGAGATTAAAACTCTCATATTATCTGTCCGTCTTTACTCCCCTGTGTGACAAAATCTGATTGGAAAACTAGATCAAGGGATGAGTTAGCAGATCGAACATATTCAGCACTATTGTCAGCAATTAATAATTAAATTAATAAAGCAATCACTTATAAAGATAAAGGAATTTAATGTTCCTCTTTTTGGTTCTAGTGAGTCTGACAATGGGTCATGGGAAATACCTCAGGTAACT
>JAPZDV010000021.1:8973780-9028483 GCA_029814665.1 Acanthurus lineatus | reverse complement strand
CACTTATTGATCTAAACCACTGGATGTAAACGCATTGGTTGAACTGTTGGTTGAACAGCACCTTGGGACCTGGGAATTTGTCTTATGCATTTATTATGATTGATCAGCTCTGGCAATGTTTTTGGGTGATTCAAGAGCATCAGTCAAAGTGACTTTAATAGCAGTGGTGGTTTTGGTGCTTCACCAGTTCTGTCAAGTGCCTCTAGCCCCCTGTCACTCTCACTTTGTGTGTTTGTCATGAAATAGCTAGTTTGTGTCAGAGCGGTGGTGTGGGGCCAGTTTATTTTGTGAGGCGCCGCAGTGGCTAGCCAAACAAACAACTGATGTTCGATTGAGTCTTTGAGAGCACAAACTCTCAGAGGGAGCAGTGGAAAACTTTGTTACAACTCTCAGCTCTCTTTCTCTGTCTGTCTGTCTGTCTCTGTCGCTGCCATAATCAGGTTTTGTTCTTGACCAATGAGAGAGCGAGGGACGGAGAATGTTTACATTCAGTACGTATCCGCAGCAAAGTGTTGTTGCCGTGGGCAACAGCTGGTCTCTAACGGGCTGCTCTGAATAGGAGGAAGAATACTCTGCTTGTCCACTTGTCTCTCAACGCTATTCACCAGTCTGTGTGAGCATGTGTGTGTATGTGTGTGTGTGTGTGATTGAGAAAGCTTGAGTGTGTATGTGTGTTTGCGTGCATTAGTGCGTGTATGTGTGTGTGCGCATGTAGTTGAGGATTATGAGACGGGTAGAGCTGATGAAACCCAGCAGACAGACATGGCAAACATGTACCTCCCTGTTTTCTTTTTTTTTTCCTCTGTCTATCCGTCTCCTGCTCTCTCCTCCCCTGCTACATCTGAATGCACTCAGGCTGTTTCAGCTTCTATTTATGCCCAGTGGATGGCTAAACCATCCATGGGTAAAATTAATGCAAAACACCCATACACAAAGAGGGGCTAAACGAGGAGAAAACTGCAGCAAGTAAGAGGATTCAAGTTAGAATCCGCTGCGTTTACTTGAAATTTCTCAGGTCGAAACAATGTGATTTAAGTTCACCCAAAGTACAAAAAACACATATAGTCATTATTCCCAAGATACATCTCTCTCTAAAAATACTGCACCCATTTCAGAACAAAGGAATTCAGTGAAATTGGTTTGTGCTGCTTAAAACATCGGAAAATGCAAAAACTTCATGTTAAAAGCATTTATTTAGTCAGAATTATGGCTTTGACCCCACAGGGTTTGTATCAGGGTGAAATTTATAAAAAACAGATTAATTACACCTGGTACCACTTTGTTTGAAGCCCCATTCCCCACAATTATAGTTGCCAAGTGCATTCTGCTATTCCTTTTTTTGTGTGGAACATTTCAGAAACACTGTGGGGAATTCTTTGGAAACATTGCTGTCAAAAGTTTTGTACACAAGCGTGTAGTTCCACATATCACAACAACTTGGACAAGTATCACAACAAATACCCGCACAGATAAATAATTCTAGTTCCCAGTGCAAAAATGTGTTTTTATCATGAATAGATTTTTTTGTGTTGCATGTGCCCCACCCCTTTAATGAATAAAATTAATTCCGCATGACTGATGTGGCTAACAGCTGAGCTGAATCTCAAAGGACCCCCTCTCCAAAGAGCAGTGATTAAAACCCACTAAAGAAACTGAGACAAGCCCAGAGCGGCTGTAGTCAGACTCTATTTACACTCTGTGGATTACTTCAGCGTGTGTATGTGTGTGTGCGCATGTGTCTACGTGCTTGTGTGTGGTTTCTCCTGGCACTGTAAGACCCTTGTGCCCTCTTCACCATGGCGCAGCTGTCATCCAATCACAGAGGTTAGAGAGCTAATCACATGACCCCAGAGTAGATTTGCCGTGTCACTCGATGCCGCCTGTATTTGTGTTGCTATTGCCTGGACATGGGTATGCAAACACGTACGAGTGAGACTTTCTCACTCAGGACTTTGAGCAGGTGAGCCCTGCCTCTGCTGCTCTCGCACCTCATGACCTGACCACCATCCATGTCACTTCATCTAATTTCAGCATGAGCATGAATGTACAGAACTTCAACAAATCCAGTGTCACTGCTGTGGAAACTTTCCTAGAGTCACAGTGCGTAATAGCGATTTCCTCCATGAGGCAATTTGTGAGCTGTTTAATAAATTGCCATTTGTGAAGAATCAGGCTGTAGTAGCAAAAATGCGAGGCTTCAAAGACATGAACAAACACACACACACACAAACTTGCCCACTTACTGACTCACTGAATGACTTAGTGAAAGTCACAGATAAAGAGATTTCCCTCTCTCTCTTGCTTTCGGTGTGTGTGAGCGTGTGTGTCTGAGAGTGTTTGTCAGAATGCCATCAGATTGACATCACCCTTTTTACTTGGCATGTTTCAAACATAGACACACACACACACACACACAGCCACCAACCACAGGCACACAGCCTCTGTTAAGGGTGCTGTCCACTTTATTAGACCGTGTCGGACATAGGAAACACAGTGGATCCTGAGATTAGCCCTCTCATTATCACCTTCCTATAGATAACAGGGTAGTGAAAACGAGCTCGGGGATGAATTAAGTTGTGTGCTATTTTGGCTCGTACGCAGCAGGATAAAGTCAGCCCAAGGTTAGCGAGACAAGGAAAACTAGCATGTGACAAATACTGAAATGACACATCTGTCATGTGGGAATGGCATGTATCTAAGCTGTACATGCTTTAGAAATTTAGAAACTTTGAAAAAAGTTTCTTCAGTAGCTTGAATTATATCAAGTTAAATTTGTTAATGGTTTTCAGAAAATGAATCCCCCAAATTTTGGTAATCTCCTGATTTTTTATCTGAGCACATCATGAAGTCCTATCAGTGGTTGAGTCAAGCCAGTTTTATTTATGTAATGACAAATCAAATGTTTAAAACCATACTCTGTAATTTACCTATCAATTCCCCCATAAACAAGCACTTAGAAACAGTATATGTAGAAGTATGTAGACAGTATATGATAAAATGCCTGGTACAATAAACACATGTTCGTCTCTGTCTCTTTCTCTTGTTCCAGAGACCTTTGAGTCACTCGTGTCCTTCACATCTAACCTGACTGGCACACTGTTTGACAGCGCCTACTCTGCTCTGGCATCCGATTGTCGCCCCCTTGTGTTTCAGCTGTTCAGCAGCATCAAACGCCACCTTTCTGGAGACTCTAACTCCTCACTGGACAACAGTGTGCGTCGCTTTTACAATGACCTGTTCCCATTGGTGTACCGCCGCCTGCTCAACCCTGGAATTGGCCACACGTTGTCTCAGTCCTATTCCTCCCCTTCCACCAATCATGATGACTGTCTGCGGTTGACGCGGCAGGATGTCAGCCCGTTCGGACCCCATCCTCGCCTCCTGGTCAGCAGCTTGTCCCGTGCGCTCAGGGCGGGCCGAGCTCTGAGCCGACTGCTGAGACTAGCTGGAGAAGTCGTGAATGCAACAGAGAAGATGACCTTATCCAGAGAGTGTGGACGGGGCTTGGTGAGGATGCAGTACTGCTCCCACTGCAGAGGACTGACACTGATACAGCCATGTACCGGACTGTGTATCAACATTATGAGAGGATGCCTGGTAAGTGTGTGAACATCTGTGCTTGTATGTGTGTTTCTGTTTTGATATATGTTTGTATGTTTCCATTATTGTTGTGCTGTATGCACTGCTTCTAACAAAAAACAAAACCCAGCACTAAATCTGTGCTTTAAGTATGGAACTAGCGGCAGAAGGCGATTAGCATAACTTAACCGGAAGTCATGCTCCAACCAGAGTTCAAGCATTCACTGATACATGTATCAGTTCCTCTTATTTTTACTGATTGCCATGTTATTTCTTGTTTATGTAGTCTGTGCACAAAAAAGAAATGTGAAAAGTCAACTTGTGGTTTTACCAAGAGCTACGTTTGAGTGTTTCCCACAGTGTTGAACTATTTCTTTTAACAGACTCCCCTTTAAACCTCCTGCTTCCTTATTTTAAGTAATTTTAAATATAATCTCAGAGATGTTATTCCCCATAAATTACTTGTTTTCTAGGGATTTGCAAAAGTGTATCCAATGTTGTTCTTTTAGTTGAAAGTGTGTTTAGCTGGTACTGTTTCATGATGCATGAGAAGAGTAGTGTGCCTCTGGAGAGGAAAGTAATTAATGTAGTGATGCACACAAAAAACTGAATCATTTACAGCTTTTTATCATCAATGAATCATTCCTACATTAATGTTACACTGACAAATAACAAGCATTGCTGAGAAAATTGGCAGTGTCATTTGTGTGTTTTAAAGCAGCGCTGTAAAATTTGCTGGACAGCTTTGACAGCCTCCCCCATAGAGACTTCCGGGTCGAACAGAACTGGAAAATAGTACTATTCATCCATTGTGAGAGTATCTTGTGGGGGAAAATTTGTAAAGGATACACAACTCCCATCAAATTTATCCTGTTCAGTAAAAGAAAGAGAAGCATAGACACATCTAACACAAAGAGAGGCACAGAGGCTACAAGGAAAAGCCTCTCAGAGACAGAGGGCTTGTTGGTGTATGGATACATGACATCAAAGCATGTCTTTGTCTCATTCTTCTCTTCTTTTTTCCCTCTTTGTCACCTATACATGCCATTTCTCATCCTCATCATCTGAATTTTTTCTTTCCTGTTTCCCGGTTCTTTTTCTAGATGGGCGTATCAGAGCTTGGCCCCCCCTGGGGGAGTTTGGTGGTATTGCTCCAACGGTTAGCTGCCACTTTAGCAACCAGCAGCAACCACAACAGCCTGGAGTTAGCTCTGTTAGCAGTCCGGAATCATGTGAATGATGCAATATTGCACGCTCAGCTGCACGGGCCACGCATTACAGCCACAGTAAGCAGAGGGGATGATGGGATGGAGGGGGACATTCTTATTGGTTTGCCTCACATTGTCTGTTAGATTGCGATAAGTTACATAAAAACGTGCTGGGTTCTGGATAATAATGTCAGTCTTCCAAGAATCATTAAAATAGTAAAGTGTTTGTGCCATTAAAATGTGCCAATATAAAATCCAATCAATAAAAAGGGATCAGTTGCAGATTGCTAAACCATTTTTACTCATAAGCCCCAATAATAAAGTCATTTGAATTTTGGACACAGAAAGAGGGAGGCTGTGGGTTTTTCTTTCAGCCTGGCAGTTGGATCTCCTCACAAAAGCCTTGTACCTCGATGGGCTAAAAACAGCCTCATTCTTCAGAGAATCTGGGGTTCCCCTCAGTCTGTGTCTCTGTGTGTATGTGCATGTGTGTGTGTGTCTGTGAGTGTGAATACAGATCCAGTGCCAGACAAAGACTGTGGTTGGCGGGACAACCGATACCCAGAATGCAGCTTGGTTCTGAGTGATGAGAAAGTTTCTGTGGCTAATCTCTGGACAAACAGATGACACACAAACACATGCATGCACACACTGTTGGAGGAAGAAATAGAGTAGCCATCCAACTTTGAGAGAACATTG
This sequence comes from Acanthurus lineatus, assembly GCA_029814665.1. Taxonomy (NCBI): domain Eukaryota; kingdom Metazoa; phylum Chordata; class Actinopteri; order Acanthuriformes; family Acanthuridae; genus Acanthurus; species Acanthurus lineatus. Next base: position 9,022,997 of record JAPZDV010000021.1, on the reverse strand, counting down.
TGGACTTAGTAGAGTAGATTCCTGAGAGGTAAACAAACACACAAGAGCATAATTGCACTGCTAATTGTGGCTAATAAGAAAATACCACTTCACTGAATATTTGATCAAGCCTCTTATTCATTGGACACAAACCCAAAGGCTCACCTCTTACTCTTGGAACAGTGTATTTGTGCAGCCTTTAAAGTTAATGGATGATTGCAACATGAATATTAAGCCGGCAATAATCTCTATAAACAAGAAAAAGGACTGTTCAGAAAACTGATCTTACCAGCCTCTATAAATGAAGCGTGTTTTCAGGTCAACAGTATGAGATTTGAGTAAATTTGCTGGGTGGCTTTGCTTTAAAAAAGAACGCAACAAAGAGTTTTACTATTCTGACTGCATAGTTTGAATTTTAAGACAGATAAGACTGACAAATTATAAGAACTGGTAGCCTACTTTTTGTGTCATTATAGGATTTTTGGGGAATCTGATGTTTATTTAAAGAGGTTTTGTTAAAATGACACAGGAAGTGGGTAAGGAATAAGTCAGCAAATCTTGTATCTCAGAATGTGTTTTTGCAATTTTTAAGAGTTAGAAAGGATGATTGCAAAACTCGATTGAAATGAATGAATAAATGAATGAATGAATGAATGAATGGATGAATGAATGATTGAATGAATTAATGAACGAATGAATGAATCACTAAATAAAAAATACATTTGTGTTATGGAGAAAAAATAAACACACTAACATAGCTTTAAACTGGTGCAAGACTGATTTAGCATATTTATGGTATATTTGTTGTCTCAGGAACCAGTGAACTACCAGCTATCAAAGACATACTCCACAGGACAAGACCTAGGGTGTAAGAGTTTTGAGACCTTAGCTATTCTCAAAACTCTCACACCAAAATCTGCGACTTAAAGTTAAGAATCAAAACTAGATTGCAGATATGACAGAAGTCCAAATAGATTGTGGAAAGATGGCGGCACCACCCAGTTTCTGATCACAACAATGTTTAAAAAATACCATCCAGTTTAAAATATTTACAAAATAACACATTGGTACATGATAGGTGGTGTCATTGTAGAGGTACTTTTTCTCATCTGATGGACAGCAGGGGCACAGATGAACATGAGACCAGAGGTTGTAAGCTGCCATTAGATTTTAAATAGTCTACACCATGTTTACCACTTTCACTCATCTGAAAAACAGCCACATTAGCCTTTCCTAGACACTGCCCTGTATACTGTCTCTTCCTCAGGTAGAGAAGGTGTGTGGACCCCTGGCAGCTGGCCCCTTAAGGCCGAGTGCACACCCCACCATCTCGCATGTTACAACCCCTGTGAGCCCTGCTACAATAGTAGCCTCAGAAAGGTCACCTGTGAAATTGCATCCCACAGCAGGTCATCAGCATCTGCCGCAGCAAACCAGGAGGTGAGTTCCATACATCTGATAAAGTGTTTGAGCTCCTTAAAGGCTTAAAATACCTGCAGCAATGATTTTCTCACTCGAAATAGAAAGCTTTTCAGCTTCTCATGTGCGTTTGTGCTTCCCACCAGGTCATTCCTTCTTAAAGGTTCCAGAGGAGACAAGAGTCGCAGCCTGAAAAAACTGTCAAGGTAAATTTGTCTCTTTCATTTTGAATTTAAAAGGGTAACCGTATTTAAGAGGAAAAATTACATATCTAATCACCTGTATGGGTCTTTTCATGTGTTTTGCAAAAGTTATTTACTTCACTCTGTCAGTTCATTAGTCTGTGATGTTTCCCTTTTGCAGGTTGTTATCAGACACCAGAGTTTTATCAGAAGAGATTTCATCGGAATTTGAACCTGAAAAGCCTAATTTGGAAAAAATCAAGGCATACGGGACATTGGTCCTGTTTACTAATAACCCAAACATTGAACAGTGCACAACTCTCTGTCTTTCAGGGAGTTCGAGGGCTCGATCCAGAGGTACCAGTGGTTTTTCTCAGAGCTGCCAGAGATGCTTTGTGAGAGTGAGATGGAGGTTGAGCAGCACACATGCTGGAGCGGCCAAGACGTCGTGGAAAGGTGTGTGTTGCTATATTACTTTACAGCAGAGTAACACCAACAAACACAAATTACAGTTCATCTGACACAGAACAATTGGTCATGGATGACTCAACCCTTTTCTGGCATTTAACGCTCATACAGTCCCATAACAGATGAATGATGAAAATGCAACCATATGGGAGGGGATGTGAAATTTTTGGCTTTACATTTGATCCAATATGTTTGAAAACAAAGTTAAAGCATCACTATTCCAATGCTGCAGTATGCATGAGAGAGAAAAGTTCATAGAAAGAAAGAGTTTTGATGAAAAATTAGCTTTGGATTTGTGCTCAAAATATCATCAGCTGTTCTGGTTAGGCTCAGACTGAAATTTCTTGTGCTGCCTTGTGCAGCACTCAGCAAGCCATGAAAACCCATTGTTAACGACTCAAGTGCTTGTACAATAGTCTGCATTGTTCTCTGTGCTGCCACATGCCACAAGCTACAGTAAATTACAGCAGTATTACTGTACATCACCATTTACTACACTTTACAGGTGTAAATCATGTTTTTTGTCATAAAAGGCTGTCAGGCTTTTCAACAGGGACCCAAAAGAAAAACAGCAACATTGCACAGAAAGAAAACAAAAGCTTAGAATAAAATAAAATAATAAAGTAACAAAAACCAAGGAAGCAGGTAGGGGAAATCCAAAATCTGAAGAGAGAACTTTAAAAAAATGAACCAAACAACCCAAGCACAGACATCATTAGGGCACAAAAGCAGATGAAATGACAACTCAAAGGTGGAAAAGCGCAGGCTTAAATACACTGAAGAGAGAATCTAAATAAGTAACAGGTGAAATTTATCATCAATCAAGATGGGAAATCAAACAAACAAAGGAAATGAAAAAAAAGCACGAAACAAGGAAACTTACACAATAAAATAGGAAATGGCTAGACTGAAAATGCCAAGAAAATTTAATTAGAATTAAAAAAAAAGGACAAAACTGCATGAGAATAGAATTTGTGTATGTGTGCGTGTGTGTGTGTTGCTGCTAATAGTTTCCAGGGTGGGGGGTGACGGGGTTGTGAAGGTTAGAGAGTTCGTTTCCACAGTCTTTCTCATGGTGATTACATTGGCAGCTTAAACTGGTAACAAGACAAATGGACACACACACACACACACACACACTCTCACACACACTCAAATGTTAGGGTCTATCTATCTCAGTGGGGAAACAGTTGCTGTGGTGGAGAAGCCTTTCCATAAATGGTCCATCAACCATATGGAACAGGCCATGTAGCCTTGCAAGGACATCTTACACAAACAAACACACACGCACACACACTTTGCTTTGTCACTGTCAGTGCTACAGTGAAGGCCTTTAAACCTTGAATTTGATGGCTCTTTTATATCTATGCCATCATGCAGCAGGACCAAGTTGTTGTTTTTTTTTAATTTATTATAGATAGGAGGGAAATATTACAGTGAAACATTTTATGATATACTCTAATGTATATTATTTAAATTTTTAGGATATGAAAATAAACATAACCATTTTGTAATGTCACAGTTGCTCTAGTTAAGATTTTTGAGCATAAACAAGACACTTAGATAAACGAATTAAACTCATCCAATTGTCATTATCTGGGAAGTGTGCTTTAGGGTAAAGTTTTTTACTCCGAGGAACAGAGGAGATGTTGGTCTCGGTCTGTGTTGGAGTTTGTCCAGTCTGTGCCTCTCTGACCTCTTTACATCTTCTTCTCTCTTGCATCTATCTATCTATCCATCCTTCCACCCATTCATTCATTAATTCAGTCATCCATTCATCTCTCCATCCTTCTATTCAAACCTCCATTCATCTCCTCAGCCCTCTGACCCACTTCACTTACAAATGTCTGTGTTGGTCAGGGTGTGTGCATGTGACAAGAAGAGGGAAAGGCAGCAAAACACACGATGTAACCGTTAATTTAAATTTATATAAAAACAAGTGGTAGAAAGGTGTACGGAAGAGAAACACAGTCCACCCCTGCTGGATATTCAAGGGAATAATTTACAGCTAAAATCTGTTTACAATATTCAAAAATTAGAAGTAAAAGTCTCAAAGTAAAAATACCAATGAGTTACCTTGGACAACTTAAACGATTTGGCCCATAAGTAACCGCTGCCATCAGCTGCCAGCCCAGACTCGGCCATATAAACTGAGGGGATGGTGGGACCCAGTTGGCAAAAGACTGTCCTGCAGTCGCTCCAAGCCAATCCAGTACAGAGCAGAGAGCAGGAAAAGATGAAACATCACCATCTCCACCATTGTGTGAGGTTTTCCATCATATTTCAGACACTATAGCTCTTAAAAACTGTTTTTCAAACTCAATATATCTGTTCTACATAATATAAAGCAAGAACTTTGGATCATTCAGTGACATTTAGAGTCAAAGCTCCACTGAACAATGTCTTTCCCAGCCTTTCTAACTTAAATCACAGCCCCCACCTGAAGCTAATTTACAGCAGCCATTTCTTCCTCTGTGACTGATTTAAATCCACCAGGGGAGCAGTGGTAAAAAGATATTGAGAGTGTTACATGTAGTGGACTGCTGATTAAGATGGCTCAACTGAGACGCTATGAGAACAAATTCATATTGCCAACTGTAAATTTTCTCAACATTTAAACAGTGTTAATGAATGGTTGTTAAAGATTTTGCAATTATTTAGACTGACCAAACTGTATTTTGTATGTAGCCATTTGAAGCTGTAATAGCTAGTTTAATCCAGTAGAGGGAAGTATCTTATCACCATCCGAAATAACAAGACATTAACTCTGCTTCTGCCAATGAAAATCTGCCACACCCGATGTTTTGATGTATTTCATGTATTTTTTTAATGCAAGCCTTAATGTATTAAAAGCTATTTTACATAAGCCATCAATGTAGAATAGAATTATAGGAGCGCTGTTAAAAATATGGAAAGAATTGTCAGGTGGGGGGAATATGAGGACAGAGAAACTGGGACTAAGTGCAGTATTTCAAAACCATCCAAACCACAGCGTATCGCTTCCACATCTGGTACATGTGGTGCAGGTATAAGCCTCAGGTGTCAGTATAATGTGTTATTGTGTGTTTTATAGAGCTTTGTAAATGACTGCAGGAATGTGGCTAGATTTACAATTCAGGTTGAGACTCTTATTATTACCTCAGATCACCAAGGTAATTAAATTAGATCACTTTCTCAGGTAATTTCATTTTCATTGTTTTATAAGAGTGCATGTAACAGTGTGTGTGTGTGTGTGTGTGTGTTTCCATGCACACTGCTAACCCTTTTAAACATTTTCTACAGAAGAGTGAATTCCTCTCTGTGTTACAACCTACCTAGCAGTAACCGAGAGCAACAGCAGAGCAGCTTTGTCATTATGGTGCTGGTGATTTATGTCTGTCGTTCTCTAGATCTTATTAGGTGTCACTCAGTCACACCTCTTCGTGTTGTCTGCAGCACACTTTCTGCAGCATTATCATCTGGTGTCAAACAGAAAGAGAATCTCGATGGTCTGTAATTTGACCAATAGTTCATTCACAGCACTGACAGTTTCCAATAAATTTAGCAGAACAGGAGGTAGTAGACATGTGAATACTTTGGATGTGCACATGCTGTTGATACCTTATTGTTCTTTGGAATGTAAAGCAAGGTGTAATTTATTTTTGAAACTGATAAAGAAGATTTATACATTTGCCAAATCATAATAAATTATTCTCTGTTACGTCACCTTAAACAGAAGAGTTTCTCAACCCCACCCTGTGTCATTGCTTAAATACCAAAAAGGTGCAAATGATCTGATGCCCCTAAGTTCAATTAGTGACAGTGATCATTACCTGCATTTATGCACAACTTGAATAAATTTGCTTATTCTGCTTTAATTTACTTATTTGTACACTACTGACAGGTGGTGAAATGATAACAGAAAAAAGAAACCACCTCTTTGCCCTCAGCCTCTGTACATCGATTGACCATTAAGCAACAAGCGAGAATGATATATGTCTAGTTTTCAAGAGTTTTTAGTTGCTCTAGGCAGGGTGCTTTGTAAATTTCTCCTTCTCATTTATAAATTACCTAACAAATAGGTATATACAGCCAGTCAGTGCTGTAGTTATATTTTAGGCCATCTAGGTTATAGATAGAAAGCTGATGGTTAGAAGAACATGGATCTATTGCACCAATCATTACAGAGCATATTCCATTGATGATTGATCTTTCGATTTCATCCTGCATCATCATAGTCATGGAATATAGCTCATGTGGTCTGTTTGCATTTGCAGTAGAGATTGCAGTGACCCTACCTGTCATTTATTCTGGAATTGCTAATCAATAACAGCTGGAGGCATTCCTCTTGGAGCACTCCATGTCAATCTGCTTTAAGAGTCAATACGAGCCTTTGCTACATTTTATCTTAGCTGCAAATGATTACTCTAACTCACCAGAGATAGAGTGTGAGTATAAGCCTGCCACTGGGCAACAACTTCATTTGTCCTTCTCCACCTCTTCTGCTTTCTGCTTGTTACCTTTTTGGAGGAAGACCATTGTAGCATTCCAGGCTAAGCACCGCACAAGACTATTGTGATTGGTTTAGGTTAATACAAACAAGCCAGAGGGTTGTCTTCTTCTATAGCAGAAGGATAAAATGTCACCACAGGAATATTGTCATTTATATTTATGAATTTGTCCTCTCTTTATCTCTCTCTTAGAATTGATGATTCTAAATTGTTTAGTGCTACTTATGACATGAATGTAAGTCCTGTGCATTTAAGCCTTGCACTGTTTACACGTCCTGTTAATGATATTCCTTTCACGCTTGATTGTCAAATACAGCTGTATGCAGATGATACATTATTATACTGTATCGCTGATTCTGTCACTTCAGAGAAATTCCAGTTCTTTTTTAAATAACTTCCAAATACTAATTAAGCAATAAATGCATTTATGTAGCATTTTTCGTAGTCTTCTAGTATCAACCCGCTCATTAGGAACACATACACACAGACAGGCCGATGGGGGAGCCATCAGGAGCAATTTAGGGGTCAGAATCTTGCCGGAGGACACTACCACCAACCTTCTGATAAGCAGACAAGCTGCTCTACCTGCTGAGTCATCTCATGTAAAAAAAAAAAACAAATTCTTACTTAATACCCACACATATGCAGTTTATTGAAGTAACGTCTCCATTGCAGCTGGTTTTAAGAGTGAGAAGGTCACAGATCATGAATACCTATCTGTCACCGTAGGAAATATACTTTAAATCAGTATTGAAAATCTAAAAACCTTTATTATGCCACATGGAAGGCTGGCTTGCTAAACAACAACTATTTAATTTATCTTCAGCTTACTTGCTTACGTGGTAGCAATGCACTCATTTTTTCAAAGTCTCTGAAGGTGTTGCGGGTAAACAGCTACTAAGGCCAAACAAACAGAAAAGATCGATGACTACTGATGATGGTGATGGGAAGTTTAGGTGCCCCCAAAGAGAGAGACATGTATTTTTACTTTAATGCTCATTTAATAAATTACCCTGTTGCTCGGTTTTCATTGTTGGTGCACTGCTCTTATGATACAATCTTCATATTATCTACTTGATAAGGAAGTTGAAGACACCCTATTGTGACTTCAAAATCATATACAAGGCCTCGTGCCTGCCTGTATATGATTTTATTTATCGTGTTTATTATTTTCTATCAGCTTCCTTTTTTTGTGTCTGTTAATTTGTATAAGAGAGTCTCTCTTTGTGTAACTGTGAGCAGGGTATTGTGGTAAAAGAGCAAATATGCTCAGCCAGCCTTACAAAAGGTCAAATCAATTGCCTGCCATTCATAGTTCCAGTGTTACTAATTAAGACACACATTGCTAGCTTAAGTGAAAACAAAACATGAATATGCCAAAATAACTGAGAGGTGCTGACGCTCTTGCATATGTGGCAAATTCATTTGAAGTGGTGTTATGACACTGATCCCCCAAATCTTTGCTGGAGTCAGAGGAATCTTGGGATTTCCCACTGGTGCAGAGTCTGTGGTTTTTAATTGAGCATTTATTCATCCTCCCACCTCAGCCTTCTGCTTTCCTGTCCTCTTTTTCTCCCTTTTCCTCTCACATCCTGCCCTCTTTTGCCTCGGATTTTTCAAAACTGTTTGCGGGTAGTTACTGAACCTTTCATCACGTATGTTAATGCATATACATGTGGCCTGATATCCTGTTGTTACATAGGATCCTTAATCTGCCTTGCACATGTCAGTACATGTAGCATTATATCCTGTATTTTATGAACTGTACTGTCTCATCCCAGACATACTGGTTTAAATTCTTTCAGAGATTAGATGGGATGCACCTTTTGATCTTTGCTGCTCATGGTGCATCTTTGTAATCAGTGTAAGCAGTTTCCATGGCAATAGTGTTTGAAATGTTTCTTTGTTTATGCAGGGAGGGATCCATGAGATGTGGTCTGTCTCATGAAGTAAGATTAGTGGGTTAGCCTGGTTAACTTTAGACTTAACAAGGAGTTTCAGGATTTTTCAGGTTTGTTAACTCTGTGTTGAGCAGCATTGCTAGCTTCCTTTGGAGAATGTTAACATCAAAGGATTTCAGAAAAAATATGTAAAGGTCTTACCCACTAACAACCTCCACAAAAATGTAACTAAAGTCTCATGTTTAGTTAAGACAAAAGGTGGGTCTTTCCACTATGTGTCATATCACAAAGTAAATGTAAGAATGTAAGCACAGCTACTTTGCAATTCATAATTACAACACAGTATGACCTGATCGCACACAGAGCATCTATCTAGCATTGCATATTTTATGCTGGAATATGAATCAAAACCTATGCGGCAGAAATACTACTTACAGCGGCACAGCCATGTGCCAACCATAAATCCAGCCATAAAACTAGCTCTTACTAATTTATGTACACAGCGCTGTAGTCGCACAGACCCTCATCAATCGCTGTTTTACTGTAGTCATTATGTTTAATCTTTTACAATGCAGTTTCTCTTCAGTAATCCTCTACATTGGCAGCGGAAACACCTTGACTGTAATAATGCATCTCATCACTGAACATAAGGGTAAAACTGATGGTAATTATTTTTTTCCCGTACCCACTCGAGGCTACGGAATATTTTGAAAGAGTCAGCAGTATAATGTTTAATTTATTTTATTTAGTTCTGTTTTATAGATTATATTTGTCATGGCAAAATCTTTCATTTCCCCACTGCAACATATTATTTTTGCCTCTCTAATGACCTGATATTCCCACTAGGATCTGTAGTCCCATCGTCTCTTAAATTAAACATGGAGCTCTTGATCTGTTGCTGTTATATGCGATTGGCTGCATCTTTAATGTGAACTTGCCCAAAGCGGAGTTGGAAAATGTATCTCACAGAGACAGCTCATAAGCAGTTCTGTGAGACTAGTTATCATTGGACTGCCAATGTCGGGCTTAATGAAGCCAAGGCACAAAAAAGAATAAGACTGAGCTGAACTTGCCCTGTGAATCAGCCCTAAGGACATTTACATGACTTAAATGAGACCTTTACAAGAATATGACATTTATCAGGAGCCATGTATGCATGAAAACACAGTATGTGTGAGAATTAAACGAAGATTTGGGGAACTTAAAGACTGCATGAATCAACTGAAGTTTCTGGTTTGATTGCAAAGACAGCAGGGATAACGTGGCTCCAGAGGCCAGGGGTCCCCACCACTGCACCATCTCCTGGCAGCAGACAAGTCATATTTTTTTGATTCGGTTGAGATCCATCTAGCTTCTGCTCTCTGGTTTCCACAGCACTCTTCTCTTGTTGCCACAGCCAAAGTCTGTGTGTGTGTTTTTTCTAAGGGTGTGGACTCAGCAGTTACTGAGCTGGTGGCTGATTGTATTAGCTAGCAAAGATGGTTTGGAACTTGGAAACTTGGAAAAATATGACTCACGGACTGTTGTTTCTTCTCTTTTGCTTTTCTCTGACTTCATCTTTCTTTTGGTCCAACCACTGCACCCACACACAGGCAAAATTATGCGATACTTCAGTATGCTTGATTATCAAGGAGCAAATGCAGTCATGACGTCCTTTTGCCACAATCAGGCAACTCTCCACAATCTGTTATAAAACACTGTTCATTTTAAGTCCTTATAAGAGCAAATTTGCAGAAAAGGTATTTATTCTGTGTCGATAGACTGGAGGAAACCATCCAGAAAAAGCAGAGTGAAAAAGTCAAAAAAACAGCAGACAGACACACCCCATTTCACAGATGGTAACAGGCCAAATGACATTTTGTCTAAAAAGCCCATAGAATAAATATCCCACATGTCTGTTAAAACCATCTGTAGGTAGAAAAAAACACCCTTTATAGAAAAGGACAAATAATTGCCTTTGAACTGGTTATTTAGTTATAATGGACGAAATGGCTATAAAATCAAGAAGTGTATTATTTAAATGCCTCATCCTGTAAAAAAAAAAATAAAGTTGTTTTTATTATTTTCAGCTTAAACTGACAGTTGTCATAATGCATTAATACACAGCAGTGCATTATGTTTCATTCTATTGTGTGTGGGAGTTTTGACAATTACTGTAAAGCAAGAACACACATGATGTTGTGTAAATATTTTCATTTCTGTCCGTTTTTTGGTTTGTCATGGTAGGTGTCCATAATGCATTTTAAAGCTGGTTGCCACAAGCTATAAAACAGAAACATCATTTTAATTTTTTCTGTTTTATGCTTTTGTACACTTTTGTACACAGACTCACTTGACCACCCTGCATTTGTGTATTTAGTGAAATTAATTCCCCGAAAAGGAGACAGTATACGGTAAACAAAGTCACTCAGGAACTTGACTGATCTTTTTTTAAGCAATTTTCTCTATTTTCATAGCAATTAATATCATTAACGTGAATTCTTCAGGCCATTACAATTGTGTAGTGACAATCTAAAATGCAATACAAATGGAGTAAACATATAAAGCCTTACCAAATGTAAAATACATCATCATCTTACATTGTATTTGACTGGTTTTTAGTTAGTTTGGGTATATTTCACAACCTTAAACAACATGACTAAAGGTGAGATCAGTCTGCCAGAAGATGAAGTAACCAGTTGAGTGCTCGAGGTTAGTCTTTTGTTTCTTTTCCTTTTTGTTTGTTTGATTGTTTGTTTATTTTGTTTGTTTGTTTTGTTTTGTTTTGCTAGGAGTAAATAGATCCAACAATGTGTATGTGTGTCCTTGCACATGAATCACCACACCCTGACTGAACACACTGGCATAGTGATTGTGGGAAAACTGGGACAGGAAAGCAACACAAACACACACACACACACACACACACACACACACACTTAGAACTGGGACAGAAAGTACTGCATGTTTCTCTCCTCTCTTTTTCTATAGTTATGCAGGTCGCGTGGTTGGCAGCACGTCAAAAGCCCAGAGGGAGAACCCGGAGATGACTGTCCGTAATACGGATCCTGTCCTTAGGGGGGCGAAACTGAGGCTTGAGCAGCTAACACAGGTACACACACATGAGCTCAGTTCAAATAAGAGGCAGTGAATGAGAAAAATGTGGTTCACACCATTCTGACAATTTTGTATTCTCAACAAACCTTGGAATGATTTGACACAAGTGTGGCCTGTCCAAAGTTTATGTTCACAAATGTAATAATTATTTATTTGCCAGGCTTACAGGGATGCCTACAGATAGCAATATTAATTAGACAGTACACATCATCTTATTGTCTTCATTGCTTGATTGTATGACATGAGTCAATATGTTATGTCCCAAGATGATTTCTGGATAATTTGTGACCTCCTGACCTTTCATCTAGTGCCACCTTTTGTTATAATTTTACCTTGGTTATCCCAGGGGTATGTATTATGCTGAGTATTAATGGTTTGAGGAGTACTTTGCTTTATTTCGGTGACCCCCTGACCTTTCTTTCTGCATTGTTATTAAAATATCATTATTCAGTTGTTTTCTCCAAAGACAATTTTTAATGCAGACAAATGAGCTTTCTTTTTTGCAGCATAACGCCAAAATGTCATCATTGCATCAGCTCATACTTTGTAACATATCTCAGCCTGTACATGTCTGACATTGATATTGACATAGTGTTTTCTAGTTTACATAATGCACTTTCTGAGGCCCACACAGCAGAGATAGTGTTTGTTAAAAGGAAAAATCTCCCGTAACATCTAAAATCAGCTGTAAATTCTTGTAATTTTACTAGTCAGAAGTCTGTTACTTGGGACTATTCTGTTGCATCACACATAACAAAAAATGTTGACGATTTATTCACAACTCCCATTTACAGTTACCAGGGCAGCATAAGGATTTTTTCCTCAATTATATGGTTGCTTTTTATTGTGAAATAGTTTAGGCTGTGACATTTTTTGCTAAGGGCTAGGTGTACTCATTTATCTCTGTATACAGTATTATGGGGTCAGTAAATCCCAGAAGTACACACAATCAGGGAGCCAGGAAAGCAGCTAAAGATATTTATTGAAAAGAAAAATAGCTTAAAGAAAACTGAAGGAATGGGTTAGCTAAAGGCCAGGGATCGAGGCATGACCAGGGCAGAAAGGAACCAATGGGTGCAGGTTCCAAGGTATCTCCAGGGGAAGTGGGTTAGCATGGGCGTGCATAGCAGGGGTCGACATGCATCAATGAACTAGGGCCATGGCAGGAGTAAGTTAGTCACAGAAATTAGTAACAGAGAAATAAATCGAGAGCAAAGACCTGATAACCAGACTGAAACATGAAGACACCAACTGGTGAAAGAGAATCTGGCACGGTGCAGATTGCAGAGCTTCCTGTTTGTAGAGATCTTGATTACAATGATGAGGCACAGCTGGTAGCTCCGCCCTAATTCCAATCACCTGCAGACAATCACACACACTCACACAGAGAGAGAGGGAGGGGCAGGGAGAACTGCTGAGGGAAACAGCAGGTTACCGAGGTACTGGAGGTGATCCAGGGGCAGATGTAACATACACACTGACAGCATACAGCACACTTACAGTATGCAGCAGCCCCAGTTGTAAACCTGTTAAAACTGAAGTGTTGGGGGATGAAGTCAGATTTAGCTAGAGCTCCAAAGATCATTACTATCTTCTGTAGTCACCGAGCTTGTGACACCGTGGTGTGTAAAGATGACTAGTGTTCAGCAGGAATGTTGCTACCTGTAGTAAGTAGGTAGTAAAATGTAAAATTCAACCTTTTAGCTTTTCTTCAAAGTTTGACATAGGTGTAATACACAGTTGCTAAAGCTAGCTGCTCTGCGTGTGTGCATGTGTGTCATGTGTGTGCCCATGTGTGTGTGGGTTCGTGTGTGTGTGTACCCATGTGTGTGTTCTCATTTTCATCTAGCTCTAAATCATGTGTTATCACCTCACATGTGATGCACTGCCTAATCTAATAAACTTAAATGTCAGCACTCTGAGGAAATGTTGATCGAACATGCAATAATAAATTTATTAATTCAATAATTAGATTGGATTTATGCAGCACTTTATGCAGCTTCAACGGTACGGTAATGTGGCAACATGCATGGGTGTTAAATAAAACAATACATAAATGATCACATAAACTGAAACATCAAGTTCCTAAGGATAAATAAGTTTTTTGGGCCTAAAACGACGTGGCTGTGTGTTTGGGACACTGTAGAGAAAGTCAGACAAACAGGAAGCCAGAAAAGTAAACTAGAAGAAAGACTAAACAAACAATAAAGAAGACAACCAAATCCAGCTTTCCAAGGTTACATTTTAGCTGCAGATTTTTGGGAAGTGCAGACACATCACACCCATCTATAAATGTGTATGAAAACATCTCTTTAGCAAAAAACTTTGCTCAGATACCGGTCAGAAGAGGAGAACCAGGTCAAAAGTATGACTGTTTCATATTTTCCTCTTTGCCCAGACATACATTTATTTGCCATGCTATTATAACAACACAAACTTTTACTCTACCAATACCTTTTTTTCAGGGAGTGGGGGTATAAGACAGACAGGAAATTGATAACATACATTGTAACTTTCTCCCTCTGTGTTTGGACCAAAGAAACACAGGCATATGACAAAAGTAACTTCTGATAAATTGAGTTTAGTTATGCTTTTGTTCCTTCAAGCAAACAACAATGTTACCATTAGAATTGTATTACATGGTATGCCCTGTGGTTGATTAGGTCCGAGACTTAATGCATCATCTCTCGTCGCTCAGATAAAGCAACCTAATGAGCTCTGGCATACATATCTGAACTGTTTAGAGCTCTTATCCTCACCCTAATCCTGGATATTTTTTGTAAATAAGATGAGCAAAAGATGTATCTTTAATTACAACAGAGCAACAATAGTACTGTGTCACTTTTCCTCTCTTCTTTGTCAACTTTACACTGGCTAACACCAAAATTTAACCAACATAATAGATTTAAACTTAACCAATACTCAGCCTAAGGGTAGATCTGACAGATGATGATCTTCAGCAAGTTAACATTAAATTAGCAACAGAAAGTTTCTTGTTTCTGTTTGTGTTTTATCAACTACCAAAGAAACAACTTTTCGCTAGGACCAGCAAGTTCAGACCAGGCTGATTTTTTGCCACTGACTCAGTGACAGCGTTTCCACCATGTGGATGTCACTACATGTCCCAGACAGGAAGAGTCTTTGTTTCAACCATCCCACAATTACTGTTGTCACGGTTCTACATGTAATTAGGTCTGACATTTTAAGGGATATGAATGAAAGAGGAGGCTAATTAATTTCCTCAGACAGCTTTGCACTGTTTTTTTTTTTACAAATATTCTTTAAGAGAATTTAATAATATGTTTGTTAGGGATTGATGTAAACTCAATCGCTGTGTGCAATAAATGTAAGGCAACAACAAGATGGTGAACTATAAATCCAAAGCTACACTGGCAGGACTGATCATTAAATCAGTCAATCTGTATGAAACCATGAAGTCAAAAAAATAAAATTCAGTTTGTCATGAAAACCTGATAAATTCTGTCAATGTTAGTATTGTTGGTGCTAGCAGAATATTCATGAAAAGTCATGGGATGGGACATGCTCAGATTTACTCTCCCTTTTTTGCTGTTAAAGCTTTTTTTGTCCTCTTCTTATTTTGTTGGCAAGTCCATTAATCATGTTGCATTTACATGGAGAAAATCCCAAGTCAGCAACCCCCCTTCCTTATACATAAACACACATACACACTCCCACACCATGTAATCAGTTATGTTGAGATCTACTTTCTCAGCTGATTAATTCTATGTAAACTGTAAACGTCCTGTTAGTCAGTTATTATAAAAAAAAAAATGTTTATGCATCCTCTAACATGAACGTCTGCCAACGAACACACAAACACTTTAAAGGGTAGAAGTGAGATAACATTTCTGGATTTGTTATATGTGCCCCATATATGGATGGAGGTAAATGCTAATAGGCAACAGTGTAAACCAAATGTAAAAGTCAGATAAAACACAGCTCATCTGCATCGCAAAACACTTTTCACTTTCATATAAAATAGTGTGCAGTCTTTCCATCTTTTTGATAATACGAGGGAGTGCAAGTCTGTGCTCACAAACAAACCCTGTGTGTAAGAACACACTGTGAGCTGTTATTGTGCTTTGAACAAGTTTAGAGTCACCTTTAAAAAATCCAGGGCCTGGGCTGTGCTTCTTTCATGCTAGCTGCCTGAGTGCTTTCTCAGTGGGGGGAGCCATTTATCTGAAGCACACACATTAATGCGCGCCATGTATTAATAATTATTCATGCCTGTCATGCGTACCATTTACACACTCTCACAGCTAGGATGAGAGGAGATGCAAAAATGAAACAGGACAAAGAAGCCTCCTTGGAATTTTAATTATTTCATCAGTTGTGTTTTGGAGGTCTGTCTTCCTTCAGTCTTTCCCTCAGTCCCTTCTTATCTTTCAATGTCCAAATTTTGTATTACATGTTAATTAGACCTTTGCAGCAGTGGGTTGTGTTTCAGACAGGCTCTGCCCTCTAATTGGATTCTATTAGTGTAGCCACTCACTTATACTTGCAATTAAAATTTGTATGTACATGCTCCGCCAATTAGGATGAGCCTTATCAGACCCGTGAGGGCTGCCCCTGTATATGGAAAGGGCAGCGGTCTCACTGCTCTATCCACATTTTAAGTGTCAGCAGATGGAAACACTGAGAAAAGGATAGCTTAATCAGTTTACTCTATCAAATTCTGCTCTTCCCACTGTGCCTCAGTCCCACCCAGTATCCCCAAGGAATGTCAGTTATATTGGATGAAAGATGTTTTATGCAATTAACATTTACATCCAGTGACAACAGGCAGTGCCAGTACAGACAGTTGTAGACCTTAAGTTATTCTTTGCTTTGTTGAAGGATGAGATGACAAAGGGATAAGATGAGAAGGTAAATACAGCTCTCATGTTTGTCTATTAAAGGTCTGCAGCTGATGAGCTTATATCAAAAAGGCAGAGTGAAACAGATCACTAAATAGTATGTTATATTTCATTTGATGACTTCATACATGTATTAACAGTGGAGTAATGCCATTAATTGGTTATAATACAGTGTTGGTTGATATGTTCTGGTTAAGTGATAGAGGTACTGCTCACATTCCATCATCTCTATCTACTTTTAGAACATATTTTAACAAAACACTGGTACCATACCAATTGAAGCACTGATTGTTGGATAGCTGGAATAAGAAGAAATATCACAATTGATATTACATTCTTAATTTATTTTAAATTAATGTAATCTAGTCAAACTTGTGCTTTTGTCAATGCAAACAAAGAAATCAGGAAAGAAACTCTTAGTTGCAAACTCATTTACAGTAAGTTTTATTTTCTCGCTATTAACCAGACAGGACAGACCAATCTGGAGAAGCTGCACTTGAATAATTTTACTTATTGGTTCCACTGGAGAGTTTCAGTGCCACACGACCCAATTTCTGTTTGTGTTCGAGCCTTTCCACATGACTAAGAAAACACAGTCCTGGTGGAAACATTGCTGTAATATATTTTTGTCCTCCCTCAGTCCTCATTTACAGTCCAATGACATGATGGTGAATCACCACACACAGTCTGGTTGGTCTCCATGTCCCCTCGGACATGCTGTCATATAATAACCTTGGTTCCCCTTGATTCCTCGACTGCACCACACCTACTGTAAGGTGGAGGCCAGATGTCCCTCCTTATGCATCCAAACTGCATCTATCCAGCAGGAAAACTCATCCTGATACATTAGTAGGCAGTTTGAACAAATGCTGTTTAAAATTTTCAAAACTAGTAATCTGCAATATATATAGCACTTTTTGTTTACTTACTTATAATATTAAGCAACAATTCAGATTTACACAACATGTGCTCATAATTAAAGGAGATTATAGCTCTGTTTGTTAAGCACTATACAGTTAGTCAATTTCTTGTCTTTTAACAAACTCCCTATACATTTTGAAGTTTGAGGTTAGAGATATATATATTGCCGTATTAAAATATGGGTCTTTTACTGCATATATTCAGTCAGTATGTGTGTATCACATTATGTACAACAATATATAA
The DNA here is from genome assembly GCA_029814665.1 of Acanthurus lineatus. Classification (NCBI taxonomy): domain Eukaryota; kingdom Metazoa; phylum Chordata; class Actinopteri; order Acanthuriformes; family Acanthuridae; genus Acanthurus; species Acanthurus lineatus. Next base: position 9,005,418 of record JAPZDV010000021.1, on the reverse strand, counting down.
TTTAATCACAGCTTAAATCATATGTTCTTGAGTTAAAGGGATTAAATTTTCAAGGCGTTGCCGAGCCACATTTCAACTCTGGAGTTTGGCTGTCTAACAAGCAACTTAGGCCTGGATACATTGTGATAGCTTCTTTTTCCAACAATTTTTGCAATTATAAAATCCAAGACTAATGACTCTTAGTTTTGCCCTTTTTAATTTGTGGGGAAGATTTGATTAGTTTATGGTAATAGAAATTGTTATGGTAGATATTGAAGTCTTGCTCCCATCAGCTGTTTGCTGTAGATATTACAATGTTATCTTCGGGGAAAATGGAAAAGGATAAAGTGGCACAGTATATGTTTTTTTTTTTTTTTATAAAACTTGTGGCCGTTTACCTTATCTAGCTGAAACTCACGTATTACCTATCTTGACTCTTTGCAATACACATTCATCATACTGTGAACCAATTATACGATCCTGTTGCTGTGTCCATGTGAAAAACAGCAAGTCCAGCTCTGGTGTTTTATAACTTTCTGTAATAGACAGAAAGTTAGTGTTGTGTGATTTTATTTAATTCTACCACCATAAATTAAAACAAAATCAAAACCCAATGATTTACATAAAAAATTAAGTTAATTTTTTGTATATGTTTTTCCTCAATGGGTCATCTGTGGAAGACATGAGGTTTTCCCACAGCATCACAGTAATGTAACATGCCATGGCATCCATGTTGTGCCTTAATCTTTGAGGTATAGAACAGATTCACGCAGAGATCACATGACCTCAATTCCCCCTCAGTGTGCTCTCTGACCTGTGTGTGTCTGTGTATCTCACTTGTTCTTTAGTTCTTCTGTGTTTCTGTGTTCGTGCAAAGATGTTTTTATGTCCATTTGATGCCTTTAAGGGGAAGTATATTATAAAAAAACATTTTTTTTTATCTGTTGCATTTTCTGTCATAGTTGTTCTTGTATCACAATCATTGAATTTGGCCCAAAATCAGGCTTTATTGCTGACCTTTGATGATGTTCCTATTAGCTGTTTGTAATGTTTGTGATCTGTGAGTTAAAACCTATTCTCTCAGTCTAACTAAATTACTTTAATGAAAATAATGCTAAAAAAAAACCTAACCCATAAACTCTCAACTTTTAGAAGAAACACACTTTAGAAAGCTTTGTCAACCTATAATCTACTCTTGAGTTGATTTACTTTTTTTCTTTAGAAAATCTTGAACTTTTAAGTTTAAGAAACAAACATTGTGAACCTTAAAAAAGCTGCAAACCTGACTGAGAAATTCATTAAAATGAATAACTGTTAATAATTTGGTATTTTTACTTGCAACCATTTAATTTTCAGCACCACAATGAAAGATCAGATTCCCAACCCGCTGCTAACAAACTTTTGTTAAGATAAAACTTTTTCTAAAGGACAAAAGTGAATTATGCTATTAAAGATTATAGATCAGCAAAACTTTTTTCTGTTTATTTCAGGACTTTTGAATATGAGTTTGACTAAAAACTCAAAAATTAAGTAAAAAAAAGTTTCCCTGAATTAAGAGTTCTCTCTATCTTTATCTTTACAGCTTGGCATTAGTTTTGCATGAATTGAATAATAAACCAGTTGCAATTCTGACCAGATGATTTCGCTTAATATAAGCATAAGTTATAAGATATAAAAAGTCAGATGAACATGGAGTGACTACAGTTTGTGGTGCTTATGCTGAATTTCATGGCAGTTCATCTGGTAGTTGTCAAGTTTTCAGTCAAAACCACATGAAGTCAAGAAAAAGTCTGTGAGATTCATCCCCTGTGATCCATGTATGTCTGCAAACTTTTGACAAACTTTCGTCAAAAAGTTGTGTGGCAGACAAACTGAACAAAGTAGCCTTTTAAGAGCATGTGTGTTTTGGAAGTGTGTGTGTAATATGTTTGGAAACTCCTGTGTGTGTGTTTTATTTAGGAGCTGTCAGTGGAGCTCGGCTGGGCAAGCAAAACCAGAGGAAAGGTTGAGGAAGAGGAGGGAGGAAGTGCACAGACAGAGAGAGGCAGCGGAGATGACTGTGATGATGAAGACGGCTGTGAATCATCTGGCGAGGAGAACGGTGAGTCATACACACACGCCCACACACTTACACACACACACATGCAGACTTGCATGTATGCAAAAATAGAGGAACAAACATTAATAAACATACACTCCCACATGTATATACACACAACTCTATGCAAACTTGCAAGCTCCTCTTGTGGTTGTGCAAAATATAGGGGTTCTGATTTGTACATACACATCAGCATATACTCTACATATATATATGTGTGTGTATATATACACACCCATCATAAATAAAAGACAACACACACAGTTCGCTGGCATAGTGGAGGTTTTAAAATGCTGCAGCCTCCACATATCTTGTGCCAGCGGGGAAATGCCCAGAGGGAGGGATAGTACTGAGAGATGGATTCAACTGTCCTCGCTCTCTCCCTCTCTTTCCCTCTCTCTCCCTCTCTCTCTATGGCTTCATCTCTCCTTCTTTTTCCATCTCTCTTTCTGCTGGTCTCAGCAGTTTACGGTTTCCTCCTCGGCTGGGATAAAGGATGCACTAACAACGAGGTCACCCAAAAAACCAGAAATGAAAAAATAAACTGTAATTATTCATCCTGCTTATACATAATACATGGGAGTCACAGGGAGATCTGGAGACCCCAAGGAACCTTGAGGCAATCCTACAGACTGAATGTAGTTAAAATTAGTTACCTTTCAAATAATTGGGCAGTTGCAACGAGTGGCCAATTGGGTTAAGATTTAAAAGAATTTTTTGTAGAGGCTTGTTAAATGTGAGAGATCTTTTAATTGTAACCTAAAAGCATCAAAGCACTTAAATTAAGCACTGAGGTATTTTTGTCTGCATGTACAAATTTAAAGACTCTTAATAGAAAACAATCCAGCACAAAGCTTAAACACAAAAATTAACTAGCTTTAACATGACTTTGGTAGAAATTATCATGTCGCTACATTATGATTTGTGAATAGAAATGAGATCACAGTAAAGCTAGATTTTTAGAAGTACAGGAATCATATGCTCACAGATGCTTGATACTTATTAGACTATTAAAACCAATTTTAAAATTTGTGTTATTTTTTAAAATACATTTCATTTATAAATCTATCATTTGAAAACAGACAAAGTTTTAAGCACCAAGTCAGATAATTGCATCACGCTGAGAAGTTAAAGCGCTGGATGTAAAATTAATTGAATAAATAAATAGTGCATAACTGAACGTGTATATTTCAAGGGCATTAGTTTTTTTTTTTAAACTGTGAATTGCAGGTCAAATCCTTGAAAAAATACTGAGGGGTTGTTTTGGTGTCATTAACGGTAGCCTCATCCCCTCTGCATAACATTATATTTTATCTCTGTCTTTTTCAAATTAGTGTGAACAGGCAAAAGCACATAACAGATATTTGTAGTGCAATTTGATCAGCACCATTCTACTGTGACAGAGTGCTCATTTATGAACCCACTGCTTATGATTTAAAGCTTATTCAGAAAAATAGTTTAAACTACCTTTAACAGACAGCAGATGATTCACACCAAACTGTAACACACCAAACAAGTCTGGGAGCAAACAGGTTGAATATTTTGTCAAATATCGTCATCCCCCAGTCAAAGGCCTGAGGGACAAACAGTCAAAATGGCTACTTACATACTGCAGCGCCTCTATACGCTGTTAAAAGCTTTACTGACCGCATCTATCTTTAGCTGGAAAAACACATATGTTGATTAACTGGACATCATAGGAGGAGGTGGAGACCCCGGCCACCTTCATGGTGACGGAACTTTCCATTACATAAGAGGTTGGTGACTGGAGTTTTTATGGTCGTTGTGGCCAGGCCAGTTATTTTCAGGTCAAATCAGTAACATCAAAACAGTGTTTGTTGGTTTCCTTTTTACAGTTTCTAATGTTTAGAATGGAATAAAATACAGAAAAATGAATAGGATGTTTAATTGTTTGATCTGTTTTTGCATCATGGGATTGATTGATATTATCAGTTTACTAAACAAGTGCTAATTCTTTTGCATCATAACATTGTTACCCCTGATCCATGAGGTCATATGTGATGTCAGCGGTGGTGAGATCTCTGTCCGCAGGGCAGGATGTAATTGGGTCAAAGGTCATACTCACATTCATTACCCCCCCTGCACTGTCCTCACTAGTCCTGCAGTCATGTGTGTGTCCAACTACAGTGACGTAACAGCATTGTTGTTAATCTGCTATTATACTGAACTGTAGGTCAGTGGTTTCCAACCCCTGGTCAGTGGACTGGGACCAGACCAAGAAGGACCATAAAGATGATATGAAAAAAGTTAAAATACAATTTTAAAACTTCATAAGTTTGTTTGTGTTTTTGTGTAGTAGGGAACTGATTTAGCAGCAAGCTGATAGAGAAAACTAATTTCATATAAATATCTAAATTTAATTTCTGTAACAAAAATAAGACCACTGAGGTAAATGAGGAATTTTGTGTATGTGTGTGTTTTAATGGAACAAAATTCAACTCAAGATCTCATGTTGTAAACCTCTGGTAACCCTTTACTTAATGTAGAGAATTGCAAGCCACAGAATAGTACTTCAGTGCAAATGGAGTGGAGAAAAAATTGTCAGAATTATGCTTAAAAACATGCAAACACTGTTGCTATAGTGGTTGTAAATGGAGGATTGTGTTCATGACAAGATAAATTATTTATGCCACCTTAGATGTTTGCATTAACAACTTTAAAAGCATATTTTTTGGCACATGTCATACCCTTTGAGCTAACAATAATGTGTCAGATCTGTGGAAACACGTCTCCCACTGGCCCTGAAACTGGTACACTGACAAAATAATACAGAAATAAATGTTGGCTGTGATTTATGGAGCTGGTTGCAGCTTGTGGAGATAATGAATTCCTGGAGTAAGAATCACAATAAGTGACAAAAGGGGATTTTCTGCAGGTCGCCCTGCTTGATGGCATCTCTATGCATATAAAAAAGCCGCACACATGCTGAAGCTGAAAAACTGATGCTTTATTAACCAGACAGCACTAATCAGAGAGGGTTATTTCATATTTTGGGAATAATTGTGCATTTTATTCCTGAACTAAACACTAAATCACTAGTTCTGAGTTAATTTAAAAATAAAATGCCATCAGAGGAACTAAATGCAGGCCTCTCTGATTTTTTTGGATCTGCCACCAAGCCCGCCTGTCCATGCTCTGTGATTCTTTTTCTCTCTTTAAAATTCATCGTCCTGACCACTCTGCTAAATCTGAACTGCTGAAATGTGGAGCTTATTATTGAACCAGGAAAGAAGAGCATCGAAACAAAACTGTGCTTGTGCAAGAAAGTTAGTGTTTACATATGTGGGTATATGTGCACAAATCAATGTTTATATAGCCTCCTGTTTGTGCGGACGTGCATAGCGTGCTGTACATTTTAATTGAGCTTGTGTGTGTATGTGCAGGTCTGCATTGTCTTTGTGTGTAATCCAGTATGTTTTATGGATGGCCCGGTTCTCTGTGTGACTGGCTGAAACGGATCAAGTAGCGTAGTGCTTCTGGACTTAAAATGACATTCTCCATATCAACCTGCTGTTTTCTTTAAGAGGCACATGAGTGAGCTGAAGTTCTCTCACTCTCTGTCCCTGGGCTGCAGTTATGAACAGGAATGATTAAAAATGAAGAAAATATTCTTCCTGCCTTTAATTAATTCTCATGACATTTTGGCTTTGTTGAATGCTGGAGAGGGACTAAGGAAGAGGAGGATGAGAGGTGGAGGTGGTGTGATATTAGCCAAGAGATGAAATCAAACCTCGAAAACATCTCAATGCCAAGCATGTGGTTTATTTATGTGGGCCACTTAACAGTGAGAAGTTATTTTAGTCATGCTGAGCCGGTACACAGGCTATTATTATTTGATTTGAGTCCATTTACAAGAAACACTTGGCAAACATTGTTCACAGATCAAAAGTAAAGGAAAAAGGCAGGCGCCTCAAAATATTATAGCTTAACTTAGCTCTATTTGTGCCACGTTTTAAATTTATTTAAGAGGACAATGAAGTTCTTTAAAAATATCAATTGTGTAGTCCTTTTCTCTCACAGTGCAATCATTTATAGATTTAAAATAATGTATTTAAGTTTAGATGCACACAAAAGAGTAAGTTTCAATCATTCTGCTGTTTTTAAATATAGGACAGTAATAAATGTCTATAGACACAAAGCTTCGGTCTTGTTACAGGCTAAAGCTTATTTTTGCTCAAGTTGGCAAATTAGCAATTAAAAACACCTTTCATATTTGAAAAGTGCTTTGATATTTTAGCACCAGTAAAGTAAAATATCTAAATATCTCTTATGACTTGTTTGAGTGTAGCTAAATCAAATGTTATGACCAAGTCTTGGTTGACAGTAGAGTGTTTATGAAATACAGCTCTTGTATGGTCTGATAGTTAGGATTCATCCCATGGCACAGGTTAAACTACACATTAACCCTGTACATGTAGTATACTGTTATAAGTGCTAAAATGTGACGTATAGAGCATTAAGGGTTATTTATTATAGTTACTATTCATTTGCTATTTCACAGATCCCATGAAATGCAGTTTGTTACAGTTATTATTTTGCAGGGGGTTGTCTTTTCCTCTTTTACTACTCTTCCTTCTCCGTTTAGTCATTTCTCATCGTCCCCACCCCTTGAATTCACCAAGATTAAACTGATTGATTTTTTTTTCTCTTCAAACCAGCACAATCCCTTCTTTAACTGCCCTTTCTCGATCTCTCTGTCTCCCCAGACATATCCAGGTCCCGTAATGTCAATAATGTAAATGTAATCACAGCTTCTCTTCCCTTCTCTTCTCTTCTCTTCTCCCCACTTCTCTTCTTTCCTCTTCTCTTCTTCGTGTCGACATAATTGCAGTGCTTTAAGCTGTGATGTGGTGGTGGATACAGAGGTGGGGATACTTTAACTCTCAGGTATCCATGAGTCACATCACAACCACTGTAAAGTCTGGAAAGCACCGATCCTTTCCCCTAAAAGATCTTACTCTAATAAGTTAAAGCTGCTCACAAAATCCCTGTTATGACTCAGTGTTTTGCAGACGATGTCAAGAAATGGATAGTCAGTTTTGGGCAGGTTTGGTTTTCAATACTTACTTGGTAGTATATTTAAAGACTCATTGTATCTTTATCAAAACCAAGATGTGTTTATGCATGTGTTTGGGTGTGTGTGTCTTAGAGAATATGTGAATGTGTACACTGGCAAGGGCCACTCAATTTCTGTAACCATGGTAACCAGGTGGTCTGTTTTCCCATGGGGCGCCTTTTTGATGACAATGAAGAAAGAGAAAGAGAGGGAAGGAGGGAGGGGGACAAAGAGGAGGTGTGGCCGATTTTCTGCTATCTCTCTTGCCCAAGTAACATACTGTTTTTTTGTATCACACTCTCTATAATTTCATTACCTTCTTTTTGTTATGGGACACCTTGTTAATCAAAGTTTAATTTGCAGTTAAAATGCTGTCAGTATTGGGCTCTCATCATAACCTTGCACTAAGTAATGGGCATACAACAGAATATTGTACACTGCTGAACCATTTTCTATTTATTGTCCTGCTTCCATGCATCGTCCCTCCATCATACCTGCCTTGCTCCTCTGGCCTCCCCCCTACTTCCCTGGGGCCAGATTCATAAAGCCTTTGGAAGCTATTTTATCTTAAAGGGAAAGGCCAGTGTTTTTTTCCAGCTATTGAACATGCAAGCCCTCTGCCAGAAGATAGTTTGATCTGCATTTGTGGGTGACTGTCTAAAGGGAGCCAGAAAGCACAATAAAAAGTCTAGCGAGGCTCCTAATCTGAACACGTAGCTATAAAATATCCCAGAGCCAGCCTTTGCATCAGCTTGATCAGTGCTATAAAATAAAACTGCTTTCTTTGTACATGCAAGCACTGACAAACATCAGGCCTCAAAATGTACCAGAAATGCAGTCAATGTCATAGTGATGCAGCAAATTGAAAATACAGAATGTTTAAAGAAGATGAAGACTTTTTCTTATCATGTTTTATTCAAACATATAGTCCATAGCAACCCTTAAGCATACAATTTAATATATATATTTTTTTACAATTAGTTTAAAAAAATTAATAATAATTATAAGTAAGAATGAATAGATAATTTATTTATTTTTTAATTTTCTTTATGGGAGGATGATTTTGTTTTGTATCTGTCCATTGTTCTCTCTCTCTCTCTCTCTACATCTATCTATCTATCTATCTATCTATCTATCTATCTATCTATCTATCTATCTATCTATCTATCTATCTATCTATCTATCAATAAAAATATAAAAGATATGTTTGAACATGAGGCAAGATAAGTTCACATTTTCGATATTTAACCAAAATAAATTGAAGTCTGTCTGTGTTTATCATCACTAGTTTTAAGTAAACGGACAATAAGCTTACAGGTCACAAGAGTCACAAAGTATTGTGGGATTTAATAACACATTTTTGTTTTTAATCTTATCAAGGAATTTGTTTACAGTAAGATAAACAGAACACCGCACTGCCAGCTTTATCCTTGAACAGTCTCCAACCTGCTTCTTGTGTGTTGTTACATTTCCTCAGAAAAAACATTTCCAATGAAGGTCATTTAGGCAGAAATTATGTTTTCTCCAAAATGCATTTAGCAAAGCAAATGAATAGCTAATAAACTAAATTTGAAGGCTCATTGAGATTTCTGTGTTATTAATAATCTGGCTGTTGTTCTCTCTTAATTGCTGCTCTTTGTCTTTCCTCAATTCCTTGGTTTTATCTTGTTTATTTTACCCAAGTCTCACAGCTTGAGGTATATTGACTAAAACTGGCATACACACAGACACCACACATACGCCCACACACACACACACACACACGCACACACACACACACACACACGCGCACACACGCGCGCATACACAGAAATCAAGAGGGAAGAGCAAGAAGGTAGGGAGGAGCAGATACAGAGGAGGATGTTATGGGGTAACAGTGGGTGCAGAGAGAAGGGCAAGTCACTAGTGATACTGCTGTGTGTGTGTGCCTGTGCGTGTGCATGTGTGTGTGTGTTCAGCATGTGGTAATGGTTACTAAGCAGTAGAATTTAAATGATAGTTCCTCAGGGTAAAAGATACGGCTCATTAAAACATTACACATTCACTTTGCTCTCACTGTCTCACTCATTCAAAGGGATTTAAGGTGTGTTTTGTTCTAAAATGAGATAAAAGAATGAACCTATTATGAAATTCCTCTTGTCGAAGAACATCTACTGAATAGGTTTAAGCATCATTGACTACCTATACTCCAGCCATCAACATATCTGTAGCCTCTAGTAAGAATCTCCTGTATTGGCGGCCATATCTTGATCTCTGCCTGCCAATCTGTCTATCAACCTGTCTGTTTACCTATTTCCTGCTTGCGTCTGTCTGTCTGTCTGACTCCCTGCTTGTCTCTACACCTGACTGGGTTTGTTCATGCAAGTCTAATTAGACATCATCTGCTTATTAGTCCTCCTTTCTATATTGATGTTGTTTTCTCCATTCTTGACCTTTAGAAAGAGGCCCCGATGCCCTTGCTTTGTTTAGATGCATCTACCTTTCAGCTTCATTCCACATGTATTCAAATGAGCATTCACATGCCACACACACATGCAGACAATACCCCCATTGGCTTGTGTTGATGCACAACCTTCAACCAATCACTGTGCCAGGTTCATCCTTTCATCCATCTCCTATCACAGTCAGTCCCTGCGGTCTTCTGTTCCTTTTTTTTCCTACATGTCTGCTTCATGGGTGTAATGATTCCACTGCAGGCTGTGCTTATCCTCGGTGAGTGTGACCTTGGGAAGATGCTTCACTGCAGGTCAAACACGTAACTGTTTTAATATTCATTTGAAAACCAGCACTAGACATTAATCTAAATATTAATTTTCAGACTATGTAACTGCACTGTTAACTGGGGGCCAATGGAACAGGTGATTGATGCAGACTAGAACATTTGACAACACTGTTATCCACAATCAGTCAATAAATACAGATTTTATTTGTAAGTGTCACAGTGTTCATTAACAAGAAACTGTGAACAACTAAAGGGCCAAAACTGTCTGATGCAAAGAGACTTTCAGTATCAATTATAAAGTCTTCTGCATGTCATTTTTTTTAATAAATACATATTGGTCTGTTTTCTCTGTATTTTTAGATTGCAAGTGACAAACCATGTATTGATTGATCTTTCATCACCATTAGCACCACTATGAGGTTCATGTGCATGTTGTTTAACAGTAAAGCTAACTAATTTTAATGGTTTGCCATTAAAAAAAAAAAAGGTTAACAAATTCTTGTTCCACATAATTACAATCATTTTTCACCCCAGTTTAGCGATCTCTTAAATTTTTTACCCAATGTTGGTGAAGGTCAAAATTTTATCTTGTCCAGTACGTTCATTCATTTACAAAATGCCTGCAAAACTGAGAGTCCTGTTTGCCTTAATTATACTCTTCTATACTCTCTATACTCTTTATTGGTAGTTATCAAAAGTTAGCATGCAAACACACTAAACTAAGACAGTAAATATGGTAAACATCATACCTGCTTATCATCAGCATTTTAGCATGCTTACTATAGCCTAAGTATATTAGCATGATGATGTTAGCATTTAACTATAAGCATGGCTCCTTTTTACAGCCTCTATTAGTCTTTTTTAAACGAAATCCTCTCTTAGTGCTAGAACTATGTTCATTGCTGTACTGTGATGTAGTAACAGGCATTGGCAGTGAGAAAATACACATTGACCTTGTTTTAAAATTTAGTAAAATTGTAAAACAAAGCTTCCTGATACCATCTAGAGATTAAAAGCTTGTATCAATCTATATTTTGTAAAGTACAGCATAAGTTTACTAAAACACTTAAAAACATCATGGGAAATTACCCACCAGGGACACCTGAAGGATTTTATTGTCCATGGATTCTGCTTTCAGCAAGTAAGTCGACCAGCAGGCCAGTTTCATAATACACTTTCCTGTAAGTCCATGCATAACAAGATGACAGCACCAAAGAATAAATAGAGATACAGTACAGTGTGTTGGCAGGATATCAGAATCATATTACTTACTGTAACCTGCCAAAGTTGACATGCATTGTGGGTTCAGAAAATAGGCACTGGCATTTGCATTGAAATACGTTACCACTAATTATATGACATTTCATTCAAAGAACTGATCTTTCTTTCTGTCTTTCTTTTCCTTACAGCTTTTTTATTTCACTATCTTTTTATAATTTGGTTCTGATAAGTACTTGCTAAGGGTATAATCCACTGCTACCTTTTTACCATGCTCTCCTTGCTCTCTGTGTGTCTGTGTGTGTGTGTGTGTATTTTCATCCCTGGGGAACTGAGGCTGAAGTAATGAAATGCTCATTACTGATTCAGCTGGAAATGCTAGGGATACATTTACACGCCTACACACACATACACAGACACACTCACACTCACACTCTTGCAATCCAGACGCTTTTCAAGGTCACCTCACATCATTCGTGTGTTTGTGTGTATAAGAGAGGAAGTGAATGAATGTCTGTGGTATACATACAGAATTTTTTTTGAGGGGGGGGCAAAATATGGCATAATTTTGAGGATGAATTGATGGTTTTATTCACAGCATCACCTCTATTACACACATGCACACACATATATATTAACTGTTTTCATCTGTTCCTTTTCAACTTTTGCTCATAAGATCAAGCATCCTTGATACCCTTTCATCACTCCATCCATTTATACTGTATACAGAATATAAACACCCACAAATATTTGAACTACCTGAAGTTACCTTTTAAGGCAAGATGAGACAGCACACATGCCTCTCTTCCTCTTTTACACATTAAAAGGCATTGATTTAGTTCTGCTTTACACACACACATCCTCTTGATCAAAGCATAACTAACATGTTTCTGTGACACACACTGCATTTATGGACACTCACATATTGTCTGCTTTGATTAGAAAGATGCTGTGCTGTCAGTCGGGTTTTGTTTCAGATGGCAGACTGGGGGAAAGCGTGAAAGAGAGTTAAACACAGTAATGCTGAGGTTTGGGTCTTGGCTTCTCTGGAATGGATGCTTTGGGAAGGCTCGTTACGGATCAGGCAGCAATAAAAAAGCATTACTGTGTATGACAGCGTAATGCATTCAGTTTAGCCAGATGGTCATTATTGTCAAAAAAACTGTTATTATACCATTATGGAAATGGTGTAATAACTGGTTTTATCTCAGTTATGTCAATTACGCCAGCATTACATTGGCTAAAATTTGTCTATTTGTAAGTAAAAATAATGCTAAAATATTTAGCCAGTTTATATTTGGTTTCACTAAAATAATAACCTAACTAATCAAGTAAAACAATTACTTTTTCAGAAATCACCATGAGTTGGTCGCCATACCCACTGATTACTATATTTACTCAAATGGTAACACATAAGCTACAGCAAAGGATTCAAAAAGGGTTTTGAGTAAAACATTATTTACTTCTGTAATTGATATACAAATATTTGCAATTTTAGGGAGATTAAATAATTATCTATCTATCACAGAAGATTTATGACTTTTTTTTAACATATTTCTGATTCACCTGTGTCATTTTGCTTGTTATTTCTTACCCTTATTATACGGACCACTAAAACTAGTTATAATAATTAACAGAATTATTAACAACAAATGTTTTCTGTCTATATGGTATCATCACATAAAAAAATTTGTGGGTAATGATACCTGCTGCCAAAAGAATTCTGTAATTTATAGTGCTGCTTTTCCAACAAAAGGACAACTATAAGACTATAAAACATGCCTTGTGGTAGGTGTGTGTGTGTTTGTATGTGCGTTTTCGTATCTGTGTGTGCGTGTATCTGTGTGTGTCTGTGGTGTGTGTGTGTCTGCGGTGTGTGTGTCAGGGAGAGATTTGGCAGCCAGTCTGTTTCCTATGGGTCACAACAGCTCTGATTTATGGCTCTGCTCCACCTGCTCTAACTGTCACCCCAGGGCATTCGCTTTGCTCGAATCCAGCTCAGTTTTTATCTTATTATTTTGGAAAAAGTGTCTAAATTACAAGTCCATAGTGAAGGAGACACATTTGCTTGGATAGCAGAGAATGATCTATCACATGTTAAACCAGCTCTCCACTTCGGTCGTTGCAAAACACGGTGACCATTTTTGTCTCTTGTTGTGAGCCGTCACCTCGGCTCCTCTGGGGAGGCAGACTGTGCATGAATGGAGGTTTAAGCTGTTCATAAACCACACATCAATGAAAAAGTGAAACTTTGATCCACAAATGCACTGACCCCGACTCTGCAGCCGACTACTGCAACTATAGGATCCTTCAAATGTCACTCCTGCATTCTTATTATTGCACATGCACAGACACACACACCACACACACACACACACACACACACACACACACTCATTACTCATTGCACTAAAGGTTAAACGACCACAAGAGTATGGCCAGTGACACTGTTCATTACTCATTTCTGTTGTGTGTGTGTGTGTGTGTGTACATGTGCATGTGGGTATATGTGTGTTATTACATGTTTCTGGCCAATCTGCCATATGTGACATGCTCTGGATTGTTGCTAAGAGACAAACACACTGAAGGGCATTTAAGAGGAGACTGTGTTGCCACCAGCTTCAGAACCCACACACACATAAACACAGACAAACATACACAACCATGGATACGCATATGCAGTGTTACATGCCAGTTTCAGTGTTTCAGAAAGCTGATAAGACAAAACAAACCCTTGAAAGTTTTTAGAATTTTTTTTTCACTATTTTTTGTTTAGTTATTTTTTTTTAACCTAGGAACAGAAAATCTGTTTAAGCTCTATTATATATTAAAGTGCAGATCAAATCAATCTTTGCATGTTAAATCCTACCATAAAAAGTACCTGTACTTTTCAGATTGTAGTGAGGAAAAAAGTAAAATATTTCCCTTGTAAGTGCAGTAGTGCAGAGGTATAAAGTAGCATATACTAGTAATACACAAGTGTATCTTAAATTTGTGCTTGACTACAGTACTTGTTTTAGGATACTTATTCAAGTAGTTTCATTCTACCACTGTATTTACTCTTGTCTGATTTCATTTATTAAATATATATAGAGAGACATTTCTGTGTCAACAGTAGTTGGCTAATGGCTCAAAAAGTATTGTTATTCATCTTTACCCAAAGCAATTTTTTAACTCACTGATTTTTCCAAATTCCTCCAAAATGATAATTCAGCAGCCTAATTTACTTGTAGATATGAGTACAACTTTGTTAATGCTCTTCATTGTTAACAATTAATGAAAATGTTCCTTTGGTCCAATTAAAGAAAGGTAACAAATCAACTTTCCATTTTTTCACCGAAACCAGCTGACTGTGGGAGAAAAAGAAGGTCAGTTTGTGCATAATTCCATTTTAATTGCGGTGATGACAAGTAGCAGATATTGTGCTAAAATTGAAACACAAACATGTCACAATAATAAGATGCAGTTCTGTATCTTAAATAAGATCACTCTAGATGTGACACAAGGTTGTCAGGTGTAATGGGAACAGATGGACACAACAGACACACACACGCACACACACACACAGATACATGAGTGCAGGGTCCCATATTGCGCCATGCAGCTATTGGTTAAAAGAGAACAACATAAAGGATGAATTCCTTATTGAAAAAATATTCTGTTCTGGGTAAATTGTCTGACAGATGTTCAAAAACAAAAACACATTATGCATCTCTCAAAGTATTTTCCTCATTGTTTGTGTCTCTGTCTGTGTTTTGAATTCCCATCACTTTGTATGCGAATGCTAATGTTTCCTTGTATTTATATGGCTGTTTTCCTGCTTTCTGTCTGCTATGATGACATGTAATATTTGTGTGAGTGTGTGAACATTAACATCTCGCCTCATTCCTCAGCGACTGAAAGAGGCTCTTTGTCTATTGTACTGCAGGACAATGTGCATTGTAAAAGATGGAATCAGATTTCTTCCCAAGCATGTGTGTGTGTGTGCGAGTGCGTGTTTGTGTGTGTGTGTGTGTGTGTGCCAGGATAGAGCATGTTGTGACTGTGTGTGTGTGTTCCTTTCTTTGACAGTGCAGGTGAGTATGAGAATTGCTAAATGCCTTTGTGTTTTCTGTGTGCATGTGTGTGTGTGTTTGGGTGTGTGCGTGTGTGCGTGCATGTGTGTGTGTGTAGCTGGCGGCATAGTCTGTCTCCCTCCTGTCCTAATCCTCTCCCTTACCTGAGTTCCTCCCATGAGAGGCTTGGAGCACTGCCAACACACACACACACACACACACACACACCCATGCACACACATACACACACATGCTCATACACTCATTCATGCTGGCATATGAAGGCATTAAAGCTGCTGATGAAGTGCGACCTTATGCCCATCAAAATGAAGCAGCATTTCACATGTGTGTTAGTGTGTGAATGTTTGTGTTTAAGGTAACGCTCACGTTTGTGTGAAGCTGTGGGTGGGCGGGATGAAATCCATAAATCTTTCGGGTCAGCCATAACTGATGCAGGATTTTTGGCAGTAATGAGTAAAAATAGAACCAGAATGGACTTTCAAAAATCCGGATTCATACTGTAAACTTATGGACTGGTTTATGTAATGAGATACTTTTAGACCAGGTTTGTCAAAATGAGTGCCAAAGCCTGAACAAGTATTGGTATATTTAGTCAACCTTCTCCAACACTTTCAATTGCATAACTTGATTACGGTAATACCGTATCATATTTTCCCATATCCAAGATTATGCATGTTTTTTTGGATGATGGATGTGTACTGCATTTAGAAACCAAGCTTTGGATGACTTAACACAGGACAATAAATGGAAAAAACAGAACTGAACTGAAATATTAGTTAAAAATAAAAATAGGTCAGGCAAAATGAATTTTTTTTAAAACCACAACCAATAAATTACCTGCTGAACACCATTAGCTCCAATAAAAACTTAACTAGTTAACATATTAGCAGAACAGTTTAAAAAGATTGCTGAAAATATTTCATAAGTGATTGCTTCTATCTTTCTCAGGTGATGAGACAGGTGATGCATCCAGCGGTCATAGTCCGGCAACAAAAGACATGGCTCCACCTCCTCCTCATCGCAGAGTCCCTCCTCACCAACTCTCACCTCCACGGGTAAATGATGGCTGTTCCTCCCTTTGCATCCATAATCTCCTTTTCCCATTTCTGTCCTCTGTAGATCGTACTAAACCATCCATTCTTATATAACTTTGTATCTTTGTACAAACTCTCTACCAGGTGGCTGTTCGAGGCTCAGCCCACACGTTGCCAGTCGAAAGGTTACCTTTGACCCTTGTGACCCTGCTGCTCCTACTGCTGTCATCATGGGAACACCGCTGATCACAGAGAGATGGTCCCTGAGACTGACAGAGAAAAAAAGACTGAGACAACCCTCATAATTTTCATGGTGAAGTTGATTACGTGGAGTTTGTGAAAGTGGAGGTCGAGCTCTCGATCAATCGGCTGGTTGGACAAGCTGTCCATTCATCACAGTTGCAGGTGCACAGCATCATTTTATGTTACCTGTACTGACCTCTACATGTGTCCATTTTTTTTTATTAAACTAATAGGATAGATTGCACAGCACTACTGACTTTTTTGAAGAGAGATGTAAATACAAAAATATATATATATTATATATTTATATAAAGAATTTCTATAGATAACAATGGCTTGATGTGTAAATAGAGATTAATATAGAACAGAGCAGATTGACTTGGATGTTAAGGGATGTTTGGTTTGACCTTTACATTATGTATCCCCCACTGAGATTAGGATTCATGACAGCTCAAGTTCAGGCTGGAGACCTCCACTGTTGTTATGACTTATTAATGTTGAAGAGAACTCAGTACAGAGACTTATATGTATAAATATATATAAGCTGGAAATGAACATTGAGACATTTTCGATAGGCAAAGCAACTAATTATGTGATACTTCACACCAATTACAGATGGTCATGCAGCATAATGAAGAATTTGACAGTTTGGCCTGTAAGCTAGTGCAGACTGAAGCCCATCCGGCACTTTTTTTTCACACCAATATGCTCTCTGTTCATGCAAGCTGGGTGATTTTTTTTTTATTTCTGCAGAGTGTATGCTAAGAGTTTTAACTGTGTAACATTTTTTTTATAATTTCTCAAAAATTACTCTTTTATTGCTGAGATATCTCACAGGAATCCATTTTCAGGCATATAATAACTTTTATTATCTAGGTAAAACTATTTTCTTCTCCAGATGTACAGTGTGCAGAGTTGTAAAAGCATTACAGGGAGAGATATAACAGCTTCTATTTCAGCTTCAATTTCACTTTTAAGCTGCCAGGGTCCTCCTCGGCAGAAAGCATATCCTCAGCAATAAAAAAAGCTCCTTACACAAGAAAAGACTAAATACAGACTGCATGTACAAGCTAGCTGCAACCATCTGCCTGTCACACTGGTTTCAAAGGGCAACTGGTCTCCAAGCATTTTAATTAAAACTGCAACAAGATGACGAATGAAATCCAACAAAAATAATATTGTTATGGCTGTTTATAAGTCTGATACTTGTCTCCATGTCCACTGAAGAAAAGATATGAAGTGTCTGGAGACTAATCAGAGTACAGCTTAGCTCAGATCCAAACATGTGAATTATACATAATATAAATTAATTAGCTCTATTAAGTCCTTCCAGCTCTCTGCTGAGTCACAAACCCCTGAACTGCACACAACAGCAGGACAGACAACTGGAACACTGATAAAATAACGTCAAAACAGAGCGAATGAACCAGCTGAAGGACACTTTGCTTTTGTCAATTCTGTCACTGGGACTTCACTTTTTAGTCTTTGGTAAAAAGCAAAAGTCCAACAGAGATGATTCTACTTCCATGACCTGAGACAGTTTTGTTTATGAAGGGATGAGACAGACAGATAAGACAACTTGAGAAATAAAATCAGGAGCAAAAGTGTGTGTGAGGTATCTTGGCAGTGAGCCCAAATATCATGTTAGCTAGCAGGATGCTTTTACAACATGATCTTTACACAAATGTGCCATTATTTGATTACTTTTTAAGCGTTATCCCCAACTGACATGAGTTATTGGATTCAAGCCCACCCCTCCATCTCTCATAATCGTTGCTAAGCGACTCACATAAGCAAGCCACTGTCACACAACAATGCACATATAGATCAGTGGATATAAAAAAATGGATGGATACACAGTTTTATGCTGTTTTAGAACTTTGGACAGAATAGGTAGCCTGTTGAAGGCAATTTTGAAAATATAACAAATCATTTGTAGCAAGAATATACACTTAAACACATTGCATATGTTTATAAACCTTGTGAAACATAAAGTAATCATGAGTTACAGCTCTTTGGGCTTGTAACTCGAATTGAATTATCTGGAAGTGAACATTTGAAGATTTGGTGTCACATATTGCAATTATGTGGATACCCTGCTTCATCTGGGAGCTACAAACTTCTATCTGTGAATTGCATGCTGAAATGTTGACAAAGTCTTTGCAGTGAATGAGGTGTGAATCCTGTTAGTCTATATTTGTATACAAGATGGAGCGATGTTATATTGAGAACACAAATGGCTCTCTGTTGTTCCTCTAGTGCTGCTCATTGTCATGAAGGTTCTCAGCGTGTGTGTTTAGGCAAACTGGAGGGAGCTGTGCTGTGTCAGTGTTATTTAAAATCATTAAATTGTACTTTTATCCAGGTTTAACTGCTCTTCTTTGTTTAGAACTTCTAATTTTGTTGTTGTAATGTAGCAGCATGCAGGAACACCGGGATGCAACACACAACCAGTTAGCTACAGTGCTATGGTTTCTCTCTCCACTCTATTGTGCAACTTTAATACACTAAACCGGTGACTCTCGTGTGAAACATAAATAAATCTGCTGTAATACACCGTTGTCCTGCTGCTCTGTCATGTCATTAATCTCCAGCTTAATATCCTCAGTAATAAACTGTTTTCAAATATACATATATTGTGCTTTGTCCTTTATATAATATGCATGTGTCTCAGTGAAGCATGTATATGGGACCAACAAACAAGTACAACAGGATGCAAAATAGCAGACCTGATTCATAAATAATAATGTTTATTTACACATGGCTACCTGTGTAGTTTGAAATATGGTTACAGTTTAATTTCTGAGCTGTATTTGCGGCTAGGCATGTTCATACTGCAAATTAAAAATATGGTTGTGGAATTTCTGTCATCCATCTTAACATGAAATAAAGGTTGTTAAACACACACGGGTTGTTTTATTAAGCACTATATTTTAATATAGAGCATCCACCATATCTGGGCCGTTAAAACAGTTTTGAGCAGAGTTTGGAGCCATCGTCACCTCATGCGTACATATATATATGGGAACGCAGCTACAGCTCTTTGGCCTATGGCCCTTTGAGAGATTACTGTGATTGGATTGGCACGGTCAGGAAGTTGGCTCACATTGCTTGGTTGGCTGAGGAAGCTGCCAGGGGATGATGGGAAATAAAGACATCATTGAATGCAAATTGCTGAAGAGGAAGACACCGACAGAGAGAGAGAGAGAGAAATCGAAGGAGACAGATATGTGAGAAAGTGGAGGGTTTCCATTTCTCATCACATTTTGGCATTATATAGACCCACCCAAACATTCTTTTTCTGTCTCAATGGTGTCTCAGTGGTGTTCCAAGATGTCATTAAAAACAACATATTACAAACATTTTAATCATTGATAGTGATTTATCATTTCTTTTATCCATGGGAAATGTTTTATTTTTTCCTGAATAATGCAATGTGTTGCTTGGATCAATTACCTAGAAGTGAACTTTATAAGCCAAAGAGGGCAAAGAGCCAGTCCACACCGCACATCCGTAGACACAAGAACAAAGAGACAGAAAAGCAGACAGTGGGCAGGTTGAGAGGTGAAGGAGGCAAAAAAAAGGAAACTAGGATGAGTCAGGGTTCATGATAGAGAGGAGGAGCCAGACTGGATTTTGTGGGCTGTTGTTTCAACAAGCTGGTGAGGTTGTTCTGCTGAATGTTATCCTTCTTCTGTGCCAGCAGTAATGAGATCACAGCTCTGATTATTGTAACCCTGTCCAACAGTTATGATTGAGGTGTGCGCTTTCTTATCCAAGTCGGTGTTTGCAGCCTTCGAGACATACTTCTTATCAGATTGCTGACATTCATGTTGCAGTTCTGCAAGATTTTAGAGCTGTTTTATCTCCAAAAAATATGACTAGAGGCTTTCTCAGCATTGAGGACCATGCAGCGGTGCAGTGATCCTCCAGGAACCTGTTTTATTGACACAAAGCAATACATCTAGATTTATAATTGATTTATAAGGCTCTATGAGACAGATATGCATGCCCTGCACTTTACTTCTCATATCCCTAAGGTGTTCACATCTTTCAATTACTCTTATTGTGAATGTGCTGTGGATGTGAAAAGTCCATTGTTTCCTAATGTTTGTGGGTGTTGGATGGATCCTTGAATATCAGTGACTGTTGACAGAATCTAAATGGAAGAGGTGTGACATTAGTCTAAATTTGGATTGGATGTTTAGGAATCATTTAGCCCTGAAAGCTGATCAACTTCACAGTGGTTGGCAGACGTCATATCCACACTCTATAATGTCAACATGGAGCAGCTCTGTTGGAGCAATCAGGGATTTAGTGTCTTGTTGAAGGGCACTTTACCATCAGTGTCTGGGTGAATGGAGAGCTCTGAATCATCTAACTCACCTTAGCACACCAATATCATCCCAACCATCCTTCAGTACTCTAAAACACCAGTTGTTGGTGAGTTGTTTTTTTTTTTGGTATTTATAAAACATGCAAAAAAAGTCGTTTTTTTTCCTAAGAGAACCGGTACATTTTGCTTTAAGTTAGAAAACAGTTGCTTCTTCACACATCCAAAATATAAAAATCACAATTAACATTTATTTTGAGTTGTGTGTATGGCTACTTGGTTAAATGCAAATCAATTAGTTACCCTCTGTACCCCGCTCTGTTTTTGTCTCCATATGGAGACACTGTCTTCACTTTACTAGCTTTTTTTTAGCTTGTTAGCATGCAATGTTTTGCCAACAAGCACTGAACACAAAGTGCAGCTGAAGCTGATGAGTGTGTCATAATGTTAGTGTTTGTTGTAAACCAAAGCCAGAGTCCCAGAAAAATATAAAGGGAATGCTAAAGTTGTTGCAATTTTATACTGTGGGTTAATGGATTTGTAACAATTTTCAAACCAGTTCATTCAATTGTTGTTTAGACATTTTTCACTGGACTCATAGATGTCAATCTATAGGTGGCGTTATGGGAAAATTCAGAGATTTATTATTTTTTAAATCATTAGGATTTGTCCATGGGGCGGAAATGCCAAATTACTAGACTGATTTTGTTCATTTCATAGAACATAGAGATTCAAAGGTGACTAGTTTGTTTAATGTAGTTTTTTGGAGTTTTTTCTAAGCTTCAGACTATTCAAGTCAATGAGTTTAGTGCAAAACTAGTCTTTATATGAGAAGATAGTTGGTTAAGTAAGTCATACGAATCCCTGCTCAGCTAAAAATGGCACTCTCAGTCACCAGTAAGTGGAGCTCCAGAGCTAAAAGCTACTGATTCCTGCATTGGCTAATGGTCATTTAATAGTTTAAAATGAGACGTTTGTGCTGGAGATGTTTTTTATACATGTAGTTGAGATATTTCTCTGTGGAACAAAGCAGTCATAAGTGCGGTGCCAGCTGAGCTAACAAGTCACAATCCTCTTCATTGTCTGTTGTCTCAGGTTAACTTTAACTGACATTGGCCTTTAGCGTTAACTTCACTCCATTTTCAGGTTGAAGCAGGTTCACATTTACTTGGAAGCCAGCCATTCATTCACTCCCATGACATTATGTTAATGTTTATTGGCTACAGCTCAGAGATCTGATCTTGATGACAGACAGTTTGGATCAGGGTGACAAGCTTTTAAAATTTCTTCAACTGTGTGATTATTGTTAGTTGGTGTGCATACAGTGGACACTGTGTAAAGGGTGTTACTGTGCAGGTAGGCCTATGCTTTGCGACAAACACATAGAGTGCATGCTATGCCAAAGACAGATTTTAAAAAACTGATGTTTATCATTTCCCGGTTCAGTCCTGCCTCTGCAGATGCTACCAAGAATGACTGACGTGAGTTTAAATCGGCAGAGAAGGAAATACTCGTCATTCTGACTAACAGACATTAACAGAGACAGAGTAGATGGGAAAAATTCTACACTAAAAACACTGCAGGTCACAGCAAGCTAAGCTGATTAGCCTCTAATTATTTCCCTTCCTGACTTCTTTATGCTCTGATAAATCTCAAGCATGCATTTGGAAATGAGCCCCATGATATACCTGTATGATACTCAATGGCCATGTGTGTGGATGTGGAGAGCAAGGTGTAAAGCTGTGGTTTTTCAACTTTTTTTTTGCCCAAGGCATGTCAGAGGGCTAGCTTAAACTTCAGGCAACCCATACACATATCTGTGTAAGATGAACATGTATTATCAATCTTTGTAAATGTTTTTTTTTCATTTGACAGTGCTTAAAAAAATTTAGTAAACAGCTATTTCCGTGTTACATTCAGCTTGAAACTTGGAAGTCTTAGCTCAAGCCAGATTTTCTTTTGTTAAAATAGCATAAGCTATATCTATCAATGTTTTTTTGTTGTTGTTTTTTTGTTGTTGTTTTTCTTTTGGCAAAAATAGTTTTGATAAAGATGATCAAAATCTGGCTGCGCCACTACACTTCCAAAACAGTAAAATATGATTCTTACACACAATCTGAGGGCAGGTACAGTATGAATAAAACTGATATTTCACATGCTACTTGTGTTACTCACGTTGTCTCTGCTAACTGGTATACAACGCTGTCTTTCTCCTTGAGGGCTAAAGTGGCAGCTATGTGCCAATCTCATTTAATACATTAATCCCAACAGTGCTCACAGTGCCAAAGTGATAAATCTCCGGGTGGATTAACACTTGCCCTGACTTCACACTGTCAGTGTTTGTGTGTGTGTGTGTGCTACGTATCTTTTGAATGAAGCAGCCCATGAAGATGTGCCCGACAGCTGACCTGAGGGTGTGGCCACTGTTCTTTAAAACCTGCTAATCTAAAATCAGCTGATCCAGACTAAACCAAGAGTTTGACCTGAGGTGGTTCTTCTTAAACAGCAAACCATGTGCGATGTGTAAACTTGTAAGTATGATGCCTAAGTAAAAGCTTTGACCTTTTTTACTTCAACTCAACATGGACAATTAGCATAAATCAGCTTGGTTAGGGATGAATACCTTCAGGTGCTTTTTTTTTCATGTGTCTGTGAAGGTCTGTGCTTTAACATGTTCTGCTGACTAGAACAAACAGCAAAGCTTGGACCTGAAGTACTTTGTAATTTATATATGAGTGATTGATGACCACCTAAACCACATAACAGATAAGTACAGTATGGTCACATGATAATTCCTGATTTTCCGAGCTGATAAGGAGCAGCTGAGCTCACCTTAGGCTTTTCTCACGGAGAGCATTTTGACGTTAGACAGTGGGGAAAGCACAGGTGTAAATAATAAAAAGACTCACTCTTTGATTCTGTTCAGCTGCCTTAGTTTCAAACCCTGACCAATACAGACGAATACAACCGGGATTTTGCAATTCTTTGCTAAAGTATTGGGTTTAGTGTATACTACATGGCCAAAATTACATCTGATCAAGTGTTTGACTTTTCTTCAGGATTATTTTGCCATTATATCCAAGTCAACAGTTGAGAGGTGACTGGAAAAGGAGAGAAAGAGAAGAGAAATCATATCAGTGACATTTCTGTTGATGGTCAGTGCCCTAGAGTCTTAGTGACCCAAAGACGAGTCACATCTTGAACATGTTAACATTTAGCCCCATGTGTATGTTGTTGATGAGCACAGTAAATTGTGTCTAAAAAAATCTGCAGTAGGCTGCATATGTTCACTAACGTTAGCCTGCCAAGTTACATGAAGATTCATTTCAAATGCTGACAAATTATTTATTTAGTGGCATGTGGCTGCTTGGGAGGAAAATAAAGACAAACAGTTGGTCAGAAAGTGAAGCTGCTGATGAGGATTGTGTGTTTGATAAGCAGAGTTGAAATTGCAGGCAAGTGACGGAGTGGTGGGTTGAAATGGAGGTTAAGTAGAAACTACATAAATGTATGTTTACTACAAGGCAAAGGTGTAGAGTTACATCTAAGCCAAAATAAGTATGTAGGATATTTTCATGGAAAAAAAAATCTAAATATGTAATTGTGAACAGAGATCAGTCTTTTTTTATTAACTCCATGCCTGAAGAGGAACTTTAGCACTGAAAAGGCCTGCCTTGTATTCTGGTTCATTCTGAAGGTGTTGGATGGGGTCTTAGTCAGGACTCTGTGCAGGTCAAGGTCTTCAGCACCAAAGTGAGAAAACCATTCATGGACCTAGCATTGTAATCTAGGGCACTCTCATGGTGAAACACACAGAAACTTCCCCTAACCTTTGCCAAAAAGCTGGAAGCACACTGTTGTCTGAAATATATGTGGTGCACTATTTAGACTCAAGAAGCCTCAAAAACCAGTTCAAGACAAGGACATCTACATACTTTGTGCCATGCTATGTAGCTTTGAAGCCAAGCACTAACAGTATTCACTCTGTCACCTTCACGCTCCTTTACTACATCCGATTAAGAAGTCATCGGAGCATATTTAAACCATTTGTGCTTTAAATTCAGCTACAATTGGATTTAATTTCAGCTGAACTTCTGAGGTTTCAATCAGATATCAGTGATGCCGATGACCTTTCCTGGCCAGCTTTTACTCCCAGCACTGCTGCAGGAGAGGATGTGGGATGTGAGGACTCTGAAGCGTCTGACAGCTCATCGCTCATGTCCACCAACCCGACCAAATTGAGCTGCAAGGAGGCTCTTAATCCCTACAGCCACTGACCCCCCCAGCAGAGATACAGTGTGTATCTATGGCTTTGTTTGTGTTTGAGTTAGGTTTTGTTTTCAAAAAGGCTCTCTTCTGTCATTTGCTTGACTCATTTTTGTATATTTACTTGCAAAATGTACTTTTAAACTTCATGTCCTGACCTCAGTATCATTGTCTGTGCTGAAAGATTCCAGGCCAAATGAACACTGTGTGGTAAAAGAATAATTCAGTAAGGCGCCATTTAGCTTAAAAAAAGAAAAACTCCCTGTCTGACAATGTGAAACTTGCAGACTCACAAACACTTTTTTGTTCACACAAAACATATCTTTTGTAATGTAGCAGTAGTATGTAATGTGCCGTTTACTTAACCCTGCAGTAAGATGTATTATCTTGTTCCTTTATGTTTTATTGATGTATGTACGTATTTCAACTTATTTTTATAAAATCTCATTTTTCATTATGTATTTGCTTCATTTATTCATTGTGGTTAGAATAATTGTACCATCTTTTTTTAAAGACTGTGTACACATAGTTTATTATTCTTCATTATTGATTGAAGGTGTGTTGTAATTGGCATGTAATATAACAGAATACACAGCTGATTTGGGGCTCCTTGGCTCAACACAACATGCTGCATTTTGAAAACTAGATAAATTTAATCCACACAAGTCATCAGTCTTTCTGTTAATTTAATCTTAAATTTCTTGCATTTGTACACAGAGCTCTGGCTGCATTCTGGTTGTAGTTGGCAAAGTTTTTCATGCAAAGAATAAGATATTTAAGATTCAAACACTGACTTCTGATTTTATTCAATGGATAACTTTTTCATTATTTGTGTTTTACTGTCATTTAAGCCTCAGTGTTGAGGATTGTCAGCATGGATGATGAAACAAATACAGTCTGAAGTTATTTGATAGTCATTTTCAATTAATAAGAATAAAGACTATACATTTTTAATGTGGGGGATCCATGGAGTATCATTTTAACTGCGCTTTTTCTTTCAACCAGGACCTGCAGGTGGCGCTGTTCAGCTCCTCAGAGCAAATGCCACACTCATTCATTCACACAAAGAGAGGGAGCATCAACGCTCTTCAGCGCACACTCCCCTTAAACACACATTTCATTGTCCCAGAGCTTGGAAAGAGGGATTTACCGGACAGTTCTCTTGCAGCCCGAAACCTCATTGAAAAAACACTGATTTTTATTTTCCTTTTTACTTTAAACCCGCTGATTTTAATAATAATGACCCGATAATGTGTGAGCGGGGATCTGCTCCGGCTTGACTTAGCGACACCTGCTCTCTCTCCTCAACACACACACACATACACACACACACACTCTCCCTCTCTTTTTCTTCTGTCTTTTGTCTCTGACATCCCTGCAGCTCGCAGCCAGCAGCGCTGAGAAAGAGAAGGAGGAGGAGGAGGAGGAGAAGGAGGAGCGGGTGTACCTGACACCTACAGCCGCGCGTCGCAGCCCTCTTCTCCGCAGAAAACACCAAGGAGCGCTCGCCGCCGGTGCCTCCCTCTGTCGCCGGGTTATCTGTGTGTTAGTTCGCCGGAGCTTTGTGTAGTTTGAACAGAGAAAACTGCTTCTGCTGGCAGACTACAACTCTTAAAAAAAAAACAGAAACAAAACAGAGAAAGAAAGGATCCTCTCAGCACTCCTGTTTGATTCACTCGGACCAGAAATCTGCAGGATTTTCTGACTGACTGTGAGAGAAAGGACTACACTTCGGAAGATGCGTCTCCCGGTGCTTCTCTGTGTGTTGGCGTGTCTGTCTGCAGCGCCGGGCCCGGCGGCCGGGGCGGAGAAGAGCTGCACCGACCTGCGGCAGTTCTACACGGGGAAAGGGTTCACTCTGGCCGGAGTACCCCTTACAGAAATCTCCGGTGAGTTTTGGATGAAATTATAGTAAAAAAGCATGCACTTCTCGGCACTTTCTTCAGTTTTTTTTTAAAGGTTAATAATATAAAATTTGGTTTGCTCTATTATAATTAAATCTTATGTTATATTTTGATACCTCTAAACAACAAGTAAGCTTATTTTATGGGATTGCAAATCTCTAAAGACAATATAGCAAATATAAGCAGTATATAAGAATAAAATACCTCGTTTTTGCATTGAGATCTCTTTAAGCATTTATAAACCTGCACCTGTTCAGCCAAGTTCCACGTTGAACAAACTTGTTTTATTTTTACAAAAGGCAGGTGTGTGAGGCTGCACCTCAGTTTCTGTTTTCTAGTGAAAATATCCATTCTCTCTCTCTTTGCACTCTGTTTTCGATTTTCCCTCACCGAGCAATGGCCCCATCCTAACTGAAGTGTTTCCCAGTCTATAGACCCTCTTGCACATCTCTATTATCGTCCTTTCTGGGGCATTTTCATTGTCTGCTGAGAGCAGAATTGCAGGTGGGTGTAAACCATGTGTCTTGTGGAGCTATTACGGTCTATTCAGGGCATTTATCATTGTTTGCTGAGGTCTTCGCTGCAGGTGTGAACAGCTTTTAATAAAAAAAACTATAGAGAGAAATACAGATATGCTTTTTGCTCACGGCTGTTGTAACTCTATCCTGAATCACAGTAGTTCACAAATGTGTTCTGGGGCATTTTTTCATTGTCCGCTCTGCTCTGGACTGCAGGTGGTGTGTGCTTGATACAGCTTATATTTATGTGCATGTGTGACTCAATAGATGCTCAACTGGCCTGTGTGATGAAATGCATTATTTAATAATTCAGGCTGCCTAAAACCAGATGAGAAGTAGGACTCAGCGAGTCCACAGCACATGCTGCTATAAAAAAGTTGCAAAGAAGAAGAGAGTCAGATTTGGGATTTTTAGTCTGATCCGTTTTGTTTTCATCCAGGTACCCTTTCTTGTCAGTCAGTCAGCCAACCATTTAAGCCATCATGCATTTCATCAATCAGTCAATTAAGCAGCCAGTCAACTAATCAATCAGCCTGAGACTCAGTCAGTCCACCAGACAGCGCACATCAAAGTCTCGTTGTCTGGTCTCTCTGGTCACCACTCTTCACCAATGCTAATTAAACTGTCTTGGCCTTAAGGAAAGTGAAGGAGGAAAAATGTGTAAGTGAGATTGTGGGATTGAGTTGTTTTCCCCTCTAAGGCAATCATCTGTCGCTCCCTGTCTCTTCCCACATTTCACCTAAAGATGTACAGAAAGCCTCGCAAAGGAGGAGATGAAAGAGAGATGAGATTGAGGGGTGTGCGTGTGCTCACTGCTTGTGATTTGAAGGTCATTTTATGTGTCAATGAAAATAGTCTTGTATGGGCGGGTGAGTTATTAATATTGGATGTGTGTGTGGGTGTGTGTATGTGTGGGTGCGTGAGTGAGTGACATAAAGACCAACAAACAGTCAAGAGTGAGGCAAAGAAAAGGTGGAGACAGAAAACAGACAGAAAAAGGGAAAAAGGAGACAGACAGTGAGACAGGTTGACAGACACAGAGCAAGTGAGTCACTCAGGGCTTCTGTGGGTGCTTCACGGACGACCGAGGAAGAGACCCGACACGTCGCTCCCCCCTCCCTTTCCATTAAAATCTCATCTTTTATTGACAGATGAAAAACACAATGCTTCAGTCACTTGGACCTTGATCTGCTCTAGTTATTTGAGCAAGAGTTCTTCCTTCCAAGAATCCATTAAAACTGACAACCACATAGGGACAGAGAGATG
Source organism: Acanthurus lineatus (assembly GCA_029814665.1). Lineage (NCBI taxonomy): Eukaryota > Metazoa > Chordata > Actinopteri > Acanthuriformes > Acanthuridae > Acanthurus > Acanthurus lineatus. Next base: position 8,976,684 of record JAPZDV010000021.1, on the reverse strand, counting down.
ACCACCAGCGGCAGAATTCCCCACAACAGGGGCTCTTCAGTCTTTTTCATCTCAAAGACCCCAAGAATGGTAAATGTAGCCTTCCCCCTCAGGGTTAGAAAGATTCCTTTGCACTCCTGTGCCAGTGTCGCTCAGGAGGATGTTAGTGTGACCAGGCTGAGATTCTTTCTCAGATTTTTACCCAGAAAGAATCATCTAGATATCTTATTCTGCCTTTGTCATGTCCTTAATTGTTTGGATTACACTGCCATGCTTCAACTGGAATTTTACTTTTGTGTGTGTTTAGCGTTTGCATTTTCTCACACAATTATTGATGCAGTCATTCATCAGGACAAATTGGAGTGCAGAGTACCTACTTTTCATTCACACCGCTATGCTTTGCTTTACTTCTTGTTACAATTCTTTTTTTTTGTTTCGAGGGTCCAAACTGACCTCATTATATAAATATTCAGGTTGGATGCCCCTGTTGCCTGTCAGAACTTACAAAAGTTCCCAAAACTGAAAGATACGGAAATGCTGGAAGGATATTTAAGAGTGAGAAGAGGGCATTGAGATACAAAACCATGCATTTACATTAAAGCACAACATTCATGCTTGTTTAATCTCAGTCACTCACTGCAGTAAACACACATGCCTGGATGTTTCAGCCCTGTGGCCTTCCTGTTCATGCAGACTCACACTGGGAAGAACCAACTGTCCGCTAATGACTCGGGACAAGACCCAGCTGTTGCCTGTCATGATCAGAGCATGATCAGCATTATCAGTATAGCACAATAACAGTAGAAGGTAGCCCAGGATTGTGTCCAGGAGTTCTGTTAATGTGAGCTGTAGAATTTTCTTCTTCTAAAACATTGATTTATAGTTTTGCAAGTGAATTCTTCAGTTTAAGATATCAACCATTCAATCACTGACATGAAATAGTAGTCACAGTCATATTTTAAGCTAATCAACTAAAGTCCTGCACGTCTCTCTTTTTTTCTAAAATTTACATAGTTATCATAGAATTTCAAGAAAGAAATCCATAATCTGACTATACAATAAGCCAATCTGCAAGGACCAAATGACCAATATAATCTCAGGTATATATCACATCTATAGAACAGTCTGCATATAAAATGCATGTTATTTCCAGGTATGAACAGGTTGTTTGACCTGCATTCGTACATGAATTTGATAAATATTATCAATAATTCAGCAATAATCAGAATTCCTTTGTAAACCATGTGTAATGTGAGACGTGAAAGCAGATGTTCGTTATTCCTGCCAGAGTTTAAAAAAAGCCTCTATTCTGCTCCCTGCTGGCTGCGTCCATTGTCCTATGGGCTTAACACCATGTGAATGGAAGTCATCTTTCCTGCTGTCTGCCTGTCTGTCTTCATGCCTGCAAGCGTTTTTTAACTCTCACACACTGTAGCTCCTCAATAGTTAAAGCCCAACTCTACCTATAGTGTGTAAGTCTGTGTGTGTGGGTGTGTGTGTGTTTAAAAGTCAGTGAAAGCCAACACCTTCTCCAGGGAAGACACTTTACTTCATTCACACATGCATTGTCTGTGCAGAGCATCACACACCCATGTGATCGGATGACACACAGAAACGGATCCTGTGCACGCTTCATATTCTGTGTCAGGTGGTATTGAGTTTTGACGCCTGTGTGTGTGTTTGTGTGAGGTTTTTTGTTTTGTAGCCCACATATTAAGTATTTTGTCACGTTGTTGCTTGTTTGAAAGAACACACAAGGAAGATGTGTGTTTTGAATGGCAGAGTTTAACCTGATACGCTGCGTTTTAGGTCAGATTAACTGTAGATTAGGATACATTACAGGTTCGGTTACTAGTCATTAACTCTTTAACAAGGCTCAGTCAACTAGGGAGCCGCCATTCATTTACATTTATACTGTATCAGTTCACCTTTCTTTGGATACACTGTACCAAGGGCTTAAAAGTACTCCAGTGTTTTCATTCATTGGTAAAATTCAATTTTTTTACAGAATTGATTAAAATCTAAAAAAGAAAAAGCAAATGAATGTTTATCAACATTGATGTGAAAAGCAGTAGTCATTCGAAGGCTAATTAAAGCACTGCAAAACGAGGGGACTCAGCGTAATCAAAAATTGCCAGTAAAACCTCCAGAGAGCAAAACTGATAAGTTTTGTATAATAATTTAAGGAGTGTTACGGTCTCCAGATCACACAGATCTGTGATGATTTTTTTTTGTCTTTAAGTGGAAAGAAAGCCTCAGTTAAGTTTTAATCATCTGCTCCATGTGCGTCTTAATCACAGTGGTGGTGAAGTACTGAGGTCTCTTACTAATAAGAAATAAGGCATTTAGGATTTAACTTAGGTAAAAGTACAAAAAATATTGTCTTTAAAGTATATATAAAGTACCAAAAATAAAAGTTTTCATTTTTGCATAGTGGCACATGCCATTCTGTTTTGTTATATTTGGCTTAAATATAAGCAGGTATAAAAGAGGGCCAAGGGGGATTTTGATGTATTTTATTTAAAATATTACAAACATTCTTTGGTTCCAGACTCTTAAAAGTTAGACTCAAATATCTTCAGTTTTTTTTACCTAATTAGTAGTGTTATTAAAATGAAAACTTAAGCAATTATGTAACAAATGAGCAGAGAAAAATTATGCCACTACTTCTTTATTATGCTACTGCTTAAGTTGCAATTTGCAAATTAAGAAAAAAATCCAAGTGCTCAACCAGTTTCACTGGTACTAAGTCCAGGAATCCTTAAGTTGCTCTTAATGACATTTTTTTATATTTCCACCCTGAGAAAGACCTTCTGAGGCAAAAGCTGTTTTGTGTTTAAGCCTATATGCAATCTATAGGAACAATGCATACAGCCTCCCTCATTGCTCTGCCTGAAAAACATTTTTCTGTGCATTTTTAAGTCA
>JAPZDV010000021.1:8934394-8972163 GCA_029814665.1 Acanthurus lineatus | reverse complement strand
CCCCCCCCCCCCCCGCCCCCCCCCCCCCCCCCCCCCCCCCCCCCCCCCCCGCCCCCCCCCCCCCCCCCCCCCCCGCTGGGCAAGATCTGTTAAAAGCAGAGCTGTGAATCTTTCATGATGTCTGATGCAGTGACATCAGAGAGATAGAGAGAAAGAGAGAGAGAGAGAGACAGAGGTGAGGAGAAGCAGAGGGGAGAGGATGTGCGAAGAGGAGACCAGAGGGAAGATGAGAGGAAGGAGACTCTGTCCTGGTTGCCTTTGCTGTCATCTCTCCTACTGCCTCCCTTCAAAGACAAGAAATGAATGTCAACAAAACTGATTTGATACTGCTCCTGGTTCCAGTGCTCCTCATTTGATCAGTTTTGGTCAGATGCTTTTGATGAAACATGCAAAAACATGATTGTAGAGGCAAAAGGAAACACTTGTGTCAGAGAGCTGACTCTTGGCTACTAATGGCAATTTTCCAATCAGTGCTCTTCAACTGAATACTTGGAATGACTAATCCATCCAGGAAGCGCAGTAAGAGCACGTGCAGTAAGAGCTGTGCTTTAATGTGTCTTAAGGATGGTGTATTTTTTTTAGCCTTTCCTAAGCCAAAAACATCAGCAAACAAATGACCAAGGTGTGTTTACTTACTATAAAGCTGCAAATGATAGCATTTTTAGCTAACTGGCTTATTGCACACAATAGTAATGGTGGATAACTTGCAACTCTGCATACACTGCCTCTAATCTACCCCTTGACCATGGTCTTGCATGTTATCTGAGTTAAGACTAATGTCCTGTGTGGGAATTTTACATTCTAACATGCAAATTTTACATATTTAGCTAGCTAGCGAAGGCTGGTAAAATTGACAGTTGATGTCTTAGGTGATAGGTGATTTGTCAAAAATGCTTCTATTATTTCTAAATCACGACCAAGGTATATCAAAAAGGACCATGATTGTTGTCTGCACAACACAAGTGTCATGCACAACTAATGATTGCCCAACAATGAAGCAGACAGGAAAATTAGCAGACATTTTTTAAGATGCCAGTAAACAAATTTTCTTTGTGATAAACCTTTTCTTACTGAAGCTTTTTGATATGGGTAAATTTTTACATCTTGTTGATATTGTTAAGTGATGCAGCAACATTAATAATGCATTTTACTTTTAACGTATGAACCCATAGCTTTTGTCCAGAATGACAGTAGGTAGAGGTTCGATAAATTCTACTGCCATTAACATATAATAAAGTAAATCTGATAGATGCAAGGTTCCTGTATCCCTCTGACGATCACTTAAAATATGGCAGGAGTGGTAGAAGGGAAAAGAAAAAGCACTGAGAAGCAATAGTGCAAACCGTTCGATGCCTTAACATCAATCTTTGCACCAAAAATCAATGTGGTACAAACCAGCATCGTTTCCCCGATAACCTCTGCCTTTCTTTTCCTCTGCACTCCCTCCCCCCCTCTCTCCACCCTCCAGTTCACACTTCTTCTTCTTGTTCTCTCTCTTCGCTTTAATATTTACTTCCTCCTTCTTATCAGCCACTATTTTTACTTTCTCCTCCTCCTCCCAGCCCCCCTTTCACTCCCTCCCTCCCTCCCTTTATGGGAATGGAGCATCCATCTGTTTTCCAAATGAAAAGATGAGCTGTTTGTGTCATGTGGTGGACTTGGTGGTTGCTTAGTTGCTTTATGAGTCAACGTTCTACATACATATGCTTCATGGGGCCCGAAACACTGTGTGTGTGTGTGTGTGTGTGTCTGGATTAAAGGGATGGAGATTTATTGATGGAACATTGTGAAATGAACTGGTGCAGAACTGGTTACACTGGTGGTTTCTGAGCTGATTCTTCAGCTGCATCAAGAGACGCCTGAACAATGTAAATCTAGCTTGTTTGTTCGATTAGAGCTGAAATGAGTAATTGATAAATTGATTAGTCATTTGACAGAATATTTAACAGGGCTGATAACTAATTAATCGTTAAAGCCATTTTAAATGCAAAAAAGCAAATAATGCACAGCTGCTTTAAATTTTTCTTTATCTCCTATTAAAGCAATATGAATATTTTTCGGTTTTGGAGAGTTGGATGGATAAAACAAGCAATTAAGACATTGCATTCTTAATTTTTAATTCTTAATATTTCCCTATTGTCTGATATTTTGTAAACCAAACATTAATTGAATGATTTAGAAGAAGAGTGGAATAATTAATCATGAGGACAAACCCTATTTTCAATACCGCTTTATTTACTATGGATGACTTAATGTTCAGCACAGAGGTAAAACAGGGCGGTTGTGTCATTTTCATTTGTTATCACTGACCTCATCTAAAGAATGAGAATCGAGTCATTATAAGGCAAAACGTTACATATAGGTAAGTGTGTGGTGACTAATCGTGCAGTCAGAAGGCGTCACTTTCACTCAGCCAGAGTAGAAGCATTTCAGTAACTTCTTGCTATAGTAAATTGTGACGACAGGAGTGGATGAGACATGTCGACTTGTGCATTCACCCTGCGTTTCAGCTCCTGGCTTCACATATTAACTGTCATGCATTGTGGTTTGTAATTTCAGGGAAGGACACAGATGCAGGCTCCTCACAAGGTTTTATCTAGACTGATGTATTCAAGAATGTACACTGAGGCAGCGCAAGGCCTCTGAACGCCTGATTCCTTTCAGTGGTTATTACAAGTTTTATTGGATTCTTGTTATTCAGGTATAAACTGCAGAATTTAATACAGCAAAACAAACATTAGTGTTTATAGAAAAAATACTTAATTAAAAAGCAATTTTTCAGTTCATCTTGATAGTTCGGAAAAGGTTTTTAGAAGCTTTTTATAAATATCATCATTTAATTAACTGATTATTATACACCAGACACACCAGGTAAAAAATAATAAGACCTATAAATAATAAGTTTAAGCAATGCAACTGCATCCTCCATGACTGTAAAGTTAAATGAATACCTCCTAAAACATTACAATCTTCATTATTGTAGGTTTCTGTAAAATAGAGTTGGATTAGTTTTATCTCGATGAGTCTTATAATGTTGAATGGTTAGCTGTACATTTATTTGATTTACTATGCAGTCATCTGGGGCGACATACAGCTAAACACAAAATCTGCTGTTTTCGTCAAACCTCAACAAAATTTTCATCCATTTTATCGCTTGAATCGTCTCTTGAGAAGAAAATGTGATTTGCAATTGCAGTTCAGTGCTTTTGTATTTAACAAGCTGTTTATGTTGAAGTTAAAGCCACTCAGTGTCCTAACTGAGAGGTCATAACCGTACACACATGCAGAGCCAGAGTGCTGATAGGATCAGCAGTGGAGCGTATTATCAGAGGCAGATCTCATTGAGTGTGACTGGGTGTCCGTGGCAGGTGTATCTGTCACGGCTCGACGAGGTAAAACAAACAGACTTGGCACCAGTTTCCAATAGCAACCAGGAACAGTGATCATCTTTGATATATCACATGTTAGCGGAGCGAAAAGGTGATTGATTTTAATGTTGAGGAGAGAGTATAAAGAGGCCAGATCAATAAGGGCCCATGCTGTCGCGTTTCACCTGAGTCCAAGTGTTTGCTCTGTGTCATGGAAAGAGCAAGTCGGTGATTTGTTGACATTTTTATGAGAAGCCCTTCTTAACATTTAATCAGTGGAGCTGACTTGTAGCAGTTTAGTTTCTTTACAAGTGAAAATGACATTTCAGCGAGTAAAATTATGACATTTTGACTAGTTAAAATGTTGATTTAAGATATCCATTGAACAACTATGACATGTTATTGTTTTTAAAACATACATTTATTTTAAGTAAAAAACTTACAAGTTATCAAATTTAATTGTAGATATCAGAGGATATTATTAATATTATTAATATCAGTAAGTAAAATAGTCTAACTCAAACAAATTGCACAAAAAACCTAAAAGTCATGTCAATCTCTCAAACTAAGCAGTGCTTTTTTTCAGTAATGATTGAGAGCATTGTTTCTCTGTTATTAAAGAATATTTATGACTATGAAGCCATTTAAAAAAAAAAATTAAATCAATCTTACTCAGTGCCATGATGTATGTTTTACTGCTATGATTGGCTGTAGGTCAGGTTTGGTTGCTCATATTGGTGCTAGATCAGTCTAATTATGTCCAGAGTCTTAGTGGTCTGTGCTTGTTGATGAGGCCCCTTGGAAACAGCATTTGCGAAGTCAGCCGATGCCAGGGTAATATTTCAGACATCTGGAATCGCATTCTTACTAGACACAATTACAAGTCAGCATTATAGTCATATTCTTACATGGTAGTGATAACGGTATTATCAATATTTTGATTTTTGACTGATCATAATATAAAAGAATACAAAAATTAACATTTACATTAGTGAGAATTGAGTTGTAGATTTAATTAATTTAAATTAAAACTTGTAATTTTTAATTATTGAAAATTTTATGACAACTCAGACTTCAAATATGTCAAAATTTAATTGTCAAATGGTCAAGGTTAATGGTCAAAGTTAATACTTGCAATTAAGTTATTGATATCTGTGATTAGCTCTTCCACTGGTAAGAAATTCATTGCTGATATCATGAATTAACATTTTGACAAGTGAGAAATGACTTATAGATATCTTTAGTTAGAATTGCAAAGAGTCAAAATCACATTATTACACATTTTTTATCTAAATTGCAATAGCTACCACTACTGATTAAAATTTACAAAGGCTTTGCCATACATTTAACACTCTCTCACAACTCTCTGTCAGCCTCGTGGGATATCAGTAGAAGTGCGGCTGGTTAATGGGGAACCTGAGACTAAATGCTGCATCTGAAGGAACAATCCATCACACTGTGTGTTTTCATGGGCTTCTGTGCGTGAGGTTCAGACAGAGCCCTTTAATTAGACATGTTCCTGTGAAAATGCAAACTCTGTGCAGGCGTGCTGTGCTTGTGGTTCAATGAGCTTTACTTTGCTTTGTACAGCCCGTACTTTTGATCATTTTAACCTCGGGAGTGTCACTTCTGAGGCTATTTCATGTTATGTTTTATTGTTATTTTTATGGCATTTCAGTTTTATTAGATAGTTTGCCATCGGGAGTGCAAGAAAAGTTTATTTGATAGAGGTGGCAAACTGCATAAAAGCTGCACCTTGGCTCATAATATTTTGAGACACAGCCTGCGTTATGTCCTGACAATACACCCAGGTATCCATATGAGTTTCCGAAATGTTCCACACTTTGTGCAGCAGCCTTTGCACAATACTTACAGGTCCTTGCCCAGAGGCACCATGGGAGATATAATGATGAATTTCTGTGAATAGACTTCCAAGCAGACAAAGAAATACCAGTTCTGAAATTTACATAGCTGGTTTGCATTTCAATCACTTTTTATTTTACATTACTTTTACCAAAAGCTGTTGGATTTCACCAAAAAACTCATTTGATTTACAAAACTCCACACTAACAATAATGAGATAGGCTGTTAGGGGTCAGTCAGTAACATACCAACTGCATAATTCATGAGTTGCAGATTGGCACCATCGCTAGTCTTGCCCTTTCCCTTGGCAAACCATGTCTAAAGACCACATCTATCAGCTCACAAACTTGATTGAACTTGACGACCCTGAAATAGAAAAGTTGCAATTCTGGCTTTTCCAGTTGTGATTGTAAGCAGTTCAGACAGGCTTGTGCACAAACAAAATAACGCAAATTGACTATTGAGATGTACCAAGCCTGAAAAAATTGACTGCATTGCTGTTGCACTTTGCACTTTGGCCATTTTAACATGTTTTGCAGTTGTTTGACTCTGTTGCAGGACGATGATGTCCTCATTCTTAATGCTTCATCAACAATAATAATAAGAATGATAATAATAAGACATAATAATAATGCAAATTCTCGTTCAGGACCAGACAGTTATTGTTTTCTTAGTAGCACATTTCTTAACAGCTGCCTGAGAGCTACAGTATGGAGTTACTTTTTCTACTGGGTTCACAGACAGCAGCTTGTTTGTCTTTGTAGGCAGAAGGCTGCTGTTGCTTTAGTCAAACTTCCAGCACCGTTGATGCGAGAGTCTAAAATAACCTGGTGGCTGTTCTCCCAGCAGCTCTGATCAGGCATTCGCTGGCACATCCATTCATTTAGCTCCTCCGCTGCTCTGACATTGTAGATTTGACCTGGAAATGGCAGACTGCAGGCTGTGCCCTAATGTTTGCCCCATCCTCGGGGATTTGATGCTCCCTGCTGAGAAAGAGCATTGAGGGAGAATCTGCCAGTGATGTGCCCCTCTTTTACCCCTCACCAACCCCCACCCACCCACACACACACACACACACAAACACTGGCAAACTCAAATGACCGCCTCTCATTTGACACCTTCCGATCACTGCCACCACCAACACTGAACTGTTTGGATTAGGGGCTGATGTCTAATCTCATGATAATCCCGGCCTGTTAATCTATGTGCTAGTAGTTCTTAGCTTGCAGCGTGACAGCAAACGCACTGACCTTGCCACTGAGGGAATAACACACTCTCACTGAGTTATTCCATATTTGTTTCTGTCTGTTTGACTCTTTCTCTCATTGGTAAAACTCTCTTTTTTCTCTCTTAATACTCACATCTTCTTCTGATTTGTCATAGGGCAACACAATCTGCTGTTTACTGTCAACCGTAATGAGGGCTGATCTTAACAGTCAGAGATAGCTGTCTTGACCTTTGCCTTCACCAGAATTATCCACATACTTGCACAAATGTGCAAAGTCAGGCATGACTCCCCTCAGTGTGCCACACACCAGTTGGCATGTGTTGTGCTTTTTTACAGACTGAGTGAAAGGGAGTAAAAGTGGTAGTTAGTTTAAGAGCCTTTAACTGCTCCTAGAAATTACATAGAATTATGGTATTAAATGGCAAAGTTGGTGCCATGTGAACACACACACACACATGCACACGAACACTTTCCGGGCAGCAGACGGGGCTGGACTGTGGGGCGGTGGGGTATTTTTGGTTCAGTAATGGTGTAATAAAGGAAAGGTTCACCCAAAACACTGTTTGCTGACAACTCCCTCTACTTTTCTCAGCCTCAGTACTATGTCTTTTTAAAAATCTCTCATTCTTTCGTTTTTTTCAAATTCTTCCTCTTTTGCTGATTAAACATGCCCATATGGGGAACAATAAATACAACATTTTATAAGTTAAGGCTATTAGTAATGTGTCAAATACAGAATGAGCAAAAAAGAAGGATGTTAGCAGGGACTGTATGCTAAAACAAAATACTAAAGGATCTTAATTGTCAGCCACAAAATGGCCATGCCAATTGGATGGTTCACCACTTTGGTTCAATAACATCCCCTGACATTTACTTTTTTCTCATTCCTCATCAGTGGGTCAATATTTACATTTTTTAACATTTGTTTTCTGATTAAATACTTGTAAAAAAAAAAAAAAAAAAAAAAGTAACACGACCATGAGCCTCAGATGTAGCCCGCTATGAATTTACTACTAAATAAAAAATGTTAGTATGCTTAGATGCTGAACTAAAATTGTTAATATGGTAAACATTCTGCCTGTTAAACACCAGCATGTTAGCATTTTTAATGTGAGCAAGTTTGCAAACCGATGTTAGCATTTCGCTCAGTCACCAGTGTGCCAAAGTAAAACCCCACAGTGCTGTGAGTGTTTCTATAAAGTTTTCATGAATAAAGACTGCAAATAAAGTTAACAGTGTTTCAAAAAGGTAGAAGTGCAAAAAAAGTGTGTTTATTAAGTTGAATTTATTACATTTATGGATATGTGATTATGCTGAAATTATGCTGAACAGACATACACACTATGAAACAGGCAACAGGAGTTTAGCCTGGCTTTTTTTTTGAGGAAATATGGTATTTTTTATTAACAATAAGATTTTTACCTTGACTAATTGATCAACAACTTAGTCTATAAAATGTCAGCAAAAACCATCACATTTTCCCAAAGCCCAAGATGACATCCACTCAGCCGCACGGCAGGAGCAGCATGTTAGCAGAGCAGCAGCTTCAGTCAGTGTCTACAGAGGATGTGTTCAGGCACAGTAATGAGCATATGTCACCCACATTTTGGCTGAGTTCAACAAACAGTCATTACAGTAAGGCTTGAGAATGGTGCATAAGTCTTTATGTGGTCTGTGTAGACAGCTGCACTGAGTAAAACAGCATATATTTGTTCTGTTAAACGCACATGGAATGGAAAACTGAGAACAGACTGGGACTGTGACACCTTCTGTTTTAAGAAACTTTAATATCACAAAACAGTTATGGTGATTGTATTACACCAAAAGTTAAAAGTCACAAAGTATTCACTTTATGAATACAATACACAAGGGAAAACAGCGAGTACTCACACTGGAGAGGCTGAAAAGAGGCAATCTTTGTTGTGAAATGTTGCCATTTCTGCCTGAAAGAGATTTAAAACTAATCAGTCATCAAAACGTGAACCGATTGATTAGACCATTCATCATCTTACCTTCACTTTGAGAGCAATTTGAGGGTATCAGAGGACTTTCCCCCATTTCTTATACTTGCAGATGACATGCAAATATTGATATAAGCTGCAAGACAAGCAGCCTCATTGATTTGCATGTTGACCAGAGCCCTAAATAGCTCTGCTTGCCGGGGGTAAATTGTGATGCCCTGTCACAAAACTGCAAAGGAAGTCATTTTTGTGTCAATCAATTATGCAGTCATTTGTCTGAAACTGTGAATACAACAGCAAAAAAAAAAAAAGGAAAGAGAGAGAAATGTGAATTTAGATCACAAAATCCCGGACAATAGATATAAGCTAGAGATTTATTGTACATTTCGAAGTGTAGGAGCTGTATAATTCACTCCATTTCCCCTTTATTCTCCCTCTGCTTCTGCTTCCGTCTCCACCGATGATCTTTCACTCCTCTCTCCTCCTCTCACCTCTCCCTCTTCGTTCATTTCCATTTTATTGCTTTCTCATCCCTCCATCTCTGTCCTCTTTCATCATTACAGCTCTGCGCCCCCTCTGCACCTCCCCAGCTCCCTCTTCGCTTTCTAGTGGATAGTAAAAAAGGTAAAAGTGTACTTTGGTAGGAAGGCCATGTGGAACGCTAAATCACATACAGGTGTCCTTAAATGGTAAAGAGAGTGTTAGGTGGAAACACACGCTCAAACACACACACATACACGCACATGGACGCGCCACCAGCCCCTCATTTAGGTAGCAGTAATTTGCCGCAGTAAGTGACAGGGTTATTGTAAGACGCTCATTAAGAAAGGGAAGCAGCGAATAAACGTCTGACTGAAGGGAATAAATTCAAACCACTGCTCCACTTTTACTGCTCAGCAATAAGCTGCTTTGATGTGGTGTGTGATGGCAGCGTTGGGGCAGACTGAGGGCGTGTAAGTGTGTGTGCGTGTGTGTGTCAAAGTGGTAGTTACGTCCTAGAACACAGATTTTTACATCTTATTTGTAATCAGGTCACTGTATTGTGTTTGAGTTTTGCTCCGCATGTGTCATGTGTGTGTTCACTGTACTCTGTGTGTGTGTGTGTGTGCATGTCATTTGCAGCTTCAAGGGTCAGAGTTCAGAGCAGTTACTATGAGACTGTTACCGCAGTAACACAGTGCGAGGTCACTTCCTACGACAAACTTTCATCTCAGCAGGAGTGGGAGGGAAGAAAAAAGAAAAAGGAAGGATCTGTGGATGAAAGGAAGGAGGCAGTGACATAAGAGGCAATGGAGGGGTGGAAGGATAAATGATAGGAATGAATTTAAGGGGAAGAATTAAAAGTAAGGGAGAATGAACTACAGGATGGGGATATAAAAAGGTCAAAACTGGATAAAAACTGGATAAAAAATGCCAAAATGCCTTGTTATGTTGGTCTATTGGTCAGTCAGTCCAGTTTTATTCCATTATATAAGATAATAAAAAATCATTTAATACAAAAAAATTTAAGAGAAATTCAGAGTCACATGGATTTTCAGACTCAAACTTTTTTATTTTAAGAGTTAGTTTATATTTAAGTTTTTTAAACAGTTAGATAGTGTGGTTTAATGTTGGCCTGCCAATTGATCCACCATGTTATTTAAGACTGAAACATCTCAACTGTTAATGGATGGATTTACATGACATTGTACTTTGTACAGACATCCTTGATTCCCAGAGGATGAATTCTACAGACTTTTGTTATCCTTGACTTTCCCCCTCATGCAATTAGCAGGTTGACATTTTTGTTCTGGAGTGAAATGTCTCACCAACTGTTTGATTAATAGAATAGTGTGCGGATATCCATGTCCCCTCTAGGATGAATCCCAATAACTTTGGATCCAGTTTAATCCAGAGTTTGTCCTATCAGTTACTCAGCAAAGTAATTGCTGAGATCTGGATAATTCAGCAACATCACTAAAATGACTAGAAACTTTAGCTAGATTATCTGAACTACACCATTTGAGGGTCATGTGTCCACATTGGATGTGATCAGAGCAGTTCTGCAAAAGGTCGGAGCACTCTGAAAAAAGATGTTTGGTGCAATGCTTTTTCTCTAGGTGGCTGCATGCTGCTGTGCTTGCTTTGTTCTCACCTGAACAACTGAAAAAGGATGCTGGGACACTTTATGTATATGGGGCCTAAAAGTGAACATCTGCAAAGGCCACTTATAAAAATAAAAAGTGTGACCACCTCATTATTCTAACTGCATCTAGAACTGTAGATCAAGGTTGAGGGAGGAAGTCGTTGTGACATTTACAACAGAGAGTTTGGTTATTAACATTTTTCAACTTTATTTTATCTTCCAATCTGTTAAGCTAATGTGAAAATTTCTCTAAACATCTGGACTTTTTTTTCCAGTCTGAATTACATGTATATTTTTTCTGCAATGTTTTAAATGACTGCAATTAACTTGGTGAACACATATTTTGTATTTCTGGTAAAGGTTATGACCCAAACTATGAATTTAAGAATATAAAACTATGAAAAACTAGAATTATACTTAAAAATGCCATGAAGTTATTATTAAGTACTTAAACAGCTACAGGTTCCTTCAAAGTGTTTATTTCAATCTTTGTAATGGACAACACTGATGCTCACCCCGTGGGAGAGCTGTTTGTCAAACTCCCATTTTCCTTTGTCAGCAGCCAAAGCATGTTGAGCAACAGTCTAACATCTGGAAACTAGTCATTTGAGAGACTTCAGTTATGCTTTACAGTGTGCTGATTCAGCTCCAGCAAATACTGTCCAACCTCTTAGTCTGCAGTGTTGGTGCAGGTTGGATGCATGATGGAGCTTCTACTGTGGCTGAGAGTGTAATTGGATTTACACGTCTCATTTAACCTGCTAAATGCCTCAACAATCTCAGATATTGGAAACATCACTTGGGTTTCTCAAGTAAAACAAAACTGATGTTGTATTTTCCATGCTACAGAAATTGTCTTTAATTACTCAACAATTAAAAAAAAATGCGACCAAAACAACTTTTAACCAGTTCAGCAAAGTTCAGCCACTGAGATACTTAATTATCATTAAGGTTATAATTGCAAAGTCTGGTTGTGTTTTTTTCGGTCTTGAGTCAGAACATCTGAGATAAATAATGGTGTTCATTTGGTTTTACTGCAGTGCTCCACACTTTCTGAAACACCAAAAACTGCAACACCACTGCATGTGTTAATATCTGTACAGCACATATTAAAAGCTAAAGTGAGTGTGTGTTTGGCGTGCATTAGTGTGTAAGTGTAAGGTAGTCTGATGATTAAGTGTGTGTTGGAAAAATAAGAGATTATCTTGTGTGTAAATTCCATCACCACAGCTGGCAACCTTGGGTTATTACTACTGTATCATTACATTAACATTAAGTGACATTAAATGCCACCCCCTCCCCCCATCAACTGGTGTGTGTGTTTTGAAATACAGTGACCCGATCTGCTTAATTGCATGTCTAGTGACCCTGATCTGCCTAATCAAGGCCACAAGGGGAGGTGTGTGTGTCTGTGTGTCTGTCTTTGTGTGTGTTTTCTCTTGAGCTCCTGTACAGTGACGTAAATCTGGCTTTTTGTATTCACAAACATAACTCTTACCCTGTTTGCATATATTTGTATGCTGTACAGTGGTTTATGATTCAGCTTAGACAAACTAGGACAACACTTTAGCACTGAAGTCGCGTCAAGTCAATATTATTTTTACTGAATCGTAGAATCACAATTCACAATTTGCCTCAAGCGACTTTTAATCTGCACAGCCTCTGTCCTTAGACCCACTTGGATAAGAGGGTAATCTTAGAAATAGTAACAGAAGAGGGTTTCCTCTTGCACTAATTTTACTGCCAGATGTCGAGGTAACAAGCCAAAAACTGCAAAGTCATTAAACTAATTAACAAGAAGCAGCCAGGTTTTCTAAAATAAGGAGTTAGCAGTGCATTTAAGTGACGTGTGAAGTGTATTTTTGCTATGATTTCCTGCTATATACTCAACGCTCACTGTTTCTGGTCATGTTTGAGGTGTCCTCAAGTATTATTTTGACTTACACAGTCAACTTATTGTAATCTTTTCCTGTGGCTTTTTAAATCTTTGTCTCGCAACATTTTTCACAAAAAAATAAAACTTGCTGTGTTAGTTGTTGATTAGCTTAGCTTAGCATGAAGACTGAATACAGAGGACCTGACTCTGCTTCGTAATCCTCACAAGCACTGTGATTAACACAAAATATTTCATTTGTTTAATCCACACATAAAACGGTATTGACAAAACAGCAATTTGCAGTCAAGGGAGCCAAGCTTGCCCTTTTCCTAATGCTATTGTGTGGCCACACATTTTGTGTGTGTGTGTTTCCCTTAAACCAGGCAAATACCAATCTGTCCCCTAGTAGTAATATTTTAAATATGTCCTTCTTTAAGGAACTCTGTCAAAATATCCATCTCCCACCCAGTTGTACACTTGGTTGCATCCATGGTTAGCTAGCACACACAACTTGGTTGTCACATTATTGTCATTGTTGTTTTCAATTTCAGGCAAAGGAGCTCAAATGATACACCTCATGTAATTCTATGCTGTCATTATAATATGACTTAGTTTTTCATTTGTTCAGTTTGCTGAGGTAAACAAATGCAGCAAGTAACACATCCTAGAAAGCTGAGAAAGTGGGACAGGCAGATGGACATATACTATTTTTTTTGTTTGTGTTTTTGTTTTTTTCAGAAAGTAACAAACTGGATATCTTTCAGAGGTAATGTTAGCTTACTAGATAAACAAAAGCTAACACGTCAGGTAATGCCAAAAACTTATATTGTACATTGTTCTTTTTACACTCACTGTAAAGCTGTAAAAAACAGCATGATGAAGCTGGGGCAATAAACAAGTGATAATTTGGGAGATACATCTCGGGATGAAGATCAATAGGAGATGCAGATCAGTAGGAAAAGTAAGCCTGATTGAATTTGACTTTAGTTTGAATCAGGTCAGTTTAATGCTCCCTCCCCTTGAGTCCAGCTACAATATGTCCAGTTTGAATTAGCTTCATTTGGACACTACAGCAAATAGCATAGCTGATCTCTTAATTCCAGTCAGGGATAAATCAAAATCATTGTAGTCAAGTTTCTATGTCATCTAGTAGAGATACACAGCTTGTGAGCAAAAGATCTTCCCATGAACATGAAAAATGCATTTCACCAGAGGGAAAATACAAATTACATATCTGTTGCCATTCTTGTTCCTGACATACAAGTCAGCAGAATGGCACCGTAGCATTATTAAGATAATAACAGTCAAGAGAAACTAATTAGGCCAATTTTAGGTGTCAAACAGAGAATAACAGGCATCTGCTGTCAAGTTTTTTTAAATACTTTGTAACAGCAATGATATTTTTGGGTGTGGCCACATGTTCAGTATTTGGCTTGGATAATGAATTTTTGTCACAATGGGAGTTCAACTTTTATTTTTACTGTAGTTTTCCTTTAGGTTAAGTGACTTGGTAAAGTTTCAAATTGGAAATGGTTCTCTGCAACATCAGGCAGAAAGCTTGTCACCCCAGAGGTCACCCCAGAGGTGACAAGCTTTCTGCCTGATGTTGCAGAGGCACATTTCCAATTGGTTGTAATTCAGCTCATTGCTGCCCAGTTGGACGGCTTTCTTGTCAGCCTGTAGTGCGGTTCAGGATACCTTTTCACCTGCTTGATGCACGCGCTGAGGTTTGCTCTTACTTGTTGAGACGGGCTCAGGTGTGTTGGGGCAGCCACAAGGAATGCAGAAAAAAGAGGGAGGCAGGGCAGGGGGGTGTAACACAGGGAAGAAAGTGAGATGCAAATGCCTTTGATGGGAAAAGGAAATAAATGGGCTAACCAATGTTGTTTTGATGTGGTCTCCATGGGGACAGGTGGAAGCTGTTATACGTCTGCAGGCAAAACCAAGAAACAAGTTTTAAATTCCTTGGATTTACTATTGATTAAGTCCAAAACACCCGGCAGCGGAACAATGTTCTGCAGTTTCCCAAATGCAGCACTTGCTGTAGCTTTTAAGTAGGGCTGTGGGAAGCTCTCTACTTGGCATAATATCTGACAATGAATTAATCCCCATAAATATTACATCAGACGTTTCCACATAATCAATACCAGAGAATCCACCTCATCAGGATTCAAGCTAATCTAACAAAATGTGTAAATGATTTGTCATAAAACAAGCTGGGTTTCCTGAATTTTAATAGCTTTTGCCTTGACCACATCCCTGACTCAGGGCTTACAGAAACCAGACTGAGGTCATAGGGTTGATGGTTTGAGTCCCTGAGCTGCTGGTAAACTGCAAGAAGAGAAAGAGAAAGTGAGTGAGCATGGGCCAGAAATAGACGGCTGTGATTGAATCTGTGAAGGAGCACTCAGGGTTTGGTTTTGATGATGATTAATATAATGGGAAGCAGAACTTAAATGGACAAGAGCTAGCATCCTTAGATGACCTTTCCTGGATACATAAATATTTAAAATCTGAGTGGACAGTGTTTGTACAAGAGGTTTTTAAGTGAGATTAGTTCTTTATGCCACTTATTTTTGTTTTATCTTTGACACAGTGCAATAGCAGGGACCACTGCCTTGTCTGAAGCAGCAATCTTAAGTTTTATCTTCATTTACAGAGGTCAGGCTGATAAGGTCCTCTGTAGAACACTGCAGATGTTTATTCACTGAACTCTTTATATTCAGAAAGAGAAACTCTACTCCATTTTTTACTTTCACTGCTAACGACTTTAGACCGTATGTAAATTCATGAAAGAGGAGGCTCTCCTAAGGTGTTCCTCATTGTAAATAGCTGATTCATATAAGCAGGAGCAGCACACAAAGACCCATAAAGAGCACTGATGGTAGATAGCTTGATAGATAGATTTTTGTTGATAACCCATGGGAGGTTATCTTCTTGCTGGGCCGAGACTAGCGCTTTATATCAGTTACTTTGTGTGTTTGTGTCTGTGCTCTTTGTAATTTTTCTGTATTTTTGTGATGATGATTTTTATTTTAGACCTTGACAGTGAGACAGTTGCTTTTCTTATCCTAACAAATGTCTCTTTGTGGATAAGAAAAGATTTAAAGTAGCTCTAACCAAACATAGGGAAAGGGTGAAGCCATTATGGATGAAGTGGGCGGGATGGGGCAGACAGTCGGTCGGTGGGATAAGATCCAGAGATGCTTCACATGTTTGAGGTTTGGTGTCCAAGCAATTAGAGGTTGGGATAAATTTTCTGAAGTCATAAGATCCAGACAAGTCTCAGGTTTTAGGGTTTGGGTTACAGATGGTTGTCATGAGGGTTAAGAAAGAAGCATGACACAAAATAACCAACATTTGAAACCAACAAAAAGACAAGCACTCCCTCTTGGGCAGCAATTGATCAGGTGTACTGAGTACACATAGTTTTCAAATGTGTTGAATTTGAGAGCCTATTAGCCACCGAAATTTATATCTTGGTATTTCCAGGCTGAATTGGGATACATGATACATATCTAAGTATTTTTTTTACAAATTGGTGTAAATGCTCATTTTTAAGCAGGCTGGTCAGACAAACTAGACATAAATTTGCCTTTATGGCCTTTTTCTCAAGACACTTCTCTAGAGAAGCTGCACTCACACGCAGTGAACACTCCACTGATACTCATCTCTGACTCTTAGTCATAGACGCTCACAGTCAATTCACATTATCGCCACAGTTTCTTTATGATCCCATCAAATACAGACTGGCAAGGCAAAAGCAAAGAAAACCTTGAATTTGCCCTTACCTGTCTCTGTTATATTGGGATTGTGTTTGTGACGCCAATTTATGATGAAAAATCCAGTCAGTGATGAGCTGGAGGATTGAGGAGGTGAGGACAGATTTCATATGCAGAGGCATTTATTGTGGAACTTGACATCAAGGAGACCAGTATTAGCAATATCAATAGGTTATCATGAGTACTGCCACGAGCGAGCTTAGGCTGTCCTTACAACAGACTCCATCAATAGAATTGCTGCAACAACTGCTGTGGAAAGAACAGTCACACTGTCAATCAGAACTGTATTTTAACATTTTAATTTTAATTCTTGTGGCTTGCGCACAAAAGTGATACCAATTCCTGTTTGTCATTACAATTCAATGTTATGATTTCTGCTGGAATTCAACATGGTGTGAGAGAATGTGGTTATGCGCAGCCCAATTACCTGCAACATGTTAGACCAGTTGCATGACATATGTACAAATATGACATATGTAAGGGAAATTATTCTCGACCACATCATATGTGTGTGTGTGTCTGATTGTGTGTGTTTTAGTGTGTGTATGTTAGTGTGCGCATATCAGCGTCTGAGTGTGTGTGTGTGTGTGTGTTTGTTTCCCTCAGGATGTGGACTTAACTAAATATATGCTGAAGCTTGAGGGCAAAAACAGCATGAGCTACTAAATCAGCAATAGAAACTGGTTTTATTTGACTCCTCTTCCCTCCTCCCCCTTCTCTCCCACTTTTCCCATCAGCACCTAAGAGCTTTGTTTTGCCTCAAGGTTTTGCTTAAAAGGAGTCTCTACTATTTTGATAATCTCTCATTCTCACTCAGTGGTTGCAAAAACGCTATTCATTTTCTTCACGCAGCCCTTGAGCAAGGCATTTATTCTGGTCCTCTTATCCTCTGTAATGCATCTGTCTGCATGTGTTAGCATGTTTGCAGCTTTTGCTTTTTGTACATGTGTTAGTGTAAGTATGTGACCACTGTGCTCCGTTCTGTCTTTTTGAGTAAATTAAGTTTTTATAGCAGGATGCCAGCTGCTTCCATTACCCAGCAACCCAGGAATGCAGTGAAGCATATGTGTGTCTGTGGTAAACGCCCTGCGCTGTCTATGTTGGTTAGCTAACCAACAACAAAACGCTAACATTAGATACCGAGCATGAGATGGTGTCTGCTCTCTCTGCAGCACATATGTGACGCTGATGGTGTGGTTTTAACCTCCAAGAAGAGGAATCTGTCTCAACTATAAAGTCCCCTTAGGACTCTCTTTTTTAGAAAGGTGACCTGATCAAAACCAGTATTGACGTTGATTGAAATCTATGTGTCACACTTCTCTCCTGCTTAGCGTATAATGCTCAGTTTGTGAAGAGAATGCACTAACTTGAATCATTTGACCTGATGGGTCTGTTCTAACTTACGGTATCAAATTGTGCAGGTGTGGCGTTTTTTATTTTCACCAGCATTTCTTCAAGACATTTTCTTCAGGTGTTTACATGAGCAGGTTATCAAGAGGAGCTGATAGCAGATCTGAAAAGCTGAATTGACAGGATTGTGGGAGAAGTGTGGAAATTCACAGCTAAAGTGTGAGGATGCAATTACCTTTTTAAAAGTTTTTTTTCTTCCAGTGGTAATTGATGAAATGCATGGCTCAGTAAAAAAAACAGGTGTGATTAGCAGATATTAGTTTTGATTGATGGTGTTCAGAGGAGTAAAGCGTCATATCTCAGTATTACTGACTGACCTGCACTTGACACTTGAAGACCACTGAAGGAATGAGAACTGACTGTTCTGGCTGATATATAGAATGTGTGTGTTTGTGTGTGTGTGAGGGTAAAAATCAAGCTCCATACTTGTATTCCACTTTCCCATGCTGCCTGTCATTTTTAACAAACAAAAAAAGGAAGTTTTAAAACATCCCGCAAAGGGATGTGAGAAAAGAAGTAAGGTGATGCAGGGGGTGCGATTTCCTGTACTATGGCTGCCAGTTTGTCTGTTTCAGTCATGCACACACACACATGCACGCACACACACACTTGCACACATACACCAGCCAGTTCCAATGAAAGATTCATGGTGCAGTGATGATGAAGGCGTCTCCTCTTCTGCTCCACTTACCCTCGTGGACAAATTATACCCACTCACACACACACACACACACACACACACACACACCCATCAACACACTTACACACAGACACACACATACACCAACCCAGGAGCAGTTAAAAAGAAGAGCAGTGATGCATGCAGCTTTGGGGTACTTACTTACCTCTAACCTTCCCAGACATGGGGACACACACACACATAGAAACACACACATGCACGCATTTACATACATGGAAACACACACACACACACACACAGGCACACACACACACACACACACACAGGATGTCAAGACTGCTGCAGACTGCTTTCTTGGCTGTCTAGCAGAATCAGTGTGTGTACAGTATAACTGTGTCTAGGTGTGTGTGTTTGTGTGTGAAAACTATCTTTATTTTTACTCTCCCCTCGTGGGAGTATCCCCAGAAGAGCAGAAAAAACAAGCTTAGGTTGGGTGTGTCATGATTAGGGTTTAGTTATTGGCTTGAGGGAAGGAAGAGTCAATAAAAACAAATTTTATTATTCTTAACATTCGTCACTGCAGAATTTCTGTGTTGAACTTCTGCCCTTCTCACTGAAAGTATTTTTGGACATGTTTGCTATTATTTTGATAGCACAAAGGAGGGAGAGAAAAACAGTTGGAACATGACTAAATAATCATGTTTAATCATGTCATAAGTGCACATTTAAAGTATTGAAGAAATGTAAAATTCATATTTTACATATAAACTAAAAGATTAGTGTGTAAAATATATTGGAGATACCTTGTAGCTGTTGTAGAAAACCTCTTTAACAGTACAAAAAGGTTGTCATAATAAATTTCACCTTCACAATATGAAAATTCTTCTTACATGGAGTGTGTGAAAATGCTACTTTTACTTAAATAAAACATCTAAGCTCATCTTCCATCCCTGGTTGGATTCAAACCAGTGTCTTCCTTATTAAAACTTCAACAGACCTTTATTTCACAATTATAAGTCTGTTATTGCAGTGACTCTTTGTGTACATACTGTCCCAGAGTGAGTGTACAGACACGTATACAGATTCTGAGTATACAGTGTTAGTTGGCACACAAACATGGTAGCTATATATAAATCAAGTATACTGTATAAACTGTACAGAGTGCTTTTCTGGTTGCTACCTAGATATAAAAGGATTCTCTAAGTGTGATTAATGATTCATGCAGTTGTGTGAGAGGCACTCAAATCCTTCAATAAAGCCAAAGTAGCAGGACCACATTGGAAACACTCTCCAGTCTGGCTTTTCAATTGTAATTACTAAAATAAACAAGTATTTGTGGAGCAATGTGCACTACCTAAAGTATTCATAATGGATACTGGTTACTCTCAAAGGGATAAATTATTGATCGATTAACACATAAGCAATATGCTGTAGAAGGGTCTGATGACTTATTGTTAGGTACTGGTAATGTGTCATATTGTTATTGTCATATGAAAACCAAAAAATACAAAACTTAGGGTTTTTCTGCTCTTAGATTAGTTTAAGGATTTCATTTACATCCTTGGTTCTTAAGTAGAAGGCTCCCAAAAGGGTTACTAGTTGTTTGACAGGATAGGAAAGCACAAAAAACAGAATTTTGTTAAATTTTTTAGGCCTCTGAAAATTATTCAAGCAAAATAAATATCCATCCTGGGCTTATGTTGGCTTATGTGGTCATAACTGGTAAAATTAAACTTATTAAATGGTGTTAGGTGGACTTCACTTGCTTAACGGGGTCCATAACAAGCTGAGGAAAGGTTGGAAATCACTGTTCCAGAGGCACTTCAGTTTTTCTGTAAACATTTCCCCTTTCTATAGCTATTTACTAGAGCTGCTCGGGTACCAATACCAGTAGAGGAAATGCTGTAATGCTGGATCAGGTAATGGTGATTACACTAGTCTGAACTGAACCGATCCCATATAATTTATTCATTAGAAATGAGACTCTGCTAATTCTCAGCAGCATCCTGTACACCTGTATGCAACTTAACAAGCACATCCATGCATGATGTACAGGGTTAGCAATGCACAGTTCAAAAATACACCTATATTTCTATCTATATCTGTTTCTATAAATGTACAGGGGTAAATGTACACATACAGAGAATTAAAAATGTGAATTAATTGATAAAAAAAGAGTAAATTAATTAAGTCTGTATCTTCTCCACTTTGCCAGGTGAACATCTGAGGATGTGTCCTCAGGGTCCCACCTGTTGTACCAGCGTCATGGAGGAGAACCTGGCCGGTCTGAGCGCCCAGGAGACAGAGGGACTGATCAGAGAAGCCGGCAGGTCGCTGCAGGCTGCCTTCAACGCTCTCTACAGGAGCTTTGACAGTAAGAAGGGTGTCTGTGTGTGTGTGTGTTTGCAGGATAGACACTTCTTGGCTGAACTCAATACCAAAGCTTTAGCAGTGGGCTCAGAGGAGTGTGACAGTGTTATGTTGTGTGTTTGTGAATTTGTGTTTGGTACAAGCTCTGACTGCGCTCAGTGCTCCCTCCTGCAGCTTCAATAGTGTCTAAGTTTGTGTGTGTGTGTGGGTGTGTGTGCGTGCATGCGTGCGTGGGTGTGTGGGTGTAAGCGTGTGTGAGTGAGGCAGGATGTGTTTGTGTCCGGTGTGTCAAGGGGACCCCTGACTGGGTGTTATAATGAGAGCGGAGTCAGCCAGACACAATGAAACGTGATAAGCCGATCCCCTGATCTCAAAGAGACGCATGCACACCCACACACACACACGCGGGCAAGCACACACTCACACACTAACACATACACACACACAAACAGAGGGGTGTCCCCTGGGGCAGTGGCTGGTTCAGCTAATGAGCAGTTGACCCACTGAGGAGCCGCGTCTGCAGATCACTGCACATCAAGAGAGGGATGGAGACAGAAAGAAAGACAGAGAACTGCCTCTGCTAACAACTGGGAGACACACAAATGCAGCAAGTGAGAAATGTGTCATTAGTACAGAATAGAAACACTGAGAGAAAATGTAAAGTAGAAAAAAGTAGAAAAAAGAATAGAACAGGGATCAGGAAGAAGACTAGTGAGAGGAGGAGTAGGAGGTGGAGGAGGAGGACAGTATTATTAGTCTGAAGGCAGCAGGCCACCTCAGTAGCAGTAATGTGGCCGCCCATCTGGTTGTGGTTAGAGCAGGCTGGCACTGGTACACAGCCTTTGAAGCAAGAGGGAAAAGCCCAGACCACTATGTATGCTGCAAATACAGTTAGCTCACCCCCCCCCCCTTTTTTTTTTCTTGACCTCGCTCTTGCTTTGTGTCCATCTGGCTACAAAGAACATTTCAAAGGAACCTTTAAAAATGTAAATAAATGCAAATCATATGGGCCAATTAACCAGAGAGTAAAGGGAGTTAATTATTTTCCTAACTATGGAAAATCAAATTTTCAGTTGCTATTTATTGGAAATTGCTTCTATATAATAAAGCTGCACTAATCAATATTTTTTAATATACAATTAGTTTTAGAACTAAGTGTAATAGGAAAGAGGCCACTAACTGTGACAAATCCAGGGAGAATTGTCCCATGATGCTACAGTTCATATCTGCTCTAGAGTGCATTTTGGTGTCTGTCAGATTTTTTTGGCAGTTATTATGAGGAGTAATTTTATCAATTTAGTTTAGCAACAAACAATGCATTAATAAAAATAGCTAGCTGGAGGACATAGTAGAGTAATTAGCAGCTAAAGAGCCTGATTTTTATTTCAGGGAAAGATGCAGAGCAAAACAGAGCAAAACATCGTGAATATTGAACTTAAATTAATCAGGTGGACAAAGACATGAATCTGATGAAATAATATTAAAAAAGACAATTTAATAGGCTACTTACGTTTCTCTGTGTCTGCTAAATGTGAAAATAGGCAACTATTTGCAGACACATTTAACATGTCAACTTTACAATGAACTCCCCAATTAACTCATCTCCTGCTATCTTTGCTTTGTCTCTGCCTTCAGCCTATTTCACTGAGCTGCACGGCCGTTCTGAGCGCTCCCTGCAGGAGGCGCTGTCTCCACTCGGCCCACTGTACTTCCAGAACACTCGTCTCTATGGAGATCTGTACGCCGACCTGCGACAGTACTACCGTGGCTCCGCCCTCAACCTGGATGAGAACCTGTCAGAGTTCTGGTCCCGCCTCCTGGAGCGCACCTTTAAAACATCTGCTCCCACAGATGTGAGTACTGACACAAGTTCAGCTATAAAAGTCAGCTTCATTTTGAATGAGAGACTGGTGTGCAGTTCACAAAACCCATCACTTGTGTTCATTCACATTTCTGGTCATTGTCTTCAGCCACTGTTTCTGTTCTACTGATAAATAGACTATAAAAATGATGAAACAGAATCATTTTTTAAAGATGACATTCTTCTCCAGATGGTTTATCATCAGTCATCCCTCATTTCTCTTCCCCCAAATTACTGTCAGCTGTACACAGCATGCTATCTAATGAAGGCAAAAACAGACAAAAAAATACTTTATAGTAACATATGTCTCCTACATTTGCCTCCTGTCACCTCTATCTGGCAGGTCAACCTGTCCGAGGATTACCTCGAATGCGTTGCTAAGCAACAGGAGACGCTGCGGCCATTTGGGGACGTCCCAAGGGACATGAAGGCCAAGGTTATCCGAGCTTTTGTCACTGCCAGGTCATTTGTCCAGGGGCTGATTGTCAGCGGAGAGGTGGTCAGGAAGGTCTCACAGGTAAGTGTGTTAATGTGTGTGTATGTGTGTGTGTGTGTTTCTGTCTGTTAGTGTGTGTACATGAGATGCATAGACAGACACAGTGAGGCAGACAGAGAAAGACACAATAAGTTGATGTGAGAAAAACTGAGTGTGAGTACGTGTGTTATAGTGAGAAAAAAACTCTGTGTGTGTGTGTGTGTGTGTGCATGTGTGTCTATGTGTATGTGTACTGGGCTGAGTCCAAGAAAAGCACACATGATGGACGCATGGTTGTCACGCCCTAACTGTCAGAGAAAATGTCTCCACCTTAAAGATGAGAAACACAAAGATCATCAAAAAAAGAAGTAAATGAGGTGTCAGGCTCTGCCATCAGAACAAAACTCTCATTTAGAGAGACGACAACACTTATGTCAAATTATGGGTGTGATGGTTTTTTCTAACAGTCTGAGACGTAGCATGTCTGATGTGCCTTTGTGATTGTTTTGTTGTCAAAAGGCTCCTGTAGACATATGACCAAGCGTTTATGGTCACAACAACACTTCTTAACACTTTCCTTTCCTCACCTGTGCTCACTGAGTAAGTGTGCTTGACTTCCCATGTCAGCGTCACTTCATATCTACAACTTAGAGGACCAAATCAGAGTTTTTTTGTGTTTGAACCACATATGATATATTAAGCTCTAACATCAGAGCTCATCATCTTGCTAAACACTGTGCTATATTTTGGAAATTTGAATGAATTTTCAGTACATTTCCAGGCTCTCTTTCTTCTCTTCTTATCTCTACCTGCTGAAGTATTCAGAGCACATTCTAGGGGCTAACCTGAGTTGTGTAATTGATTGATTAAGAACATCATATCTGCATTAATGTTTATCAAAGCCACATTATTGATATTAGTACAGACTTTTCCGATCTGTCAGCACTAAAACCACATTACCATGCAACAATAATGTAACACTGACAAGAATTAATGCCGACTTGTTGTTGACAGTGATGGATTATACATCCGGCAACTTGCAAGAGTCTCAGGAGTGATTTTCATACTGTAGAAAAATAATCTAGTAAAAAAATGCATCCAGATATCTAAAACTTTACTTCATACAGCTGAAAGTAGTCAGCAAAAAAATAGATTAAGTCTTGCAAACATACTTAAGCAGTCTCTTAACTACCTCATCTTATTTCAGAGTTGAGTTTAGCTTTGACTGTCTCTCAGTCTCATCTCTGCAGGGAGGCAGTAAAATAACTCCACTGTGGAACTGGACACCTTTCAAGAGCTGCATACATAATCAGAAGCTGACAGTGCAACAGAAACCATGTAATGTATTAAGACAGACAAGGAGGGCTGTCATTGTGATCTTGGTCCGGTTTGGGATTTAAAAGTGTTGCAATACTGCCCTCTACTGTTTAGAACTTAGAACTTAGAGCTGTTCTTTGTTGTGCACTGGATATAAATGTCCTTCTGTCACTGCTGTCCCTGAGGATTGTGATGCTAACTGTCCTGTCGAACCTCCTCAGGTTTCTCTGAGTCCAGAGTGTGTAAAGGCCCTGATGAAGCTGGTTTACTGTCCCCACTGTCACGGCCTGGCCTCCGTCAAACCTTGCTCCAACTACTGCTCCAACGTCATGAAGGGCTGCCTGGCCAACCAAGCTGACCTGGACCCGGAGTGGCAGAACCTCATAGGTAAAACTGAGACTGTGATGTGCTAGAGATAATCCAGATTTAAATGGATCTCTGGAACTGATTTCATAATAAAACAACTCAAGTACATTTGTTCTAATCAATGTTTTGTCACATACAAATGCTTAAAGAGAATTTCAGGCATTCACCACTTTTGCTCAAAATTTTTCTCTTTGCAGTTAACATTATTTACAATTAATCCTGATCTGTTGTAAGATTCTCATACAGTTTGCCTCTACAAGCGTAAAACAATAATTTAACTCAACATAATCACAATGCCTGCATCTAAATTAACAGTTCAAGTATGATGAATGAATTATGAATGAATTAAAATAAAACATTAAACTCAGTGTGACTGCAACTGCAAAATTAATATTCTATTTGAAACATGAGCATTACTAAATCTCAACTTTTTACCAGACAGTTTAGTTCAAAGTTAAAATTTTTATTATTATTATTATTATTATTATTATTATTATTAGTAGTAGTAGTAGTAGTAGTAGTAGTAGTAGCAGTAGTATTGTTAATAATAATAATAATATCTCTTATGATTAGGTAGTATTTATCAAAATTTTTCCAGTTTGAAAAGATTTTGAAGAATCTGACTGGATTTCGGCAGTGTGTTTTAAATGTCCTGAAATCAACTGAGTTTTCATCATAATCTTATGAAGTTCAGATAAGAATGCAGCTGCAGATTAAACAGACTTATTTAAGCACATGTGTGAATAACTTAACATGCTTTAGATGTGAGTATAAAATTGTGAATAAATTCAAATACCAACATGATCTATGACAGTTTACAGGTAAATATCATAAATATTCTGTTCATACTGTGTAGAAAAGGATAAGTGACTGTGCTGACTGACATAATTTCTTGTCACCGTACTAATTATTTATACTACTGGAGTAGATTTTTAGTAATACTTATGATGATATTAGAGAGAAAACAAAAACTCTTTACTTTTTCTCCTTGCTTCCCCAGACACCATGATCCAGGTGGCATCTAGTTTCAGCATGGAGCCCAGTATCGACGTGGTTCTCTCCTCCATCCCTGCGCGAATCTATGAAGCTGTCCGCTCCCTGCAGGAAAACATGGACACATTCACAGCAAAAGTAAGATGTCTCACTTTGTCTCATCACTTAGTGAATTTCAAGGGAGCATTTTATTCAACTTAATATCATGTCTGCTGTCTTGCACCCTTGGTGTTATTTTCTTTTCATAATCCATTATTGTTTATATTTGATCATTAAGAAACCCACAGAATAACACAGAGATTTATTATCCCCATCTAGCATTAACTTTAAGTTAACCTGAGGTAGAGACTGTAAATATGCTCAAGCACCACTACGTTTTACTGGTTCATGGATTTATCCTTCAAATAAAGCTAGGCAGCATTATTGAGTAGCTTAGCTCCCATAATATTTATATTGATGTATATATCAATGTCCGTTTAGTGGGCAGGCAGTGAGTGCAGCTACAGTGTAAACAGATTTGATCTTGTATCTAAAACCAAGTTGTTCTTACACTTTCTTAAGGTGTTTATTTTCGAGCTCTGTCTGTTTGCAGTATTTCAATATGTACATAAAATAAGGTGCATTATATTAAAGCATCTCTGTCTCTTCAGTACTTATCACTGTAGGCAATATAAATGCTTTATACTGACATGAAGGCCACCAATGGAAAAATAAATCTAAAGTCTAAACTTTCTCAGAGTTTAAAATGTTTGTCTATGGTGACCTCTAGTGGAATTTTTTAGTTTATGCAGATGTTTTACAGACTAACTGTTCATTTGATTTCAGACCATCAACTTCACACTTTAAAACTCCCAGTGCACATTTTTGTGCTGATGCATGTCTGCATCTATTCTTGTTTGTGTACAGGTGTACCAGACATGTGGAACTCCAGGTGAACCAGGAACAGGAAGTCCCGCCGTTCATGAGCAGAGGAAGAAGAGTGGCTCCCTGACTGCATCAGAGTACAAACCTTCACCAACTGCTGGACTCAGACTGGAGATGCAGGTGTGTGCATGTACATATACCAGCACTTGTTTTAATGTGATTTCACATGAATGATTTGAACACATGGCAGGATTTTTCTTTGGTGTTCAACACATAAAGGTCAAAAGTGACATGAGAGGAAAGGATAGCTAAAGCATTGATTTTGTGGTGTATGAAAAGATATTTTAGCAATTATCAGTAGTATCCATGCTTTAGCCTCTAAAGATAAGTATCAAGAAGCATTATTTACATTAATTTTAAGTACTGGAGGTTTTCTAAAATGATTCCAAATGTAACTAAATACTTTTTTGATCAGGATCTGAGATGTTGCATGAGACCTGAAACTCACCTGTGACCTGCAAAACAAAAACAAAAAAGTCTCTGTCCTCAGGTGTCAGATCTGTCCAGTAAGCTGAGGGAGATGCGGCAGTACTGGATCCAGCTCCCTGTTGCACTTTGCAGCAAGCTTTCAGCAGGAGGCGCCGGCCAGGATAAATGCTGGAATGGCATGACCAAAGCCAGGTGAGGAAGAAACCTGCTTAAGAACTTGTTTGAGGTTTAAATGTGACCACTGATGAAAGCCTTGTCCTGGCTTACGTTATTATTTTTATTTATAAATGCATTATTTATAAATGCAACTTTTTCTTAACAATTTGGCCTTTCACCCACACACAAATGTCACTGAGAAAAAGGTCTTTGGGGAAACTCCAGTGCAGGTGAAGATATTTGCAGGGTCGACACACCTGTGATGACAGATTATGCGTCATTATCTCCTTTGTTTAGATTTGGCAATAAAGTGCTGGTGCTAGCATTGCTAACATTGCTAGCAGGACATTTGACTTGTTTCATTGTAGCTGTGGATCTTGTTGTAGACAAGACCAGTTAAGTCTAGCTGTAGATGCTCTATCAAAAAAAGTTTTTCTCAGGCTTCTGATTGGCAAATATGGTTCCAGAGTTGAGAGTTTTATCACTGTCTATTGGTTTGACAGACAGTGCTTCGGTTGTGTTTGTGTTTTATCATATGTAGATTTATGTAAAACAGTGCTTGCATGGATGGGATTTTTCTTGAGAAGGAAGGAAGGAAAAATCTTGTTTTAAAACACACTGGTGTACATGTGGACTAGGCCTGAATCTAGCTTCTCTGTCCTTCAAGGTTCAAAAATACCCTTTAATCCAGACTTTGTCTATGTTTGACTAATGTTTGAATATTTCTTTAGCTCATGTCAAAACAGGATTTGCTCTTCCTTTTAAAGGTGAAATTGACAAACAAACTGCAGAGGAGCTTTGTGAGTCCGGACCCTTAATCTATTTTGTGTGTTAAATCCTTGATTACCCACCAATTTAAATACAATCACTGAATCCATGTTGAATTAACATTAATTCAACATTGTCTATGTTGATAATGCCAGACTTTTAAAACAACCACTCTTCTGACCTCCAACAGGAAACTGGATTGTAGAGAGTTGAATAAAATATTTTCCAGGTCTGAAAGACCTGTTCAGCACAAGTTTTATCCAGGCAGCATGGAAGCAAGATACATCACAAAAAGGAAACTCATATTCTTTAGCACCTAAAGGCCTAAAGAAATGTCTAAATAGAGGAGAATAAAGCAAGGAGAGCAGACAGCAAGGTTTCAATAAAGTTGCTATGAGACAGACTAGTTCTCTCAGCTGAAGGCCACTGCATCCTTTGTGCCATAACAAAAGAGTAAACAAGCTTCTCAGACAAACTGAAAAACAGCAGTTTATGGAAATTTATTTTAAGGTGTTCTGTGCTCATGTTTGTTCCTCATACTGCAGTTTGAAAGCCTGTATTGACTGATCAGCACCCTGCAGCACAAGCATTCATGGCAACACACTTACACAGGCCAAAGCATTTTCAGCCCCTGTCCATCCATGTGTACATGGATTATGTATATGTAGTCTACATGTTGTCTCACACTGCTCTACATATAAATTCACACACACACATACAACATTGCATGCTTTAAAGTGGTTGGACTCCAGCCAGATGAGATTTATGCAGTGTAAAACATGTAAATATATGACAGTCTAAAGACATGAAATAAGGATGTGTATGGCGTGTGTATGTGTGTGTGTGTGTGTGAGAGGGGAAGTTGCGGAAAGACATGAAATATGGATGAATAGCTGACTGTGAATGACAGCTTAAGGAAATATGAAATTTGTTTGTATGTCAGTGTGGCAGAGGGGTGAATGATGACTCTGATGAACTGCTTGAGACTCTACAGTGACATCTTGTGGATTTCTTGAGAGCTCAATAAATGTCAGAAAAAAATTACAACTAATAATAAATTCTCAGAGTGAAAAATGGAATAAAGGCTTGGAATATGGAGTTCAAATAGGGTTATTTAAAATTTAAAGCAGTTTCAAGAGCAAAAATTAAAGTCCACATGGCGTGTGTGTGTGTTTGTATCCCTATCTTTATGAGAACAGTGAGTTTTGAACTAAAGTTTTGAACTTTGAGTTGGCGAACTCTGTGAAACTGAGCTCATCTTAACTTCTCCATTTGTCACATCTTTAAAGGGACATTTGATCGTTAAAGGATGCGTTTTCTTTATTTCCAGGTTTGTCTCATTTGATTATATGGACACTGAATCTGGTCTTTCAGGCTGCCCATAGAGATCTTTTCCAAATAGACTTTTAATGGAAGACATGGGGATTTAGAATTACGCAGTGGGGGATTTTATACTAAACATACCAAACAGAGTGCAACTTTGATTATCTAATTATAGCTGATCAGGCTTTCTATTTGTGTACTTAGAGAACTTTAAATGCTGCCTGCCATATCTTCCACTGAAAGCTTGCTAGGAAGGGATTTCTTAATGACCAGTATGAACTGGAGGAATCACAAGGCAAGCAATAATGTTATTAACCTTCATGTGGGCACCCAATTAGACTGAAAAAGATGTGAATTTATATTAAGACTTGGTTTAGGCTCAAAGTTGAAGCTAGAGTGAGGTGACAGTAAGGGTAGGGTTTTGCAATAATAACAAAAACAAATTGCTTTCTTTTTAAGTGTACATTGTCTGTCATTAGGGGTCCTCACAAGTACAAAAGCCCAAGCACCTGTTTGTATCCTTTTTCTTTGCTTGTGTGAGTTTTAATAATGAACTGTAGTGTATCTACTGACCAGCATCTCACCTGATTTGTACAAGTGGGCACAGCTGTGCATGCATGTGATTTCAAATAAGCAGATATATTCAAAAAGAGCTGTGCCTCGAAACATTTTATCACAAGATGTTCCCCTAGTACACTCAAACTAAAGGTTATGCCTAATAACATTGCTGAACATTCTTCTCTTATTCCTTTTCACCTTGAATCAGCTACCTTCCAGAAGTGATGGGTGACGGCTTGGCCAATCAGATCAACAATCCAGAGGTGGAGCTTGACATTACAAAGCCAGACATGACCATCCGGCAGCAGATCATGCAACTTAAAATCATGAGCAACAGGCTGAAGAATGCACTGGATGGCAACGACGTGGACTTTCAGGACGCAAGTGGGTCCATTTCCAATATTTATGCTTTAAAAGTACCTTACTGTGTCAGTAATTTATATGTGACACTCCCCGACCATAAATATATGTTTCTTCCTTTCATAAATTCATATAAGCACACGCATAATCCTGTTTCACACATGCAGTGTTACCATTAAATTTGAGGACATCTACGTGCTGAGCTGCCTGTGTGAATGCACATGTTCACATCATTCAGCCCAGAATTTAACCTGCCAGCTTTCTTGAACTATAAGTGCATGTAATGCCGGATTAAGCCCATGTGTGGATAGTGCAGGTCATCACCAGGGAAGTCACATGTGGGTGTATTAATGATCTCATGCTGCTGCTTAAAAAAACACCCAAAACACTGCAGCTTCCTTTCTCAGGTGGGATCAACTGAACAAAGTGCAGCTGCTCTTTTCTCTTCTCTAATAGCCTTTTAACTCTTTCGTTGATATTGTAGCTATGTCAAGATACAGACAACATTGGTGTTATTGCAAAAATAGTCATAATTACTGATTTGTTAGAAGCCACCCAGGAACCTGAATACATCTGCCATGGACAGTCTCTCACACTGTGTGTTACATGTGTGAAAAAGACAACACTACACACCTTATGGTCCTGATTCTGCTGACATGAGTCTTTGCAAAACCAGAGTTTGCGACAACAGGGAGCTGAGAACCAAATTCCCCTAACATATAATTAAAAAAGTAAATATAAACACTGTTTCTTGGAGGTCAAATGGGCAACACTCAGTAATCACAAATCAGAATCATGTGGATAACGATGGTAACATGATAAGTCACAAAAACAAAAGAAAGACTCATGTAACTCTTGTGGTTTTAAAAAATAAAGTAATGAATAGTTACCCATTAAAAATGTGTTTCCTGTCCCCCCCAACATGACCTCCCCAGGTGATGACATCAGCGGCTCAGGAAGTGGGATGTGCCTAAGCGGTCAGTGTTCTCGAAGCAGACCAGGATTGTACGCCTACTCACCAGACAACAACCGGGTCAGAGGTGCAGCCTCGTCTCAGACCCGCCTTTGTAGCTTCATGCTCCTGCTCCCATTGGTCGTCCTGCTGCTTCAGCGATGATGGACCACTGCTGCCTCCAATCGGACACTGAAGGCGAGAGTAGGGTGGAACTACTGGAGGGACAAAAGGGGTTTGTTGGGGAAAGATTGGAACTTCACTTTGCCAAAAAATGAAAAAAGACATTTTTGGGAATGAGCTGACATTTTCTTTGACCAAGAGGAGTGAAAATTGACAGTGACAATATTCTTTGTTCTCAATATGTCGTAGTTTGGGTGTGATTCATTGATGTGGTGATTTGTTGAGCTGGTTTCAATGGAATCTTGCGATGAGGATGCAAAAGAAGATGGAGACGAGGATGAGGAAGAGGACAAAGTGAAGAAGGATGACTGATGATGATGAAGATAATGATGGGGTTATTGATTGTGATTTATTGATTTTCAGGTCCATTTACAATTAGCTTCCAGCTTGCAGTCAGCAGACGGCTCGGTGCCCAATATGTGGTGCGTTCAACAAGGCTTTTTTTTAATTTATTTACTTTTTTAAAACTCAAGTCAAGGTTGTCTTCATGAACAAACATTGTGTAAGTTGTAAATGTTTGTGTACATTAGCTAACAGACTGGCACCATATTGAGCCATTAATGTACAGAATAGTACTATATTTGCAATGAATTCCCCCATAATCTGTGATGTAGTCGTCCAGATGTTTTGGTGTGTGTTTGCATAAACAGTTACATACAGTAAGATTTGTCTGAAATATAACAGGTAAATAATCACACTCCTGAAATGTACATGATGTTGTGATTGCAAGATTTTACCTCACTTTTAATGTATCCGGAGCCGTTTCAGAAGAGAAATGAAATAATCACTTTCATAACAAATCATCACCTTTGGAAAGAAATGAGTGTCTCATCAAAGCACAGACAAGCTTGTTCTTTAAGTTCTGCAATTTTTCCTACCGTGAAGACAGAAAAGTGCACATTATTCCGACACTCAAGCTGCAATTACCACAAAAATCTCCACAGAAAAAGCTTTGCAACACCGTAATGCTAAAGAGGACTCCTTGTTGAATGCACACCTGCATTAAGTAACTGATTTAAATGAAGTCTTAGAGGCAATACATGGCATTTATACAGTGGGTCAAACCAAAGCACTTATTACACTGTACACTTTTTTACTTTTTTTGACAGCAGAATTTTCCCTGAGTACATCGAACTTTAGCGACAACCCTTTCATCTGGTTTTATAGCTGCATAATGTTCAAAGAAAATGAAAGTTTTGAGTTCAGCTCTTGTAAAAGTTCAGCTTTTTGTACATACAATACAGGATATTATGAAAGTATTGACAACACGTGTACAATTGCCTGGTGATAAACATGTACTCGGCATGCCTTTCCTTCAGTCTATTCTATTCTGGTACATATGAGACTCCTGATTCACATGAGTCTCTCGCACATATACACACTGACACACACTGGGATTGTGTATTGAGCTCATTTTTTTATTGATCAGCATATTTAATCATGCATTTCATTCATTAAACTCTGTCTTACTGTAGCAGTGGATTTTTCCATATACATTTTGATATGATCATTATTTATTAGAATGGAGTGTCATCATTATTTAAAGGGAAACTCCGCTGATTTTACACATTAGTTTACTCATCTTGAGCGGTGCTACAAAGCCTGGGCCCCCAAACCCCTCAAAAATACTTTAGGTCTAAAAGATTTTCTAAAGTTTGGCACAATAAGCCTGATTATATGATATTAGATCAGACTTGAAGGCTGAAAATGTATAACTGAAAGCCTGAAATGCAGTCGCAGGCAGCTTGTTTGAAAGGTGTTGTTGTTTGCCAGGCAGACAGGGTCAAACAAAGAGATGCTATTGAGTTGAATTATTGAAAAAGTAAGATCCAGTGTCAGAATATTTCTGCCTCTTCTGCTTCAGTTCTGACCATTTTAGCTGAATGAGGAGGCACAGCTCTGTTGGGATGGCAGTCTGTTGGTCGGTCCACCGCACGCTGTAATGTCCCAAAAAAGTTCTGGCTTGAAGGCCATGAAATTTGGTACAGACATTAGTGTTCCCCAGAGGAGGCATGCTAATGACCTTGACATTTCCTCTAGCAGCACAATAAGGTTGACGCCTGTGGTTTCAGCCTCTGCTGTCCTCTGTTTTTTTTTACTAATTAGCAAATTAGCTTGTTAGCGATTCAATATTTACTTCTAAAATGGTGAACATGGCAGAGATACTGTACCTGTTTGGCATCGCTCAGTATATTAGCATCGTCACTGATTATTAGTGTTGATGCGAGTCCCACAACTTTATCAAAGTGCAGTAAACTGAATCAGTGGAGTAACCCTTAAAGACCTTTGTGTTCCTGTCACATCTGCAGGTTTTCATGCATGTATTCAGAAATCCATGCATTAGCCACATACGACCAAGCACCGATTACCCGTCTTTCCTCATCTGTGCCTGATGCTCTGTGACCATAAGCTGCAGACATGACTCACTCCCTGGCTGTGTCTCCACTGCAGGACCGGGCAGGGACGCATCCACTCACAGATAACAAATCTGGGATGATTCCCCTCTTTTTCTAAAAAAAAAAAAAAACACTCAACTTTACCAGCTGCGCTACGGCTATAAATAAACATATAGCTCTTTGTCACAGGCTCTGACAAGCCTCATGTGGCCCTGCTTGAGAATTAACGGGGCCACGTGTTGTATGTGGGGATGACAATCCTGCACCAGTCAGTCAGGGGGTTTTTGGTTAATGAATGATTTATTCTTCTGATGCATTTAACAGAATAAAACAGGGCAGCAGGCACAGACACAAAGACTTCACTACAAGCATCTATTTTTAAATGATGGAAAAGTGTTAAATGTTTCAGTGTACTGGGCTCACATATTATTTCTTAACTTCAACAGAGCAGACCCCATTTGAGCATCTGTCTGGATTAACCCTTTTTCCACATCACATGTCTTTCCTGCAGTGTTTCTTGTCCTGTACTTGTGAAAGATGTGGAAGTAGACGTAGAATCTGAGCTGAATTTTACTGAGATGTGGGAGGACACGTGTAGCAGCCACAGTCTGACGCCATGTTGGTTTTAATCAGCTGTGTCTAGACATGATTTATCGACGCTCACCGTTCTGCCTGAGCTATCTGTCCATGATCAAAGTTTGCCTACCATTCTGACGCCCCAGGAGAGAGTTAATACTAAACAAAAAGCTCCACAAACTCTTGCTGCACAAATGCAAGGGATGTAACTTAACTCTGGATTCACTTTAAACATAATTGTTCTACTCATGTGGCAACCAGCGGGTCTATAATCGATTTTTGGGTCGGTGACTCAATGCTGATGTGTTTTCTAAATGATTTGAAATGCCTCCAACTGCTGGCTTTAAGATAAGAAGCATCTCCATCTCTTTGTCTGCTTCTAAATTCACAACTCTTTAAGATTCTGGTCGATGTGTACAGGATGCAATAGCCACTGAATAAACGTTGATTGTTGTAGTGGTACATGGTGCAGTGTCATAAAAGCTTTTGACAGCTGAAAAGTCATGTTGAGAGACTGTGAATGGACTGTCTGGGCTGCAGAATACACTGATCTGTGCTGTCTAGCAGGATTTTTCCCGTCATACAGAGAGAGGAAACTGCAGGAGATGAAGGAAACGAGAGACAGAAAAGAAACTTCAAGAGTAAATTGATCCGAGGCCATCAGGGGCTGAAATGTATCTGAGCTTTATTTTTCAGTAACACTGAGCAAAGTCTTCAGAAATTTCAAACTGCAGTTGTCATTAAAACTTTTAGATTGTTGCTGAAGCTGCTGCTGAGGGCCAAAAAACTTTTACAGTGGTAGTTCCTTTTAGTTCACTGCTCCATAATATTGCCTCTAGAGATGCACCGATTCAGCTTTTTCTCTCCAGATACCATTTCCAATACCTCAGCTCAGAGTGTCTGCCTGAACCAAGTACAGATCCGATACTGATGCTCTCTTTTTTCCCGATTTAAAACCTGTGTACCTCGCTCTCTGTGAAAACCATTGAACTCTTTTTAATATAAGGTCAAATTGAAGCCAGGGATTGCCATTGTACTAATAGCTGAGTCTGCTGTGGCTGAAACAGATGCTGAAAACATTTTATTTTATAATGACATTCACAAAGAAGCCTTATTTATTTTGGTTTCGTCAGAAGTTGTCCAAACTCAATCCACTTAAAGAAGTCAGTATATGATTGGATCAGCTCATACATAATCTCCATAAACCTCTTACAAGCAACTGCTGCACCTCCTGTGGGATGATGGTAATATGAAGAATACACTGACTGTTAGGAGAATGAAATGTTCCATGAATATGAACATGTGTTAAGTCTATTGATAGATTAAATTTTTTTAATTAGTCATTTCCAAAAAGAACCCCCAATCCAGGGCAGCCCAATAATGTAATAGTTCCTGTGAAACCTCATGTCCAAATCCACCACAAGGGTTAAATGATCAAAAAATGGTTCATTTTGTTTTGATTAAACTGGGTTTTAAAGTGTGTAAGTTGGTCATGTAGACCAGGAGGTTACTGGTGAAAAGAGCTCACTAATTATGCCCACACAGGTGCTTTCACTCACTTTGATTAGACCCCTCTGCTTTACGTTTGATGGATGGGTGCTGCTGTGCTCAGGTCATCATCCACATTGTGTCTTTGGTTGAATATTCTTTTTTTTTTGCTCATAGTCCCTAACTGAATGAAATGATCTGGAAGTATTTAAGTGGCAGCTGGAATAAGAGCTGGCTGAATCCTCTAAATGCAGAGCAAAGGTGCCTCAGTGCTTCCTTTCTAATCTCCTTTACATTAGGGTTCACTGGACCATTCTTTACAAAGGGAAGCAGATAATGCCATCCCACAATTCCTTGCAGCAGTAACATTAAAAGCGGTGCTCCATTTTAAGTCCGCTGTGGTATAATTACATAGCCCAGTACAAGTGCAGTCGGACTCTCTTCCCATTGAGGTCAGGGCAAAGTGTTTAGGAAAAGACAAAGGACATGATTCTTTGACTTTTACACAGCGGCTTTTAACTTAAATGTCACAATGAGAAAAGTATTGATGTAATTAATACAGTTTTTTCAATTTAGGTTAATCAGACTGCCATGTCAGTGCACCACAGCAGGGCCCTAGCATGTGACTGCAGCCTTTTTCTTGTTAAAACACATATAAATGTCTGCTGTTGAGAAAGATCAAGCAAGCTGTCCCATTCAAACAAACTAAAATCAACCAAACATCTGTATGAGGTGACTCAGGGGCACATTTAACACTGGTGAAGAGCATTAAAAAGAAGCCAGAGCTTGAAACCAGACACATAAATGTAGAACTTTTGTTGCAAAAAGTCAGAGCGTGGAGAATAAATCCTAATAATCCACAGAATGTAATCTAGACATGCTTTCTGTTTGCGTTTGCTGGCCTTAAGAGAGATTACTGGTTGGTCTGTTTATTCTTGAAATGACATACAGTCTGTAACTGGCATTCTGCTCTGCCTCAGCAAGCTTTTAAAGGCCCTGCACACCCATGATTTGCAAAGCAGTCCTCATTATTTTCACCCCTTTTTATGACCTTGTGGACATGCACAGATTTCAAACTCTCTTGTTGGCTCTGTTGGACCTGTCAGGATGGGACAATGTACACACTCAGCATTTTATTAGAACCATTTAGCACCCACCTTCACCCTGATCATACATGTCATGAGCAAAAAATACTGCATTTTTGAATATGTTGCCTTCATTAGCACAGGGTTTGATGTTGTTGATGGTTTCTTAATAGAGACTATTGACTCATAATGTGACTCACTTGCCCCACAAAAGTCATGTTTTAGCCCAGTACCAGCAATAACAAAATTTTTACATTTTTACAACACTGGTGAAGTTTCTCAATTAGAAAATACATGTCTATGGTGGAAACAACCTCAGCCCTGATGAAGACAAGAAAGAGGAAAGAAGAGATATTTTCATTTAGATTAATTTAAACTGTGTTCTTGTTCTCAAATTTAGGGGACTTTCACACCCAAGTTGTTTGGTTCATATTTTTGAACTTTCCAGTTTGTTTTGGACCAAAATTCAAAGTCTGAAACCTTCTCGAGATGAGAGTTCTGACCAAACAGTTGGGTTTTGGTCTGATGAAAGGAACTTGAATCAAAATGAACCATGATGTGGTTTGTTTCCAGCGTGAAAATATATTTTTTTAAAAAGTTTCAGCCTTTTGCATCAATCTCAGCAAATTCTGCCGGATATCATGTTTCTCTTCTGGATTCATTCTGTAAAGCAAGATGTGACATAAACGAGAAGTGGTAGTATTTGGGGGGAGAGGGAGACTTAATTCTTAATTCAATATGATGAAGAATCATAAAAAAGCTTGTAAATGTTTCACAATAGAGCTTCACTGATACATTAATGTATTGGTTAATAAATGGATTCTGCCCAACATAATGATTATGCTCTGTTGACATAGCCCAGTCCCTCCAGGAATTCGTGATGTTGCGATCGCAACAATTCACGCGAATTCAACCAATCTCCGTGAATTCTGCGCG
>JAPZDV010000021.1:8908488-8934294 GCA_029814665.1 Acanthurus lineatus | reverse complement strand
AAAGAAAAAAATGCAACTTTTTTAGCAATTTTCACTGTCTCCCGCAATTTCATCGCAACAAATACGCTTAAAACATCGCAGCTTACATCGCAATTCTTTTAGAAAAGCTCCCGCGAATTCAGGCATTTTAGGCCGCAACAATCTTGAAAAACACCCGCGAAATCCTGGAGGGACTTTTTGCTGTCTCACATTATCATGGCATTAAACCAAAACAAATTAAGCCAATTTGTCACAATGTAAAAAAAAACATGAACCTTAAAAAAGCCCTAAAGTTATAAGGCTGTGAAACCCCCCTTAGATATTGAGTTTTGTCTAAAACTTTAGGAGGTGTGTGGTCATTATTGATCTATCTTTTCCACCAGATACAAATGTTGTTATTGAAGAATATTTAAAAATCTTTAAAAAGACAAAAACACCCATCTCATTCAGCCATAACGAGGCACGAACCATTCCACACGTCTCTGTCAGCATCAGCTTGACTTTACATATCAACTTTACTGCTATGCTGCACTTTGACCGCTGGGTGTCGCTGTTCCGTCACATTACCACAATGCCGGGGCGGGGGAGACCTGACCATTGGGCATTAAGCGGGTCAGGTGGAAAAGAACGGGTGATTGGTTTACGATCCGCCGTACTCTCTCCTGATTGGACAGGGAGGTGTGAGAGAGAAGAGGTTGAGAGGAGAGAAAGCGGAGATCCAGCAGTAGTCTATCCGCTTCAGTCCCTGCTGACTCTACCGGTGCAGCGCGCACTCACTCACTCACTCACTCACACACACACTCACACACACACTAACACACACGCACGCACGCACACATACACTGAGAGCTGAGATGTGACTGTAAAACCAGAGGAATACAGCGTGTGACTGTGGGATTTTTTTTTCTTCTTCTGTCAGCTGGATAATGGGAGAGGACAGGCGGGGAGAGATTTTGGCCATGCCGGCCACTTGGGTTGCGGTGCTCCTCTCTGTGATTACTTCGGTGTGCGCAGTGGAAGGTAGGTGTGCAAACGGGGGGCATTTTTTAGTGTTCAGATGATGCAGGGCAGGCTTGAATTAATTTATGCACTAACTGTGTTTAAAGCAACGCTGCACTGTCAACTCACCTGTTTATTATCATCCTCTGGATATAGACTTAAACTTTGTGTCTATAAAGCTTTCTAACTGACACTTTTATTGTGATACTTCAGCGATATTTATGGCAAGATTTATGACAAGAAGTTGTTCTGTTCGTCAGGGTGCACTGGGTGTGTTTCGGGGTTTGTGTTATTAAATACCTGTCAGCAGTGGGATTTTGGAGCACAGGAATGCAACTATGCCTCATTCGAGGTTAGAGATAATGTCTCTTTAACCATTTGTCACAGCTGACATATGAAAAGCGACCTGCAGGGTTTGCGTACCACTGTCTTACCCTCTAAAAGTGTTGTTTATTCTGCATCCACACAATGATCTGAAACATTTTTAACAGCAAAATTGCCTTTTAATAATATTTAATGATCTTCAAGGGACATAAAATCCATATAAAATACCACCAAGCATGACAAACATTTATTTATATTAAATAGTTGTTGCAAGCACAATTTTTTAAAATTCTAAAGTGTTATTTCCTTTTATGAATAAGTCTTTAATTATGTATCATTGTACCTAAAGATCTGATTTAAATTTGTTGTATCATCTGAAATCATTACTGTGTTTCTCCCTCCTGGGTGCACTGTTGTCGCTCTATTAACATGCTGCTGCTCACCTGGAGTGGCAAAGTGAAGCGTAATTATAGCTCACAGGTGCTCAGCTACTCCATGTAGCCTCTGCCTCCTCCCCTGCCTCTCCTCCTCCTGCTCCTCCCCTACATCACCTCTTGCTCCTCCTGCTGTTTCCCCCCCTGAAGCATCATCTTGCCTTGCTTTTTTCCAAATATTATCTCCATCCTCCTCTGCTGCACGTCCTCCTTGCTACTTCCCCCAAAGCACCACCTGCTGCTGCTGTTCTCCAAGCATCAAATTTTACTCCTGTTGCTCCCACTCTTTTCCCAAACATTACCCATTCCCTCTCCCTTTTCCTCTCTCCAGCATCACCTCCTGCTTCTTTTGCTTTACCTCCTGTATGACCTCCTGCTACTTTCGGAAGCATCACCTTCTACTGCTCCCTTCCAAACTGCTGTAGCTGCTCATGCTGCTCCTCCCCTGAGCATTATTTCTCCCTCTTACATTTCTCCTCAAGCATCACTGTGTTGTTGCTGCAGCTTCTTCTTCCTGGGCATCACCTCCTGATCCCTGTGTTGCTCATGTTCTTCCCCTCCTCATTCTCATCAGGTATTCCACCCTGTTTCTACTTCTTTTCTACTATCCTCTCCTCCTCCCCAAGCACTACTCCTTCTCCCATTGCTCCTCTCCAAGCTTCCCGCTGTCACAAATATTACCTCCCGCTGCTCCTCTTTAAGTGTCTCCCTTCCCTTTGCTTCACTGATTGATCCCCACTATTCCTTGTGCTCCTACTTGCCTTCCCCAAACTTCATCTTGTGGTGCTTTAGCACTTCAAGTATCATTTCCAGCTGCATCATCAAATGCTGTTGTTGCTGCTCCTCCTGCATTTATCCTCTGACCTCCTACTTCTTTTTCTTCTACTCCCCAAGCATTACAGACTGTCAGTCCCTTTGCTCCTCTGCAAGCATCACCTCTTGCTTTGCTGGCTGTTCTTTCTTCCACTTCACCCACTGCTCCCACACTGCGTCCTTTGCTCCTACGCTACACCTC
The DNA here is from genome assembly GCA_029814665.1 of Acanthurus lineatus. Classification (NCBI taxonomy): domain Eukaryota; kingdom Metazoa; phylum Chordata; class Actinopteri; order Acanthuriformes; family Acanthuridae; genus Acanthurus; species Acanthurus lineatus. The sequence continues at coordinate 8,931,543 of JAPZDV010000021.1, read as the reverse complement.
CAACATCCCTAACAAGGACCCATGCTAACTCATTTCTCTTCTTCCTGCTCTCCTTCCCAAGTATGTACTGCTGTCCTTGTCTATTCCCTAAGACCCCCCTTCTCTTCTCTCTTCTTATATTCTCTTCCACCTCTCCAGTTCATTCCTTTTCACCTTCCTTTTGCTTCCTCTCCTCCTCCTCCTGCAGCAATCCTTGTCAGTCTCCACTCCCATGTCCTCTACTGCTTCTCCTCCTGCTCCTCCTCCTGCCGCTGCTGCTTCTGTCCCTTATGGAAGCGCTAGATTAGTCTACTGCTGTGTTTTAATGGAGCGAGTAATGACGGGCTCCGTAGTGAGTCTCCCCCATTATGAGACATGTAAATGTGGTGAAGGGCAGGTCTATTTTGATTAAACAGAATCTTGTGTGTGTATGTGTGGGAGGGAGGGGTAGGGGGTTAAGATGTAGAGGAGGGACAAACAGGTACAGTGTGTGTGGTGGGTTGTTTTGTGGTCACGGTGGCTTTTTCATGGTAAGTAGGTGCCTAATGAAGTGGTGTATAAGCTGATCTGAGTCTGCTGGTGTAAAATAGACCCTCTGCTGACACAGTGGCTGCTGTTATCTCTGCTCTGTTTACCATTTTCCTCCAGAAACTTTCAGACTTTTCTAGAGCCAGTAAAGACAGTCATTATCAGGAAATCGCAGTACAGAAATGCAGAAGATATTCTTTGAAATACTGTTTATGATTAGAGTTTGTTCTGTTGCAAAAGATTAGTTTAATATTTTTTATCATTTTCTTCATTGTTTCACTGTTTTTTTAAATACTGAACAAGTATTACAAATACCTGTTTTGGTATCACAGAGTGCAAGTTGATTATTCAGACAGCTTTTTCTGTTTAAAAGAAATTTGCATTTTAGAGGCTAGAACTTCTTTTTTTATCAGTTTTGCTTGGAAAATAGTAAATAGTTAAGCTAACTGATTAATGATCTGATTGTTTTAGTTCTATCTGTTGATATGTTTTAGATAATGGTTGGGGAAAACATCTCTTTAGCTTTTATTCCATAGACTGAAACAACAAAGCACTTTAATCAAATATAAATTAATACATAATGATGAATTAGTTATAACAGACTGTTTAAACTCTTATCAAAACATCATTATATGGTCTACAAGCAGGCTTGTAATGAGATGCAACTAATAAATGTTTCCATTTTAAATTAAAGTTTTTGTTTATAGAGTTTTAAATAAAATGAAAAATGTTGATGATATTTTCCCAGACCCTGAGGAAATGTTCTGAATGTTCCTTGTTATACATGAACATCTTTCCAAAACTCAAACCTCTGTGTTTTCTTTGTGTTTTTCTGTTTTTCCTGAAATATCTTTTTGACCAGGCCCTGCTGGTTGCTGTACATTCACTGAGTACTTTGCTTGTCTTGATCATATCTGTTGTTTACAAAAGTACCAGCAGCTTTTTTGTGAAGTGTAAAGTCAGGCAGTCTTTTCAGTTTGGAAACAAGTGAGGGTGTAGAAAGGTGGGCAGAAATACTGAAAAGGGTTTGCTATCATGAGCATATAAACTTGTGTATGGAATACATCATTGTGGCTGTTTGCTGTCATCTATGTAGCCTGAAATGGCCGCACTAATACAATGCCCATTACATTCTCTCAGGATTTACACCTTCTCAAAGGGTCCAGATTTCAGTACAGTAATTCAGTATGTGACCCTGTAACTGTGAAAGTCAAGGCAAACCCTGACCCAGCAGATACTGGTGGGTTTCAGTGCTACATATCCCACAAACAAGCCTCAGGAAGGGTGGCAAAGTCATCTGCGTCTGAACCAAATGCCCCGTCAGCAGCAGGCTGTGGCACTGAAATTGCTGATTTGTGTCAGTGTTGAGTGTCTAGGGGTCGAGGAGTTAATTTCTTTTGACTTTTCCATGTGAGAGCCACTGTAGTTGGAGCCTTATTTAAAAATCCTGAATTTGTGTGCCACCTATTTTGTTGCTGATTTTGTATAATGTATATCTTTTATTTATTTATGCACCTGCAGATGAACTATTCCTGTCGTTTTCCCTGGAGCCTGAACATGCACATGCTGTGTCCCATCTGTCATCTTGTGGGACTGCTAAAGGTTAAACACTGTCGATCCTGTTTTAGATGCTGGTAATAACATAACAGGATATATTTAGCAACTTCATTCTATCTCCGTCCATGTTTTGTTTTTTTTGTGAGTGCGTGCAACAAATGATGAACAAATGATCTACTCAAGGGGACCCATCACGCACTTATTGCCAAGATATGCAGATGACATTGCAATGCCTCCACTCACACACTCATACATACACACATACTGTACCCTGCACCACGCTCTGCTTGCTCATGTTTAAAAGATATGGTTTCTGTATTCATCTGGTGACAGGTTATCAGTGTGACAGACAGATAGTTGAACTGGGGGAAAGTAGGAGCTTGGGAGAAAATCCGTCACACCAGTCCTGAAACTTCTGCACCATTGTTTCCCAGTCTATTTTTTCCTTAGGGCCTCCCCTTGAGTATGAAATATTTATTTCCACAAAGCATTTAAATTGTTTACGAATAAATTTGGTGTTGCTCTGTAAAGCACTTGGAACTTGTGGGAATATTTACCTCAGAGTCCTGGGTTTTTTGGTGCACTATTTCCCACGGAGAATTGGGCATCAAGAGGCAATTTCCTATCAGTCAGTCTGCTATTAGACACTATGCTTCTCAATACCCACAGGCTATCAGAATTTAATATCACAGTTTTCAGTGGCTCAGGAAGTAATTTCTTACAAAACATGCTCAATGTTTACTGAAATGTGACTAATAAGTTCTGCTGGTGTGAAAATATATCCTTAACTATGAATCTTCACACATTGGCTGTGATTTTTCACACACCTCAACAATCCTTTTCTTATATTCAAAGAGGAACTCGTTTGTCCGTTGGGTCAATGATGAGTCACGTCTGTTACTGAGGAAAAATGTATTTTTAATGCATACTTCTGGCAGCATTTCCATTCCAAATGTTTGGGTCACAATTTACATCTCTTTCTGATGTTTGTCATTAAGATCTGAACAACATGATCTGACACTGTCTCGTATCTGCAGCTGCAGTCAGTTTTATGTAGGTTTTAAATTCCAAGTCATTTATTTTGTTGAATGCTGTCTATTAAAATAACAAAGGATTTGAATAATTTCCATGCACAGGTCAAATAATAAAATGCTCATGCTGTTTGGCTATGCAAGATCCGCCTCATGCTGTTTTTTTTCTTATTGTTTCAGAATCTTATAATCCAAAATGTGTCAGATAAAAATTTTACATCTTTTTGTCATCTAGTCCAAATTTTTGTCACAAACTTGAGACTTAAGTGAAGTCTAGCCTGTACAGTTCTGGCATATACATAATTAAACGCACATATATACAAAGACCATTTTTGGCATTTTGTACATGCAGTATATGGATCTGGTCCAGAGCAAGAAGATCTAAAACATGTATTTGATAGTGTTAGAGCTGAAGCCCATATGCAGCAACCCACCTGCAGTGCTATGTTTTTTGGCCACAACAAGCTGTAAACATAACATTTACACATTACCACCAGTCTGCTGAACACTTGTGCAAACAGTTTCCTGTAATTACATCCAGCAGATTCAGAGCAACATTAGGTTTCATTTAAAGTTTCTGTCCACCTGATAAATAGTTCTTTTCTCTACTTTCAGCTGTTTTTGGCCTCCCCCAAAAATATGCAGCCATTTAACCATCAAATGCTCAACAATTTTTACCAGATAGTTGCTGACTTTGTCGCTCTGGCCTTGCATGCTGAGCACGTAGTGTATGGTGAGTTTATCAGGGTTTTTTCTTGAATATATCTGCCCGCTAGAAATGTGTTTGACAGCTTGAGACTAGAAGACCAAAACAAAACCTAAGCACTGATCTAAAATTCACCCTGGAGCTGAGGGAATGCCTACATATTGCAAGCTTATAGGCAAGAAGTCTCTTCAGTTTAAAGCCTGCCCAGTAAATGTATCGTTTTTATCATCAACCGTCAATCAGCGTCTAAACCAGCTTCATTGCAAACTTTTTACTACATTCACTATTTCTCCTCCACAGCTGCCATTGCTGGCATGTTTAAAAGCATAAATTGATTTTAGCTGCTCAGAGTACAGAAGGCTTGCAAATTATAAAACACTCCACCACCCAAACTCCTCAGGTTATTTGCATAACAAACCAGTCTAAATAGATTATATTTCCCTGACATGAAACGATAATTGATACCATTAGAGAAAGAGCACTGGTGGGCATAAAAGGAATGAAAGAATCCTTTGTTTTCACCTAAAATTCTCCCCTTCCTTTCACTTGGGCCCATTATACTGTCACTTCAACTAATTTGCAGCTCAAAGAGTCACATCAATACACCACTATGTTAGACAGACGTCAATGGCATGCTCTTTGAGTTGTTCTACCTTCTCCTTTTCAGCATGCAAGGTAAGCAATAGCATCAATTACCCTTTGTTTCAGGCAAAGGAGAAATTATTTCTCTATACTCTCACTGTAGAATTTACCAATAAAAAAAAACGCCTCCATTTATCTTGACCTCAGGCCTTTGGCTTACATATTTTCATACCAGCTGCAGAGAAGAAAAAACAGGGGAATGAGAGAATCTAAAATACAAATTCACTGCTTCTAATGGCAGTTCAGGCATAAAGGGAAAGAGAGATTTGCCTTTCCTAATTTTTAAAATACCACAATGACGTTATTCACAAGGTGCAACATACATATTGTTCCACAGTGCTGGCATCCAACATACATATTCTTAGGAAATGGTCTCTGGTTACATTAATATCACAATTATATGCAAAAATAATGAGCTCAATTTTAGATTTAGTGCAAAAAATATAGATCAGGGCTCCAACTATTATTCCCAGTGTTGTACAGCCTGTCAGTAATTTGGTGGATTAATATACTAATCAATTAGGTTTAGAATGTCAGATGACATTGTAAACATTCAAAAATATCCATCATAAGCTACCAAAGCTGAGGGGGACTCCCCCCAGCAGTGAAATCCCAGAAAAATGTTTTTATTTTTATAGAAACTGGCAAAAAGAAGAAAAGCATCACATCTGCAGAACTGTAATTAGTGAGTGCGGCTTAATAAATTCTTTTATCGTTGTACATTTATTGATTTTATTGAATCAGTTTATTAATCAGCCAACTGCAGTTTCAATTAAAATGAACATTTCATATTCATCAATGTTAGGCGGTACAGTTTTACTGAAATCAACATTGAAGTTACAGTTATTAATCTTAGCGATTCTCTAAAAATGTTGAAAGTCAGTGTTACATCATCTAGTGTAGAAGCACAGACTGATGCTATCTTGCAGTAGTAACTATGGGAAAGGTATTAATCTTCAAAAGTGCATGAACATTACATAAAGAAGTCAGACATGGGATGCGACAAGCTCAATGTGAATGATGGTGACCCTTCTTCAAATGTAACAGGACAGGTGGTAAAACGTGTATGTTTATCTGTGGTGGCTGTAGCTCAAGAGCTAAGATCAGTTTCTACTTATCAGAAGGTCGTGGTTTGGAACGTGTGATTGGCTAGTGTTTGTTACCTGGAAACAAAACTGACACAGTTAGGGTTAGGAAAATTGTTGGGGTCAGGAGGCATAGCCTTGGAGTTAGCCTCCACCAAAAGAGGAAAAATGTTCCACCTGGTAACTTCTAAATTGTCTTATTTACATGTTGCAGTCATTGTAATCCAGAGACCAGGCTTTTTGTTCAGAGTTGGAACCTAGTTTAACCCCTTGCTTAACTGCAGAGCGATAATAAGCATTGTGGCTAATGTGTCCATGTGAGCTAGCTCTCGATGGTTAGCAAATAAACCTCACCTGACAAACTATTTAACTATAAATTCTCATTTTCTTTGACAAAGCATGGTGAAAAATTTTCCTCTCTGCCTTTTCACATGCCCAGATCAATCACTGTTATCAGGCTCAGTCAGGCCATCTGTGCCTAGTGAGGCACAGGGTGGAGCCATCAATTAGCTGGGGTATTTCTAATTTTTAATCAATAAGATATGAAATACAGCAATTATGTGCAATACTGTGTATGAACCAGGGTGATGTTTTCTGACTTCCCCTTTTCCTATAAAAGGAAAGGTAAAAGTTTTGATTTTTCTTCCTTGTTTCCATTATTGTGGTCATTGGTAATCTGGGCTGAAGATGAAGTGGAGGGTCCGGTAGTTTCTTCTGTGTGACCAGATACTGTTGGCTGCTTAAAGGTGAGGAGCATAAATTCATAAAATCCCAGGGGGACAATTTAGTTATGGTTGCTCACCTTCAAATACTGTTGGCATTTAAATTTTTTAGTTTGCCATGTTCCTGTTAGAATCAATTTTTCCCCCCTCTAGTTTACCTCACCCTACGGAACAATTAAGGCGGTGCCAGGAGGGGTATATAAGGCAACTTAGGCATTGAGTTGTAACTGGTCTCAGCTTGCTGTGACGCTGTTATTTCAATGATTTTTCAGTTGACTTGCTCTTTGGTAATTTTCTCAGGACTTTTGCTTTTTTATTCTCCTCTGTTCCTTGCAGTGTGTGGTTAATAAAACCAACACCTTATGTACTGGGACAGCTGCCTGCTTAGCTGTTATTTGATTTAACATCTTTTTGGTCGGATTTAATGCCAGACAGCTACACTAAAATCTTACATCTACGTAGCCAAGCAGTATGACTACACACGTGTCAAAAAATAGAAGATGTGGCATGTGGATGAGGAGACTTCTGAAGCATTTTTTATGGACCTGCAATACCCTTATAAAGAGAAATGTAAAAAGATTAGCTTGCTGTTGAGTAATTAAAAGTACTGAATAGTAATGTAGTCAGTATTTAAAGGACATCCTTCTACTCTATTCTAATGTATTCGTCCACCCTGCATGCTGCATACTGCAGCTCTGAGCTTTAGACCTTTATAGCTCAGCATATGATTGGACATAATGGCCCATTATTTATTTGCAGGTTGAGAGTGGGCCCCCTGCCAGCCTCTTCAGGGTTCCTGCTGTTGGCATATGGTCTCACAGATAGCCATGCTGGATATTAAGGACTGTGTCACTGTTGGAGCAAAAGAAAAGAGGGAAAGGGACATAATGGGTGAGACAACGCACATCAGTTGTTTTGCCTCACCTTGAAGAGGTCATTGGGATGGAAAAAGGCGCCATCAGGAATTTTAAGCAGTTTTGATTTAAAGAATGTAAATGTTGGGATCTCAAAATGCATCTAGGAAAGAATGAAACATTTGGTTGTAAACATATTTGGGATTAAAGAGTTAATATCTGTGTTCAGTAGTGTCTCAGATGCCTTATAAATGAAGCAAAGATTCAGGTGTGACTTAAAACATCAGTCTAGTGTCCATATGATTGAGTAAAGAGGGTTTTGCTTGCAGTAATCTCTCCTCCTGTTGGTACTAATGGTTAAGAGATACTTCCTAATGGGCTTTCAGTATAGATGATGAGTGACAAAAAACCACAGTCCTTATGCAGTGAAAGAATGCATTCAAAGGTTTATAATAGCAGCTAATAGTATCAGCGATATCAGTTGGACAAATCAAGATGATATCTGTCACTGTTACAATCTTCAATTCTCTCTTTGTGCTTCCCTGCAGAGCAGTTACCTGTTGAGCTGCAGTGGAGGGAAGGGAACAAAAAGAGATGATTTTGTACTAAAAAGGCTTTAACTTTGGAAGATACCCACCTGATCTGTCTAACTAAGACTTCTGAGGCCTCACATTAGTTTTAGATGAATCTTGTGTGGATTTTTCATCATCATCACCTACATTGGAAGTGCTTTAGAAAGGGATCTCTTAACTGTTGGTGTGAACAGAATGATTGATGCAGCAAGCTAAACCTGGGCCAGGGTTCATACAAGGACCTTACTATTCCTTTAACATGGACTTGAATAACCGTGAACATGACCTTAAATCATTTAGTCAATATGATTGAGTTGAGTGCCCAATGTGATCTTATTTGACAAGCAAAAAAACAAAAAATCATTAATTTATGATAATAAAGAGAAAATTTTAATCCCTTAGAAGCTCTAATCGACAAATTTCTGACATGCTTCTTGAGAAATTACTAAAAGGATCAACTGATTAAAAGAATTTTACCCTTTTACTTATTATTTTTACGTTTCTCTACCTGCACAGTCCTTTTTTCTTCCTATTTCAGTTTAAACTTTATCAACTCATGCTAGGTTGACCAAGCGTCTGTGTTCTTTTATACCCGGCTTCACACTTGCTCGGTTTCATCCACACCTGCCTTTTACAGCCACAGGCATCTGTTCTGTTGGCCGCTAAGCTGCTCTGCTGGAGCAGTGGGGCATTCAGCGGCTCTGCTCAGCAACAGAGGGGAAACTGACCACGGCAAAAAGAAAGATTACTGTTCAGGTTCGACACGTGTACTCCCGGTGTCTGGTAAAATGTCACACACTTGAACTGTGCACCGAGCATGACCCCACATTTCAAGCTTTCTTGTGGTTTCACTGTTTTTTTTTCTCTTCTTGTACTCCTTATAAATTCAACACAACGGGGGCAAAGCAGAAACCAGGGCAGAGCAGACAGGCAGGAGAGCGACGTAGGCAATTTTAGTTTGACAGTTTTACTCTGCGTGACAGCACTTTTGATAGCAAATCTCCTGAGAGATGGTGAGAGCAAAAGAGGGTTGAAGGAGGATAGAAAATGAGTCAAAGCAAGAAAAATACATAAAATCGGAGAGGATGAACCCCGTTGTTAGTCTTCTGCAGTTTTATATATGAAGCAGAGAGTCAATAAGTGTCAGGTCCTGCCCAATAGGGAGCCATTTTAATGAGCTCTTTATATATGAGTGACTGTTAGCAGGCTTGTTATATAGACTAGCATTTTCTGACTGTTACTGCATTTAAATGACATAGCTGTGAAAATATATACATAGATATACGCAGGTAAGCAAAGTATAGCAAGTATGCTTCTTCTGTTAGCACCAGACTTCAGCCCTAAACTGTTGATTCATCCACAAACAGGATATAATTTTGTATTATTATTATTATTCTTCAAGGTTTAGAGAGAGAGACGACATGACAGCTCACCATGAACTATTATCAATATTTACAGTGGAAACATACAATTTATTGTCCCCTTTAAGCCACTGGATACTTCTGAGCTTTAACATATTGCTTCATCCCAGAGTGAGAAAATGAATTTTTTATTTGGGTCCTGGCCTAGTGAATTATTCAGAGTACATACGCCATTGTCGGTTTACTTGATGGTTTGTGCGAAATCTCCTCCACTGGAACACTTGACAAACCCATGTAGTTTTGAGCAGAATGTACCCAAGTGATCACAGCACCACACGTTCCTTGTTAGGGAAGTTCTCATTTTATTCATTTTTTCAGCCACAATATGAACACTGCAAAAATAGGTTTGCACATGTTGAAATCAACCTTCACTTCAAGATTTATAGCAGCCCTTAAGGCAGACAGATGCACCATAGGCTGTATAATAAAAAGTGAACAGAGGCAGCATGTTAGCTTGTTGTTCACTGCCGAGCCTGTTTGGAGCAGAGTTGTTAATGTTTGTGTGTGTGTGTATGTGTGTGCGTGGAGGGGCTAAGCCCTTGGTGAAGAACCAGGGCAGAGGATACTAATGATTGTGTGAAATATTAGCAGTGGCTCAGTAATTCTGCTGCGGCTGTGCACAGCATTTAATTAGCACAGCAGTCAAGTCAAGTTTCATACAATTTACATTAGTCCATTACAGGTGAACTGCTGCTAAATGGGTGGAGAAGAGCACGGTCCAAAGAAAGAAGGCGTGGATTTAACATCACATGACATGAAACAGCCATTGAAGTGTGGGATTGTGGCAGGCTGATCAACACTGATCAGTCAATACAGAGTAAAAACTAACTAAGCACGTGCAAACCTCTGAAAATATTGGCTTTGTGCAGACATAGACAGAGATCCCCTCTGCCTGAGCATTCAGTATAAGGTATTTTAATTTGAATTGACTCAGCTAATACTTTTTGTTTCTAAAAGATCTGACATATTTATGAAGATGTTTTTTTTTTAAGTTTGGTTAAAATATAAATTGTTACTCAAGATGAATATCACATTGTTTCAGTGTCAGTTTTACAAAGATGCTGAAGACTACTCTGCTGTCCACTCAAATGCAAGAAAGAAATGGAAATAATAGGCCCACTTGCAGCCATGTCTCAGAAAAAAAACAGGCCAAGATAAAAATTACAGTTTACAGACCTGATAGGGATGCTGTGAGTTATAAAAAAGCTGTAAACAAAGTAAAAAATTAGGCAACCTGTATGATAACAATGACTTGTCTTATCTGTTTTTATATGATTTTTGTCTCAATATTTAGGCATGACCTCATTTAATTGAGAGTCCAATGTGTAGATCACTCACACATGCTGCTCCTCTGAGTAAACTGTATCTATTGAAAAAAAAACTTAGGAAGGCCCCAGCAAAAAGTAACAGTCAGTCTGAAACCCAATTTATGTTTAATACTTCAAAAAATGTGCTCCAAGAGCCACTGAAAGTAAGAGACAGAAGTGAAAGGGGGGCGGAGTTAGAGATGAGAGGGGGGAGGCAGAGCTTCAGAGAGGAAAAGTGGAGTTGGATGCAGCTGTTGTGCTGCAGTCCTTGGGGTCGATCCAGGACGAGACACTGCACATCTCTTTGACAGCAGGTCAAACTCTGTGTGTGTGTGTGAGAGAGAGAGAGTGAGTGTGTGTAAAAAATTGCACTCAAGTGATGTCATGCGGTTGACTAGATACCACCACTTGACTTTGATAACCCTCATACACACACAGATGCATACACTTTGAGCTTACCCACACAAACACTGCATCTTCTTGGCATAGATGATGATGATGCACTTGTCAAAGTGATATCCATGAGACTGCTGATTGAGAGACTGCTGATTCTGATACAAACTTCTGTTTCATTTCTGAAGCTGAACCTACAAATTTCATGTCGTGCCTTTTCTCTGAGTTAAACTGAACTCAAATTCTTACCCTGGTCTTTCCATCCAACCCCCTTTTCCTTCCTCAAACCCCCACCCACTCAGCAACTGATCCTTCTCAGGTTTCAATCTCAAGGAGCCAAGAGTCTCCTCTCAGGGCCAAACATATCCTTCACATTGCTGAAATTGTTTGCACATGCTTGGTTTACCTTAGCTTACATGTAGAATTTACATAATCACCCTCACTGACTCAGAAAATAGCTGCGGCAGGTCAACAGTACATGTGCCCTTCTGATGAACCCGGCCACTGGCTCTACACCTTTTGTCTCAATGTGATCTCTTCACCTCTGACACAAATCTTATGGATCTCTGAACAGAGAAAAGGAGTTTTTAAGAGTTGCTCGTGCCTGTTGCACTTCATTTCACAGCACCTCTCCAAAATGTGTAAAAGTGGCCTCTTAGCATTTAATTAAGTAGTGAAGCATCTGAAATAGCACATGTTAAAACACATCATACAGCACTCAAAAACATCCATTCCACTGTTTGGAACAGCAATCAAATTTAATTTAAAAATGCTTGCAACCACATTTTCATGGAACCCGTTTGATCATTTAACAAGCTAATTTGTTACATAATAGACTATGTAAGCCCCCTTATTTAATTCTCTTTCTAGCTCTGGTGCTAAGTAGTTGTTGCTAGTGTTTTTTTAAAATGTATGACATTATGGCATATAGATATGCAAAGATATAATATAGATAGATTTTTGTAAGTTTCGGTCTTCTATCATCTTTAAAAGCAGACAGGATAAACGAAAAAGAAAGTGCCAAGAAACTGGAATTTTTAGGTTTACTTCCAGAAGTAAATTAAACTGCACTTAAATCATATTTTAAATAATATAAATAACCATGAATTCATAACTGCAGATTGACTGCAGATAGCAGATTAACATCACAGCTTGCCCCATTATGTTTGAATTCAAGATATTAGGAAAGTTCAGAGACGTCTTGCCAAACAGCAGAGGAGGTGAGGACACTTCCTTTTAAAAAATGACAAATTTTTCTGAAGTCTGACATTTTAAGGGACATAAACATAAGATGCACTTTTAAATGGATGGGAATTTGAATTAAAACTAAAAAAAGTATCAGAAACAAAAAGAAGTTAAAATCTCAAAAGTCAGTGCTGTATTACAGAGTGCTGCAGGGATCAAGTGTTTTGCATGTCAGCCTGGTAATTAGCATCTCCCTGGTTTCCTTTAGAAAAAGAAAAGTAGGATGTTACCATTGACTTTTAGATGATTGCAGAAAATAAGCTCCATTGTGAACTACAGTTGAAGATACATAGACATTTTCTTTAACCAGATCATTTTTAACAAGTGAACAACACTCTTAGGATTTTTCAAGGGTAAATATAACCACCATAAGTAAAAGGCTAACTAGGCCACAGACGAACTATGGTGCTGTCACGTGACTTCAGTGTCACCACCACTAAGCTTCCTACCACACTATACTTTTCACACATTATAAGTTTATAAACTTACAAGTTGAATAGCTTGAATATGAATAGTTTAAGAGCGCCAGTATAAACACAACATTACTGTAAAGGCAGGAGAGTGAGTAGATCAGTTACCGTGCTCTATGTGATGACACTTAATGTCCCCATGAACCTCTGTGGCCTCATTAGGCCACTGTTTAGCAGATCTTGTTTCAGGTATCTAATTGAAAACTTATTCAAAAACACACTAACTTTAAGACGAGTAAACCATAGGTTTAATAGTAGCTAGGGTTAAATAGAGCCTGGTATTCAGATAATAATTTGTTATGAAAACCCAAACAGGATAAAAATGCTCCATATAAACACCTGTGTCAGAATAAACTGTCCCAAACCGAATGAAATTTCATTTGCATGAAGTTTCATTTGGTTGCAAATAGGAAGTTTAAACTTTTTCATAAACTGATCAAATGGAAGAATTGCACCATGTATACAGTGCAAAACAATGTGTCTTCACAACTCATTCATGCATCGCTCTTATCTTGTTGGATCATTATGAAGTATATTATTATTATTTAAGGGTGTTGTCGTTGGTTAATACTGTGCTAATTTAACTTGCTATATACAGTTTATTTAATTTGATTTGTAACAGTGGATCTTATTTAACAAACTGGTCTGAAGTCTTAATTTGAAAAGGGACTACTAACTATAGCTTTCAAATAAAAACACTGAAATGAAATGTATAATATTTCTCTTGGATGAAAGGAAGCTGAACCGCTGTACAACTGTAGCTGAACTACTAAGAAGCACATTGTGGAAATTTATACTAAGGAACAGTATCGAGTAAAAGTAATTAGTCACAGGTGCATGGAGGATTGTTTATTTGTAATTTAGCGAATCTTAATGTTCATGCGTGAGATTCTGATTGATTGAATTGACATTTTGCGTACAGTAATATGCAGGAATATAGCAACGCCAACTGAGTCCTGCCTCATGTACCGTAAGGCTTTCTTCCTCTCAGAGGTCGTGCCAGCTGTCACTCCACCTTCACAGTAAGTCTGGTAGCGTGCGGCTCCACACTGACATGATCAAGCTTCATACTGTGCGAGCATGTGTCTCTTAGCCATGTTGCACACTCCGAGTTACATAAGGTGTCTAACTGAGCTAGCGGAAGTCTTCCAGGCTTGAACATCTGTCAACAGATTGACCCGCTGATAGATTGAGACTGTCAGGGGAGACGCAGCAGAAGCTTGGTGGCATTTGGTCAGCTGATATCTCGCTCTTTCTCTCTTTGTTCATTTCTGTCTTTCTCTGACTGTCTCCGGGGAGACAAGCGGAGACACATGCTGACATGTGATAAACAGATCTGTGACTAATGGTCTGCTTTAATAGAATACAAATGAGATGATTAAACAACCTTGTTCAGAAAATAATGCTTAAAGCTGGAGTCTGCTGTTTTTTGATTAGCTAGACTATATATGATGGGGGGATGATGTGTGATTTTATCTGTGGTATGCTTTGATACTGGGAAATATTGACTGGCTTGCCAGGTTGAGCCTGTCCTTGTTTACAGTACAATGTCAGAAGATAATATATTCATGTTGAAATTAGTCAATCAGTGACATTTTACACTGCTGGATATCAACAACACACCTGCCAACTCCTCAGTTTTGTTGTAGTTGTTTGCTCTTGATGCTCGCTGTGGAAAAACCTGCATTGATTCCTTAAATCCTTAAGAATATTTCAAAAACAGAACCCCCAGTGTTACTCTTTGTTAAGGCAAAGATGCCAGATGAGATTGCTGGACCTTTTCTCACAAACCATACTGTGTTATCAATGCAATCCTGCAACACCAAAGGCATTCAAAGAGGAAAAGACTTCAAATACCTGACAATATCTTTTATTTAGTTGGTGTCAGGGTGTCAGAGGATGGTGATGATGATGTTGAAATGGGAACATTATTTGCATATAGTTCTGTAAAACAGTTCTATGTCATTTTTAGCTAGGACAAAGGTTTATGCCTCAGTCACACCAAGCTGATATTACAGAACTGACCCTGTGTCATGTCTTTACCTGCGTCTTGGCCAAGAAGTTGCGCTTCGACACACTGCAGAGACTACAGCTGATGGCCAACTAGCACATATGTTCTTCACCTGTGCAGAGCTCTCCAGACCAGCAGGTGGACAAAGTCTGTATCTGTCACAGAAGAGAAAACAGGAAGACATAAAAATGCAGATTTATAGACTGATAAAGGTCGAGTGTGTAGGATTAGTGGTAAAGTTACTGATTGCACCTGACTTAATATTCAGCCGTTTTTTTATTTGGTTTTGGAGGGAGAGGCTGAGAGTTAAATGACAGCTCAGATTTTAAAAACCTTGTTCAGAACTTATCAGTCCGGTCATAGAGACACAGAATGCTAACTGCGATAGGGAAACAACCGATCAGAGTGTATTCTGTTTGCCAAAAAAAGGTTTTTGGGCGATTCAACATGCTCATTTGGCTACAAAGCTTCCTAAAAGACTCGCTATGGCCAATGATGTGGGACACACTTTAAACTCAGTGACTTTATCCTTTTTTTATTCTACAATAATGGCCATTGTTTATCCTCTTGTAATATTCATACAATAACCATACACAGTAAAAGAAGATTGGTTGGTAGTTATTCATGTTAAATGGCAAATTTACTTCCTGGCTTTGCTACACACTGAAAGTCCAGTGTGGTCATTGTGGGCACGTACAGTTTATGGCACAGCAAGTTTAATATGTTAGCTTTCAACGTTTGTACATAAAAGTTCTGTTTGGTGTTTTTTTCACAGCCAAAGTTTCCCAGTTTGTTATCAGTTAATTAGTGAAAGAACTGGACCACATTCAGGACTGTTTGAAACATCTATTTCTTCATGTAAATTCAATAATCTTAAGCTTGGATGATATGTTGACTTGTTGCAGTCTTCACTCTGCTGGAGATGTGTATTTTTTAGTCTTGTCAATGCAGTTATATAAACTTAAGAAGCTGTAATGCCGCTGTGGGTGTATTTGTGAATAGGATGAGCTTGTCGCTGTTTGAGATACAGTGTAGATGTACTTAAAGACATGCTTTATACACTGGGGCCCATATCTTTTCAGCTGACTTCTATTCAGCTACTGAGTTCTTTTCCATCAGGGTTTTTCCTGATCACAAATTGCATCAAAAATCATTTTTGATGCCCCACTTTGATGGACTTCTGTGGGCTGCTGAATTATTGTCAGTTTGCATGTCACAATGAAAAGAAATGTAAAATTGGAGTATATTTACTTAAGATTGATTTGATGAAAAATGTGGGGGATTTGCGCTTTGATGTTGGGGCTTGGAGATTAAATGTTGGCGTTTGCGGCTTTAATGCTTCAATGTGTAGCTCTCAGCTCTGCTTTGTCTGATTTCGTGGCCCACTCATCTTTCATTTCTGACTGGCAGCTCTGAGACGTACATGGCAAAAACATTGGAAATCTCTTGATACTCTTAAGCCCCTACTGGATTTTGTTGCAGAGTTTTGTGAGTTTGTGAGTTTTATGAGAGTTGAAGTTGTAGTCTTATTTACAGTGTACTCTAGATGTCTTATTATAAGTGACAGTTTCTGACTATCAAACAGACGCCGGTATGTTCATATTCAATTCATTTGAAGTGTGTCACTATATTTCAGTCCAAATGCAAGCTTCTTTCAGGGGCATTTTTCTTATTTTGCCTGTAAAGACAGTTCACTTGTTTGATAAGTTGAACTTGGCCAACAGAAGTAGTCACATAATGTCTTATGTTAAGTTTAATGGTGGCTTGAATTTAGAGACTGCAAATTTATACCAGAAAGATTGTATTTTGCAATTGAAAATGAGGTGGGTGTTTAACAGGAAGGGGGAGATTTTATTGTTTGTGTTAAGTCAAATTAAAAAACAAAACACTCAGTAGTCTGACCAACACTAAGGGGATAAAAATGAAGATATCTCAGCCTCAGATGCTTCAATAGTAAGTAAAGGTGGGTGGATTACTGAAAATCTATACTCAGGTCGATTACAGTTACTTCTTAAAGAGTAAGCCTATAAAGTTAGAGTAAAAATAGTACCATTACTACATTTTTACCTACAGTTTGTGCAGCTTACCTCAATGTGCTTGTGGAGGTTTGAGGAGGAGTTTTATCAAGCAGTTTTATCATGTAAGTGTTTTTTTATTAGGTGTTGGTATAAAAGTGTGACCAGGTGTTTATCACTGGAAGCTGCCTCTTCTTCTGGGTTTTCTCTGATATCATCAGATCATTGTCAAAGGACAGGTGGTGCAGCTTTTTCTTTTGAGGAGCTACAACTTGCTTACACCTACAGTAGAGGAGCTCCTTTCACTCTTTATCCCCACCACATTAAATTTCATTTAACGAGGACAGATGATAACAGAATGTACCTGGCTAAACTAGCGGTGAAAAAATTAGATTACTGTCTGCCACTCTTACTTAAAAAACAGTAGAAGGGCAGTTTAAAAAAAAAAGTTTCAACAGTTAGCCGGCATGCTAACTTCATCAAGCCACTTTAAACTTCCAGTATCAAACGGATGGTTTAAAACTAAACTACTGCCATTAAATGAAGCTTCTTACAGACAGAATATTACAGGCAAAATATAGGTCAATACTGGATCTAGATATCTGGATAAACTTATGTGACATTTGTGTGCATTGTGTCTTCTTTGTGCCCTTTAAACAAACTTATTATTCTGTGGTTAAGATCTGGTAAGGTTTGAGGAAAAGAAACACAAAGGGTTAAGGTTAGGGAGAGATCATGTTTTAGGTTTAAATGATCACTCTTGCTCAGGTCTTCCACGTTACCATTTAGATAGCAATAAAAAGACATCCATAAACATAAACGGACGATGTCTTCAGTCTACATCTAGATACCACAAACATATAAATGAGATAGGAGGTTCTGTTTCCTCCCTGTCTTAATCTTAACAACCCATCCTTGCTGCATTATTTGAATCAGTCAGGACCATGAAGAACAAGAACCATGAGGCTGTATCTGTACCAGTCACACATAAGTTATTTTTATTTTATTGCTCTTGACAGTTCACGAGTTTGTATTATAATAATACATCAAACTAATTGGAATTTTTTATCACACTGACGTGAGGCCAGTACTTAGAGAGATATTGTTCTTATTACTCTTACTTATAAATGATCATTTATTATGAATTTTAAAGCTTATAAAATAAATGCAATGTTACAGAATAATTTCCTAGCATTATCTATAAAGGGGGTAGCTAACCCAGAGACAAACTCTACTGCTTTAGAAAAGGCTTTATACACTCAAATTAATGCATTTATTTGATTTTAAAGTTGTTTATAAAGTGAATATTTGTTGTTGCTGTTTTTTTAATTTAGAAATGATAGTAACTCTTCTTCACTGCTAGCCAGTTATGAGTCTCCTGAATAAGGCCTGCATCAGGGTCGGTGCATCTCTTGCCTCAGTAGTTATTAAATGCTCCTCTCTCACCTGGGTTTCATTCACTGAGCCTCCAAACATCTGCTGACATGTTTCAAACTCTGCGTCTGTCAGTCACATCCAGCTGACATGTACACCATGTACACAGAACAAATGCCATTCAGACTTTACAACAGAAATCTGGCATATTAACAAAGTATAGATCCATAGATTGTCCAACCCCACTATGTACTCTTCCCTGAATTTTGATTTGATTTGTTTATTTTACCATGTAACCAAAAAAATGACAAACGACTGTTCATCCATTCATGTTCCACACATATTTACGTGCACATGATGTTTTCTTTGTCCCTACAAAAAAAAGCTGCACCTGTTACCCTCACCCCCTCCCACCCATGCAGCCACAGCAGCTTTAGCCAAAGGACTAAATATTCACTTTATCAAACCATCAGATGTGTGACGACGTCTAATGTGGCGTCTGCAGGCGTCGCTCTCCTTTAAAAACAGAGCATGTCAGCTAAAGGCCTGTTCTCCTTGTGTTAGTTACAAAGGCACAAAGGATTCTGCCACAGTGACTGACTGGATGCTTCACACAGCGCTTGTGTCTCTTAGCGAGTGGGTGCACATGTGTGTGTTTGTGTGTGTGTGTCTGTGAGAAAGGGGGAGAGAGAAAGAGAGAGAGAGAGAGAGAGAGAAAGGCAGGGTTCATCACTGCTCAGCTCTAAAAATAAGAACCGAAAAATGTTCTTGTTTTATCGTTGTTTTGTTCCTATTTTGTAAAAGACAATAAGTTATTTATTTATTTATTTTACAGTGACAAGCACACCATGTTGTCTAAAATCTCAATATGTTGCAGTTGTATTTATAGTGGCAAACCTCCACTGTGACAAGCAATCATATTCTGGAGAACAACGATACATCTTCTGTGTTTCAAAGCTATAATCCTTCCTTGCTTCTTGAAGACTATATATTTTGTTGACTGCTTTTACTGTGTTGTATTGAGTTATCTAACATATAGTATGTCTTAGTGACAAGTCATCGAATGATACTATTGCATAGAAATACAGCACTGTAGAAGCAACGCACCACCATTTCTCAGCCTTGATTTTTGGCAACAACAAAAGCAATAGAGAGAGGTGTAAATTGTGAAAATGACCAGGTATCATAAGGAGGATTTACAGGCCTTGTTCGGTTTCTGAAAAGCCGAGGTGGAAGGTTTCTTAGGACACCGTGACAAGCATGTCCTCTTTCATCAAGTGAAATCATGACACCACAGCTTTTCTAGGTCAAGGCTGTTAACGACAGATGCAAGAGGGGGGTGAGAGGAGAGGTGAAGTTAGAGGAGGAGGAGGGAGAAACATAAAGGAAGAAAGAAACTAAGTCTGAGACTGAAAAGTGTGTGCATGTGTGCGTTTTGTGTGGGACGCCTGTTCAATAAGAAATCGTGACACAGATAAGTGCTCATGTGTGACAGCTTGGTTGTTCTTTTTAACACAGCGGCCCTGTGCCTCTTTCAGCATCCATTCACAACCAAGGACGTGTCAGCAATGAGAAAAACAACCTGATAGCACAAGGCGCTGGTGACGCGCTGCGCACATCTCATCCTGAAGATCTGTTGCTGTGAGACCCCACTGCTTTTTGGGTACACTCGACCTGAAAACATCATTTCCCTTTGAGGGAAGGATGAATGTCTCTAAATCCGTGTCCAATCAGTCTGTGCAGCCTGTTGTCAGGTAGTCTGTTGTTCAGGCTAGCTGCTGATGATTTGAGATGGTTTTATGGAAGGGTCAAAAGTTTTACATGTTTTGAAATGTCTGTCAGCTACTCTGGGAGCCAAACATCAAACAGCACTGATGGTGTCGGGCGGTCTTATTCAAGCTCTAAAAACATCCGTCTGCTGCAGCTGACAATGAGAGTGACCCACAAACAGCAAAGTTGCTGTGTCTTAAAGTCTGCTTGTTAAGCAGAGATGGAGGTTGTTCCTGACTTTATACCTCTTTTGGCAAAATGCGTTAAAATGTGCATAAAAAAGAGTGAAGTAGACAAAAGCTGACATCGAAAAAATACTTTAAAAGGCGTTACACCTAATTTAGCAGCAAAGAACAGAAAGAGCTGAACACCATAAAAAGCAATTCTGCAACCTTTAGTAAACTTTGACATAGAGACAACTTATCATCTTAGAGAAATATGAAATATGCCTGTGTTAAAAAAAGCATAAAAAACAACAACAACAAAGCCAGGAGGAAGCAAAAAGAACTGTCAATACAGGTCCTGAAAGTGAATCCAATATAAGAACACAGGAAGACATTAAATGGAAAACAACTGGAATAGATGATTTTTAAAATAATTATTTGTTCAAATTCTCATTTGTCCCAAATGTTTAACTAATTTTTTAAGCATTATTTTTTATGTTTATTATCAACACTAATATGCTGTCAGGCTGCAGGTTGGGCTTTCCTGTAACTGGTGGCATGGCCAAATGCTAAGGTCCTTGCACCCTGTCAAAGCAAATAAACAAAGATTAGTTAATGATACACAAGGACCAAGAACCCCATGTGGCTAATTTGTTTTGTGCAGCACACAGACCAGGAGAAATCAAGAAGGAAATAAATACCTTTGTTAGCAGGAAAACTTAGCAGACGATGAGAGACTGGTAGATGTGATATAGCAGAACCAATAGTTCTTTTTAAAATATTATCAGCAGAAACATGACTATGATTTGTTGTCCAACACATAACAGACTGAACCCACTGAATCATGAGAATATGTGGATCGGAGCATCAGAGGTATAATGATGGACTTGAGTCATCAAATAACACAAACACTCATTTGACACCTATTTGCCACTTATAATGAGAAATACTTGAGCCTTCAGCCTTGACTTAAGCCTTGAGAAAACAGTTACTCATCTGGGCTGTAGTCATTTAAATAAAAATGTTTAGCGTAAAGTTTGCATATTAAATAGAGTTGTGGGGTTTGAAAGACAAAGCCCATACCATTTACTGAGCTGCATTAGCATGTTGCTGTCAGTTCCCTTCAAAGAGATATTTTTGTTATGCAGAAAGAAGTGTGTTCTTTTTAGAAATGCCCCATAATGCAGCTGCATTTTGCAGGTAAGATGACCAGTGAAAGGCTATCTTAGCACAGCACTGGATGTACATGAGATATATCAGAACCTTTTCATGAACATGTCCATTATGTTCGATACTACAGTCCTTGCATTAATGCAGGAAATTGATCTGATGTTTGATCAGTTCCAATTAACCTACACATCAATAGGTTTGTAAATGATAGAATGTATAATTAGACCAGTTATTTATATAACCTTTATATATATATAACCTGGATGTATTTCCTGAGATTAAAAGTGTAGCTGCTACTGTCTCCACTGACATCCACTCATCCACTAATTGAGTAATTATATGGTAACATTATCCTCTGATCGCATCTAAAACAGTTTATTTCACTCTTGGTAAGTACATAAAAAAGAGAAACTGCCCCAAAACTTGTTTCATTAATTTATGAAATGACGGTGTCTTGTAGCTGAATCGGGAAGTTGTCCACAACATCCACAGCTCTTTGTGTAAATCTTCTGTTGCTGCATAGTTATGTCTATTTTTTTGCTGATGCTATGTGTTTTTGAATTGCTGAGCCGTCTCTTTTAAGACAACAGGGTCAGCCCATTAGCCGGTACTATAGATTGATGTTGAATGTGGAAATTATCAGGTAAGACTTTGCAGGCTGTATACAAGCCAAAGAGTAGCTGCAGGGAACTTCGTGCAGTTAAGAGCAGTTTGAAGACACAAGTGTGTGATGCTGAGCCTACCAGATTCCTGTGGGGCTGATTCTGAAAACCATTTTTGACAGGAGCTTGATAAGACTTATGATATACGTACAGTACTTGCTTTTATTCTTTTTTTATGGTCCAAGCTGGTTTTTGTTTAGCTATTTGTCCTGCAGTTTATTTTGTAATTACACCGATTCTTATATAGATGTTATTGTTAACCCAGGTGACGTGCAGAAAGTTGTTTTTTGTAGATAGATTCTGGGGACATGTGAGGTTGGATTCAAGACAAAGCTGCTCTGCATGAGTTCTCCTTGAGTGTGTGTTTATGTGTGTGTGTGTCAATGAGTTGTGTTTAAGCATAGACATATATTTGATTTGTGTGAGTGCACATCTGTGTCTGAGTGTGTGTGCACTTGACTCAGTTGTCCTTCCGTGATACTGTGTCATTCCACTTCAACGCCTGATTGGTCAGCAGCAGTCTCTGCGGGCGATGTGACGTCTTTCACTCCAGGAGGGCTTTTAGCATGTGTTTGGCTTGTGTGTGTGTGCGTGTGTGTGTGTGTGTTTGTGCTCGTCTGCCAGTTATTTTTGTGTGCTCCTTCAACCACAAGTATGATGCTCCCAGGAGTGCTTTCTTTCTTTCTCTTAGAGGCATACACACATTCTGTATAAACATATAGCACACACACACACGCACACACACGCATACTAGCCATACACATACAGAGGCATATAAATCACGCAATTTGCAGGAGACTGATCTGGTTAGAACATGCTAGGCTAATTAGGATAAGATGAACCAACCTCACTTGCCATTTGACCACCTGTGCTGATCCATTTCACTCACAAACACACAAACACACACACCCATTCACACACAGGAAGGGTCGGAGGCAGCAAAACTGAAAAAAAAGTCTAATTCAGCATCTGTGATAGAAATACTTTTATTTCTCCCTTGTTGGCCACAACAAGGATTTAACAGCCTCTTTGAAGGCTACAATATTGGGCAGATTTACCTGCTGTTTCCTCTGCCATTAAATAGCTTTGGTCTCATTCAGTGGTGTGGTTGGTGTGTGTTGGTTGAGGAGGTGTGCCAATGTGGGGGGGAAGCGGGCGTACTGAGATCACAGCCTCCAATATGTCAAAAGTAATTAGGCTGATCGGAGTGTATACCCTATTATGCACAGAGAGGTGTGTGCTGTGTGCTGTTAATTAGACTGATGAGTAGATGCAGCCTAATAAGCCCAACATAGACTTCTTCTCTTTGAAACTAAGAATTCACAAGGCACCTTTGCTGTTATGATCGTGTTGTTCCTGTACTCCAGGACAAGCAGT
>JAPZDV010000021.1:8872758-8900922 GCA_029814665.1 Acanthurus lineatus | reverse complement strand
GACAAACTAGAATCACTAACAGAAGAACTAAACTAAGTAGCTCCAGTTTATTTTGGGAAAGTTTAGATTCAGAACACAATTTCTTTTGACTTCATTCAGAGTAAAATCAGACCGATATGTTTTTTCAGGGCCGATACCGATTGTTAGTAGTCAAGGAGACTGATAACCGATATTTGGAGCCGATATTCATATCTGCTATCGGCAAAACTTCTCCTCCTCTCTGCTGTGTGTGAGCACTGTGCATGCACAGCTTTCACTGCTGATTGGCTGTTACCTGTGCCGTGGCTCTGGGTGTAACCAATCAGATGGTGCTGTGGGCGGGACAATGCTGCAGACAGAGAGGAGCTGCTGCATCAGAGCCAAAATAACCCAGTTTTAAATTGATCTCTTATCAGCCGTCATATTAAAAAAAGAGGCCGATGCCGATAAGCATCAAAATGCCGAATATCGGTGCCGCTAATCGGCCCGGCTGATAATCAGTCTATCCCTAGTTATTTGGCATGCTAAATAGCCAGAGACTGGAAATCTTTCATACTGTTTATGGTGATGAATCAGAAACGATCCAAGTGCTGGAATTCTTTCAGCAGTCTCCTTTAGTGCCTTCATTGAGGTCCAGGTTTAGAGAAATAGCAAATTATGGCACTGAAAATTATATGGTATGTAGTCACAAGTGCATTGCTCAAGTATTATACAGCAGAATCAAATAAGGCTTAGTGATTGTAAAATAAGAACTACAAACAACAAAGAACAAGGCAACAAGAACCTAAAGGAAGAAGTTAATGTATTAATTTTTCTTCTGCTTTTTCATTCCTTTTCTGTCTTTCTGTCTGTTTGTATCTCACTGAAAGGTGGACACCATTGCAGCAGATGAGAGTTTCTCCCAGGTCGATTTCGGGGGGAGGCTGATGAAGGTTAACACAGAAGTTCGGAGTTTTGGGCCACTGTCCAAAGGCAGGGGTTTTCACTTGGCCTTTCAGGATTTGGGGGCTTGCATGTCCCTTCTGGCTGTCAGAGTATTCTACAAAAAATGTCCCAGCATAGTGCAAAACTTTGCTTTTTTCCCAGAGGTATGAACCAGAACTAAACGAGAACTGCTGTTTTCATGAGACTTAAGTGTAACAGTTGCTAAAATTGTAATTTTTTATGATTCTGATTCTGTGCAGACACTGACTGGAGCAGAGTCCACCTCATTAGTCATTGCAAGGGGAAGTTGTATCCCCAACGCTGAGGAAGTGGACGTGCCCATAAAGCTGTATTGTAACGGGGATGGAGAGTGGATGGTACCCATCGGCAGCTGCAGCTGCAAGGCGGGCTATGAACCGGACAACGGCAACGTATGTCGAGGTAAATCTGAGCATTAATGAGGCTGCTCTAGTCCAAACTGTGCTCACAAAAATGAAGGGCTGCACTGCATCACTGCATATGAAAAATGGTGCCGTGGACGCTAAATTAATGATCTTTTTTTAAACATGTTCTGAATCTTGCCACTGCAAACACTGTTACATGCTGCACATTGTTTTGTAGTAAGAACAAACAAGCTAGTATGACAGCAAATCAATACCCAGCAAACATGCTTTTAATAATGAACCATGGCAACCATGCTGTTGCAGCAGGAGAGAAGCATAAAGCAAAAAAAGGGTATCAGCAAGCAAGTGAGAACAAAACAAATGATTACAACCTTTTTTTTATATTAAATGCATGCTTGTTACATAGAAGGTATATGGAAAGTATGTTTCAAGCTCTTTGTTTTTCTATCACTATGAGAAATGTGCCATATTTAAGCCCTTGCTTTGGCTACAAGACAGTGCCATGGCTGTACTTCTGAGTGCTGAGTAAGTTCTGTACAACATGCAAATGTTTTATAATGTGCAAGCCAGCAAAGTATGTCAGTGCTTGCAGTCCTAGCTGAATAATAATATGCATGTATACATTTTCTGGTATATTTTTTGCTCAAGGGTGCAGCCCATGATGTTCTATATGTTAATATTAGTAGAAACAGACCTGGGTGAACATGGCACAGAAATAGCTCCTTTCCCCTCAGTGTTCCATATATCTCTACCTCCTTTTTATATCTGGCCTCCTTCCCCATTTCCTCTCTGAACTAGTACCCATCATTTCTTATTTTCCCTGGAGAGTCTTGTCCATGGTGTGTGTGTGTGTGTGTGTGTGTGTGTGTGTGTGTATATGAGTGTGTATGAGATTTTGTGCGGGGGCGTGTTAGCATGTGTGTGTGTGATGTATTTACATATGGTGATTTGATAAGTGGGGCTGTTTCACCCCATGTTAATTAGTTTAGCGTGTTCCAGCCAGATTAGTCTGCTGAAAATTAGTCCTGAACTGTCGGAGTGTCTCATAGAGATAGAAGGATATCTGAAAGGAAGGAGGTAGAAATGAGGAAAGGAAGAAAAGGAAGAAGAAAGAAAACAGTAGAACCCTCTTGAGAGGCGGACTGAGGAAAAGTAGAATAAAGTAAAAGTAAAAAAGAGACAATCCAAGGACAGAAAGGTAAAAACTGCGACGGATAAAAGTGATTGAGAGCAAAGAAGAGACTGATAAATATGATTCTGTACTGTCTCCTGTGAAATACGTTCATTCGGTGCACTGACTGAAATGCAGCTTAGGCTTTGGTGTCAATGTCTCTTTGGCTCAGAAGTACTTTTTCATATAATATTTGATAGTGTAGAGCTGACACTGATCAAGTCTGAGAATGCTGAAGTAATCTTGATTCTACTGCAGCAGAAATTAAGGTGGAATTTAGAATTCCCAATTTAAGTAATCCCAGTCCTTTGCTTTGGATCTGACAATTTGGGCCTGTAATTCTTGCTTCTTAAACCAAACTAAAAATAGATCTAGATTATATGAGAGTAGACAATGAAAAGAGAGAAAGAGCTCACACTGTTACAGTTTGATGCAGAGTTGTCTCCACACCACCACTTCATATTATTTTATCTATCTACAAAAGCTCTTTACACATGTGGTTACTGTAACTGTTGAGCTCTTGCTCTCTCTGTTTACCCTGTTTCCTCAAAGACAGTGCTCTTCCCTCTAATCCATCCAGTCCAGCTTCAGAAGACAAAACACTAGCTTGTGCTTGCTAACTCAACCATCTTTTGGTCCCTATTTTGACTTCTTTCTTTTTTTGTTTGAACTGTGTAATCAGAACTTTACCATTAATATATCTTACAAACGTTGTATTGTCAAGCCTTTGAAAAACTGAACACTTGCAGACCAAAGACAGATGTAGTCGACTAGACCTGACAGCTTCTGTGATGCCTTGTCCATGTAGAATTGCCCCTTTGTTTTATTCAGAGCTTCTACATTTAAATAGTTATTTAAAGTGTCGGGTGACAGATCATGTCTCAGCTGTCTGAACCAAGCCTGCGTCTTTTTGAGTCGCTCTTCTGCCAATCAGCTGATATCGACTTGGCAGAGAACTGGTCTCACTATTAAAACAGATGGTTGTCTTTGTGTTTGCTGTGTTGCTATCTTCGTGCTGACTCATGTTTGCTTTAAACCAGGATTGTGAGGACATTTTTTGCACTGTGAGGACATTTATGCTGGTTGTCACGACCGAACTGTTTGAGGCTTCAGACTTTATTTTAAGGTTATGTTAGAGTTAGATGAAGATTAGGCTGAGGGTAAGGCTTAGTGTTTAGCAATCAGTTGTAATAAGTAAGGGTGGGGGATGGAGCTCAGGAATATCATTAGGGTCCTCCCAAGGATAGCAAGACTTGTGTGTGTGTGTTTATTTTTCGGGCCACATAGATTGTGATATTTTGCACCAAAACCAGCAAATAGTGCAAACCATTCAGCAAAACTAGATCAACATCAAAGTACAGTGTGTGCGTATGTGCTTGTGTAGATTAAACAAATATTCAAATAGAGCCTTACTTCAAATGCAGCACACTGCAAATGTAAGCACTACCACTGAATACACAAAATATACCCCTGCTGTGAACCCCAACAACGCTCCAAAAGTTTTTAAAACCTGCAGGCTTTTTAGACACACACACACACACGAAAGTTTTTTTAATAATTGATCAGTGAACCTGTATTCCTGTATGCCAACTTCAGACAACTGTCATCTACATGGTCGCTGTTTGACTGCACAGCTGGGTAAAAACACACAGAATAACAGAGGAATAATCTTTTTCTCTTCCCTTGTCCTTTTTATTTGCCTTTCTTTCTCTTTAATGTGTTTCTTTCTTTCTTTTTCTTTCTTTCCTTCTTTCCTCTCTGTGCTTTCCTCACTGTGTGCACTGTACTTCTACATTCTCTGTCTCTTCTTCTCCACCCATCTGTTCGTAGATTTGTTCCATTTACACGATGTCCATCAGTTTATCCTCAAAGCTGTTGTCATCTTTGTCCATTCAAAACCCACACAAAGTTAGGAATGTAATTCTATTCAGTATCTAAAATTTCAATAACACAAATTCAACAAAAGTCTCTAAATGTCATTTTCTGAAGAGTTAAAGTCAAACTCAGTCACACTCCAAAAAACAGAAGGAAAAAAAAACAATTTTAAAAAGACTTTTGATCCTTAAGTTGCATATAAGATTTCAGAGGTATAAAATAACACAAAATTAGATTTTAACAAAGTCTGTTGTCATGACAACATTTTGGTCTATTTATATAGAAAATTTATTACATCTATATAACTGACTGCCCAAGTGTACGCACAAGCAACGCGCAGATGCACATCTGATGGCAGCAGTTCAAACTTCTTAGACAGGTGGACACAGGAAACGAGAGATATCCATACAGAAAATATCTAGAGACAACTAATTGAGAAAAGGGAGCAAGACTTGTTGCCATGGTGACATACCCCACGTGTATGAGAAAGGTTGTTGAATAAATGACCTTGACAAGCCAGATGTCTATCTGCCTATTCAAGCCACACACACACAAACACACACACACAAAGAGGAACAATCCATTGATGCTCCAGAGGAGACGACTTCAAAGAAAGGTACTGTATATAAATGCCACAATATAAAGAAACTAGCTGACTGACAAAGAAAACAGAGGGAGAAGGTGTCACACATCAGATTGAGGGCAACTGCAGCGGCAAAACTGCAGATGAAGATAATTTAAATATGTGAGGAAGCAATAATGAGTGTTACCTTTCAAGTAGTGCAGGCACTTTACGATATGTTTAAAAGGGCACAAGATGTTTGCAAACTGTTCAACTATCTGTCTTTTGCAATCAAAGAAAGACATTTTCTCTGTCTTTCACAACCTTTTATGAGTATTCCTGACACCAGCGTCGAAAATTATCTAAATATCTCAGCTAAAGACTGAAATAAGAGAAACCAGGACTGACAACCTCCTCCACCCCACACAGTAGGGAGAGCGTCTCGGCCTAAAGAGTCTGCAGTTCATTGGGGTTACATCATTTGAAACAGTTACTGCATGCTATCATTTGGAACGCGCTAAGTGTAAAATAGTTCACACATGATGTAATGTGATATGAAGCATACTTTAAATGTGATACCTGAGTATTTTCTCCAAGCGATGCAGTAAATTTCCATTTTCATATGCAGTTAAAATGGGAGCAAAGAACAACATTCTCTATTGTAAATCATGTTGAACAAAAACATTGGCAAAACCCAAAAATAACAATATAGCATTTCAGGAGAGTGAACTTATTAAAGCAGAACTGTGGAAAAAGGAATAGAAATAAAAATTACAGTTTGTGTGTCACCTCTCCTTATTCTCTCCTTCATTCACTCACTCTCATTATCTCAGTTTTTGTCTCTTTTTCTCATGTGTCTTTTTTTTTATTTCTTTGTTGGGTCATTTTATCATTTGGAATCCCTTTTTTCCTTCCACCATAAATCTGTATAACATTTGCATTTCAGTCCTGCATCGAAAGCATCTTCGAAATAAAGTGAACCCTCATGAAAGCAGAGGAGGGAAAACAAAGTGCTAAAGATAAATCAAAACTGTAAAAAATAACATTAAAAAACCTCATTTGGTTCTTCTCGGCCTTTTTGGCAGAGCTTTCGTTTCAGTCTGATTTCTCATTTCACACCTCTCTGTTTTCCTTTTCAATTTTTTTTCATTTATTTATTTTACTTATAGTCATAATTCAAAATGTGTGTGGTCTCATCGAAAAGGCACTCGAGAATCCCATGTGTGAATTCAAAACAGGTGTGAATTCAAAACAGGTGTCTTTCAGAGGCAGAAGGTACCTTGTCTTGGCATTTTATATATGTTGTTAGTTTAGATGTTTAAACTTGTTTTCGTACCATGTCTGATTGGTTAAGTTAATCTAGGGAGTACAGTGGTTGTGACAAGGTAGAGCCTTTCATTTATGTTTTTGCTCAACTTTATGCCAACCCTCTCAAGATTCCTCTTTGATGAACTGGGAAGATACAATGTAGAGTTAAAACTGACAGGTTTATTGTGTCCAAAGCTGGGACGTTAATGAGGTTATTTTGTATCAGATAAATATTAAACACACATTCTGCTGCACTTCCTTAAATTTAAGGTTGCAGATGACACAGAGAAGACCTGCTGTGGTGTTGGCATTTAACTAAATGAAAGGAAGGGCATTCATACCGCTTACTAAACACTGTGCATGTGAGACATGTGCCCAAAAACATACCAGAAACACCTCCAAACTCCTGTCGGTGCTTCATGAGTGTCCAATACACACTGACTTCCACCTCCATCTCCGAGGTTTGTTTTATTCTAAACAAGCTGCAGTAAAAAAGAGAAAACTTAACACTTACATATACATAGGTATATACTAGTTGAAAAAAGAGCTTGAACTGTATTTTCAGCACAAACCAACCCTGGATGGATTAAAGTTAGATAAAGGGAGGTCATCATCTTTAAATATTTATACCCATATTGTATCATTAAGGATGATGCAGGCAGTATTTATGGACAGAAATATCTCTGACCCAGATAAAGGAACCAGAGAACCCTGACACTGATAAGATACTGTGAGGGTGTAGACTCAAAAAAAAAAACGCTTTTATGCATCTTTTCTGAACATGATAATGTGCTGTTATCCCAAGAAAATCCCCCTCTGTGCTTTGTCAACCTTATATTACCAGTAATAACTCAACTGGTACTGTGTCTTTCTAAAACAAAGTTTACCAAATGTCTTGCAATGGAGACAAACAAAAGGCACACAAATATAGCTCATTTGCTGTGTTTCATATTCAGGAGAGAGAGTATTTGTTTTTTTTCTTACATGTTTTTTTTTCTCTCTCTCTCCCTCTATCTCTCTCCCTCTCTTTTTCTTCAGCTTGCCCTCAAGGCACCTTTAAATCCTTCCAGGGGGCAGGATTATGTCAGCAATGTCCGCTCAACAGTCGCTCCACCATCGAGGCCGCCACCCTCTGCGGTTGTCGAAATGGCTATTACCGTGGAGACATGGACAAACCTGAGGACATGTGCACAAGTGAGTCAGTGTTTTTCTGTCAAAATCAGACAAGAAAAAAAAAGACATATTCAGTAAACCTTCCAGCCATGTAGCTGTGAGTGATTATGCCTCAGGGTGGTTTAAACAGGTTTGTGAAGGCAAATTTTTTTGGACTGATGTTACCGATAGCTGAAAAAATTGCAGCACATCAGTGGTTGACATTAGTGACAATCTGATATTTTAACATGAAATTAAAGGCCCTTATTTGCTTTGATTTATCATTCCAACTCTAATTTTATGCACCTCATTCAGAGCGAGTGTGCCGCAATGTTCCCTTCCTTGTTTGGGGATTTGGGGAGCAGTAAGTAATAACACTGCCACATTCCTCAGGCTTTCTGTTGAAGTGAATATGTGTTTAGTGTGTTGAAGAGGCTATATTGCTATGCAAGACAAGGCACAGAGCTGGAAAAACGCTGCCTCTCAGTTCCACAGAGAGATGGTGTAAGTAGGTTGAGACATGAATCATTTGGACTGTCTCTGCAGCAAGTCTCAAACTGTGAAACTGTGTGAATATGTCTGTGTGTACTGTGTGTGTAGACACTTGTGTGTATGCGTGTGTCTGTGTGTCTGTGTGTGTGTGTGTGAATGTACGCACACACGTCCTGGTGACCTGGATACAGCTTCATGTTTTTCAGGGGGCTAAAAAAACTCTGTTTTATTTATGGGTAAGTCTTTATTGCACTCCCTTACATTCATGAATGAATTTACAACATTCTGTCAGAAAAAAAACACATGAAAGGTAACCCATAAAACTGTAGAAATCTCTCTCAGGTGTTGTTGTATGAATCGTGACAGTGAAGTTAGGTTTTATGTGTGTTTAATGAGCTCTACTTTTAGTCCTGTTTTTCTGCTTTGGAAAAGGTTTGACCACTTTAGGGTTCTCTGACTTGATTTTCCATGTCGATACAATGATACCATGCTATTTTATCTGAATTCACAAGGTTTTGTATCACTTTCTGCCAGTTTCATTGTAGTAATGGTTCATTAAAAATAAACCAACAGTTTTAAACATTAAGACATATTGACTGATTGGACTATTTTTGGTGGCTGTTGTCTTACATCTTCAATGCTGCATAAACCCACATGGTGAAAATCAATTTCTGAAGGATTGCAGCGGCATGAGGGCATCATGCAGCACTTTGCTGCTTTTTATTCATCTTCTATGATAACCCCAGAGAGCCCATGAGGAAGTAGTTAATCTTAAAATTAAGGTCAAGAATCCAACTGGACCTGACATGCCATTAATAGTGACAGACAGGTAGACATAAAAAGAGACAGTCTCCTAACTTCATATCAAGAGGGACTAGGTTCTGTTTAGCATCTATGCTTCATCCAAAACTAGTCAATGTAAGTCGTGGAAGAACAGTCAGATTCTTTATTTAAGGAAAAATAGCAATGCATATTAAAAACAATAACTACATGTAAAAATCCTAAATTAAAAATCTTACTTATGGAAGTTTTATCCGATTAGTTTCATTTTTACTTATGGTCAAACTACTAATTATGTAGAAAACAGCCGCCTGTACATTCAGTTGTTGGGGTCAGGCGCAGATTCATGTGTAAATTGTATTTTACTGCTGTAGATGTTTAAGCAATTTGAACAGCTTTATATACCGCTGGATACTTTAATATATGACAATGCATTTTGTTGTAAAAGACCATCAGATGTTTGTAGCATTTCTGTTCTGTGAGAACTTTGTAAATCATGAGAAACAGACTGTTGTCAGTGGTTACAAAGCATTTTCCAACAAATGCAAGAGGATTTTTAAACTGTTTAGCTTTGGAAGTAGGAGAGTCTTCTAAACACATAAAGGAACATTTAATCATTTTAACAGAAACATTCATAGTAAAAATCACCTAAGCGGAAGCTTTATGGCTTTCACTGGACAGAAAGGATACAAGTACAGTCAAATTACTTTAATGGACTAGAGGCACAATGTGCCTCTGAGATGCAGGAGAATAGAGTAGAAGCATAAAGTTCTATCAATTTGAAATAGTCAGATAAAGTAGAAGCATATGTATTTAAGTTTATCTTGTGGTTTTATGCTAAAGTCACTTATACTGTTACACTCTTAGATGCAGAATCAATGTGGCTGTCAAACAGCTACACAGTGATCGACTGAAACGTAAACTGCCACCCATAGATGTAATCCAGGATTAAAAGCTCATTTCATGCGTAGCACTAAAAACTAACATTGCCCTGGCTATGTGCTACAAAATTTATTTTTTTTCCTCCGGTTAAATTTCAATCAAGCTGTGTCTCTGCTCATCATTGATTGCAGTGTATTTCAGAAAGAAAAATGATTTTGCTACGGTAGTTATGGAACAATTTATGGGGTTAACTTATTCTGACAACAGAGAAAGAACATGAAAGGCCTCACCTCAAAGAGTGGCAGCAAAACTCTCAAATTGATGCCAACAAAAGAAAAAAAATCAACTTCCCCAGTGAAAACGTGACAGGTGTCAACCTACTCAGCCTACACAGCTTTGTGAGTTACCTTGGTACTTTCACTTCAAGGGCCAAAACAAATGGAGTTTAATTTTTTTAAATGCAAAAACAATGAAAAAAGAATATGAATACTATGAGAACTATTTAATGGAGCTTCAGTATGGGATGAGGCGTCAGTGTTGTGTTACTGGGTATAAACATAATCATATATGAAATCAGATCGATGAAATGGAAGAGCGAGCATGCAGTGTGTGGATAGTTGGCTGGCAGAAAATCATTCTCTCAGCATGTCTCATGGGCTGTATAGGTACGGAGGAGGTGTGTTTGGTGTGTGTGTATGTGTAGTGTGTGTGTAGGGGTTTTTTTTGGAATTGTATTTTTGTGTACAGGTCAGATTGTTACTGTGTTAGCTGCTTACAAAGCACTAAAAAAGTGCAGAATGTGGTTGCAGACTGCAGTACAGATAACTGTTTAAAGTGCTTGAAATTGTTTCTATTGTTGCAGCAAAATGGTCAATTTAAAACTGGATTATTACCCCTTTTGGTACGTTTTTTACATTTGAATGTGCATTTGTTGTGAACTCTGGGAGTGTCTGATAGTTTAAGAGAGTTTTTATTTGTGCTGTGTAGATCAAAAGTAAGAGTGAGTGAATATCTGTGTCAACACCCTGCATGTGCCTGTGTGTGTATAATTATGGTTGCACAGTTTCTGACGGGTCTCCTCTCTCAGTAGGAATGTTTATAAGATGGTGCGACTTAGATTTTCAACCCCCTACTGATTGTTAGCACTTTGATTCTGCAGCGTGGGTGTCTCTGAGTGTCTGTTTGACAAATACACACATGCACATATTCCACAGGGCCAAATCAGACATTTCTTATGACTACGATTTAACATATGCCAAGGTTGAATATCCATTTCGTTTCAACTGCTCCTTTTCCAGCATGTCTTGCTGGTGTGTCTGTGTGTGTCGTGTGTCTTGTGTGATGTGAGTGAGCAGTCAAGGAGAAGTGAACCCGCAAGGTTTAACCTTGTGAAAAAACTCTGGGTGTGTTTTAAGACTCGGTATAACACCCGAGAAAACCAGAGTTTCTGCTCAGATCAAAGAAATGAGCTGACAGAAAAAGAGAGAGAACCAGCAAGAGAGAAGCTGACTGACTTACCGACTGAAGAGTGACAGACAAAAGGAGATTCACTGGCTGGTGGGGAGCTGTTAGGTCACCTTTCTGTCAGAGACAGGGCTGGCTGAAATCCAGAGTCACTACATCTGTACCAGCTATACTAGCTGACACATATGAATGTTTGAACTCTGAGTTAATATATTAGGGTTTGTTCTCATATTAACAGGTCAGTGAGCAGAAAAGAGCATTTTCTTCTTGAGACACCCCTCACCCTAAGCTGTGTGTCAATACTGTTGTGTAGAAAATAATCTAGACAACTGGGTTGAATTAAAGGGTCTCCAAGTTACCAAAGATGCAATGAGACAGGTTGTTAATTGTTTTTTCACAGCCTGTTGAAGTGTTAAGCTTCATCAGATTCATCTCATACTTTAAATGTTTATAATAACTGTTTAGTTCACTTAATGCCTGTATGAAGTGAAAAATGTGCATCAGAATTTCAAAACTGTTAAGATTACACATTCAGATACTTGTTTTGTTGAAGAGAGTTCAACATTCTTTCAAATTATATGTCTGTCTGATAATTATCCAAAATTATCCAAAAGATAAAACCAAGGCCAACAGGAAAGGTTCATGCAAGTTGCAAGTTGTATTAGAGTAATGTTTCCTGTAGCCTCAGGCTTTTTTTGCTAGTGCTTTATCACTGTTTTTTAAGTTTTTTGTTGTTCTTGTTGTTCAACTTTCTCTATTTTTCTAATACTTTCCCACTTTCAGCCATGAGCTCAAAAAAAAGTCAACATTTTAAAGAGACCCCTCCTCCTTTTAATGGGCTAATGTACACTCACTGATAAACTTTGTTGGGGTTAAAATATAAACTTTGGCTTTTCACATCAGTGTGTCTTAAGTCCATATGTTTTCGCTTGTAATCTGACCCAGGGACAGCCAGTTAGAATAACTGGGTCAAAATTCCCAATCTTTTTACAAATGGTCTTGTTTTTAAAGGTAATAAAAAAAAAAGCTTTTAAGATTGTCTTATAAGCAGTAAAAAAAACTCCATATAATTGCTTTTATTATGGTATCAGGTCAGACTTGCTTATTAAAAACAGTGACTGTCAAGCGTCCAGAAATCTGAAATTGGACATTAGTCACTCATTTATGTTAGTGACAATGTGTGAGACTTCTTTTCTGCTAGTTACTGTAATATTTTATGGGTTGAAATGTTTCCAAACATTGCTTATTGCATGCCTGCAGTGACACTTTGCTTATACAACAGCTTGCTTAGCTATAAAATAAAATACACAGACATCCTGTGATAGTAACACATTTATCCATTTGTGAACCGTTCATGGAGACTGCTTGATAAAATACAAATGATTTCCTCGAGTGCTTACCATAATGAAGGTTGATTGCATCCAGGTGTGGAGGAGTGATTTGCTTGACAGTCCTGGAAAATTACTTGATTAATATCTGTAGCACTTAAGTGTGGCCAGTTACAGTGCTGCTGAAAGGCGCATTGAAACAGACAGAGAAAAAGGCCTTCTCACTGTCAGTCCTTTAACCTCCAGTCATCTTTTTCTAGGTGTCCCTTCAGCTCCTCGCAATGTGGTCTCAGTTGTCAACCAGACATCCGTGATGCTGGAGTGGCACCCACCACGAGACACAGGGCACCGTGACGACCTGTCATACAACGTCTTATGCCGCCGGTGTCACAGCAGTGAGCGCCGTGCTTGTCAGCCGTGTGACGACAGTGTGGCATACGTTCCAGGCAAGCGGGGGTTAAAGGAAACAAGGGTGGAGATCAGCAAGCTACGGGCCCACACGTCTTACACCTTCGAAATACAGGTTTGTTTAAAGCAGAGACGTGTGCCATGGTGTGCTGTTCAGTGTTTTTAAAGGAATGCTCCAATACAAATCTTTATTTTAAGGATCACATAGAGTCACGACTGAGAAAGTTCAGTATTGCAGACAAGCAGGCAGGCGGAATAAGTTCAGTGATTTATTGATAGAGTGAGGCTTACAGACAGGTTGTGTTGGGCAGAGGGAGGTTGCAGTTCAAACAAGTGGATGGCAAAAACAGATGAAAGAGAGCAACATTGTAAGTAGGATGACCTAAAAAAGAGATAAATGATAATGGGCTGGATGACTGATTAAGAAAGTGAAAACAGGCAAGTAGATGGGTGAGGCAGTAAGGTGATGGGGAAAGGAGGGAAAGTCTGAGGGCATCTGGTGGACAGGAAAAGAACGACAGTGGTTTGCGAAAGTGGTATTGTGGCTAGAGGGAGGGACAGAAGGGGAATTATAACATGTTTTTCTCGAATCAGAGGGTCATCGTGTCTACAAAGCCAGTACAATGGTAAACCATCCCTCATCTGACATTGGCAGCCTTTACTATCGAGGCTAAACCGAGTAGACCTGTATTGTAAATGTAATGGCAAGGAATCTTGTTACTTCACTTCCCCTATGAAGCACTGGATTGTAAAATCTCATCTACTCTTCTAATTGAAATGATGCCAAATCTTAGTTTTGGCCAGAAACCTCCTTAGGTTACTGTCGAAGTCCAACTATAAAATTTGTTGGAAAACAAGTTGTTTTTTTGTTTGTAGCAACACATAGTACATTAATCTTATCTAGATCTACTTAATTACATGTCCTGGATGTGTAGGTTGAACCGCTCTGACAGCAATTTGTTGTGGGCTTGATTGATCAATAATGATGTATGAATGAATTACCAAGACTTTGACCTGATTATGAAAACATTAATAGTGAAAGTATTGATTGCAATTTGATGTATTTGCTGAGAGTAGCCTCCTCTCACAGCTTAATATGCATCAAAGCATCTCTCTAATATTTTCTTGTTTGATTAAACAACAAGTACCAACTACTTTAATAAAAAAAGACAGTGGAATAACAATTAGGTGTCATTCAAAGACCTTTACTTTCAAAATTGTTTTGATAATAGAATAATCCGTGTATCTATGAAATATTAACAGATGAAACAGAAAATGTTCTCTATATTTTGTCAAAACTGATGTTTTTGAATTCTCAGAAACTCAAGGAAAGGAAAAAATACAAATTAAATATGAAATGAAAATGAATAAACAAAACAATATAATGTAAGAGCTTGGAGTAAGCCATTAAGCTAGCGTCACTAATTACCACGCCTTTGTTTAGTGATTTGCTGTGGCAGAAGACATTGTTCCAAACGTCAGAATGATTAACTAGGCCCATGACAAACAATATGTGACAGCTAATTAAGTGGTCTTTAAAATGCACAGGGATCCTGTTAATTGTGTCTTTGTGTCGGTGAGATGAGAAAGACAGTGAGACCTTACAGTTATAAGACACCAACATGAAAATATCTCATTTTTGCTGATAATTGACTGTTAATTCCTTCCCCCGAACAGTCATTTTCCAATCATAGCTTAGTAACTGTTAGCTCTGCATGGCTGCAAGGCTCTTGATTTCTCAACTTGTCAAGGCAGAGTGTATGGAACTGTATAAGAGTGATAAAACTTCTATACAGAGATAAAGAGTGGCTTTTTTTAAAATTTCAATTCTAAAAATGCAAGTGCAAAAGTTTAAGAGTTTGTTTCAGTATTGTGTTTTATTACTCTAATGTAAGTAGCATTTGCTAGCATGTCTGGCTAACTAGCTTTCAATGTAAAAGAATAAGCTAAACCAGCAATTCTCCAGAGGTAACGAGAAGTCCATATATTTTTTTGAGTGGTACAACTTACCTAAAATAACCTCTTCACAGTAACACAATATGTTGAAGTTGGTGATTTTTCTCATGTAGCTTCACACCTTGGATTCTTGAGAGGAGTGTTCTCCCATGGTTTCCACCCAGGTGCTCTGGTTTCCTCCCACAGTCCAAATACATGCAGGTCAGCTTCACCGATGATGATAGCTGAATACGAATATAATCATGGATGGTCCTTTGTCCTGAAAACAATGTTGTTAGCCCTGTGAAGTACTGACAACCTGGGTTTTTAGCTCTGATAGGCTCCAGCCCCCTGCAGACCTGCAAAGGAGAGGGTGTTACAGATGATGGATGGATGGAACAATGGATAGCTTTTGAGTGCACATTTAAGAACCATTTACAGGGTTTTCCTTTTAAAACAAGTTAGCAGTAAAAGCTAAAAAAGTCCATCCATGTGTTTTTAACTCTCACAGGGCTGATCTTAGCTTAATTAGCCATCTAGCGACATCAAATAAGAATCTGCTAGCAATAGCTGTCATTTTACCTGTCTGAAACTAAGTGCATATTATTTTAAGAAGTTAAGAATATCAACTTTCTAATCTGCAACCTCTTACATTGTCATCTACACTATGAACTGCACAAAACAGAGAGTTTGACAAACCAAACAACAGTCACTAATGTCTCCAAGATGAAGTAGCTGACCATTATGCTTTGTTCTCCACAGGCAGTCAACGGAGTCTCCAATAAGAGCCCTTATCCCGCCCAGCAATTGTCAATCAACATTACAACCAATCAGGCTGGTGAGTGGAGAGTGCAAGAACTGTGTGCACATGTGTGTGTGTTACATCTGTGTATAAGTGTGTGTGTGTAAGCATACCCTGGGGCACAGTGGATTATGCTGGCTAGGGGGATAAAGGAAATTGAGCTACAGCTTTTTAATTCATAAAACATGTTATAAGCTTGTCATCTCTCTCCTTCTGTCTCCATTTCTCTCCCCCCTTCTCTGTCTTTTCTGCACATCCACAGCTTTCATCCTGTTTTCCTCTTTCCCCTCGCCTCTCCCTCGGAGTTCTCTTTTCCTCGCCTTTGTCCCCTCTCCCTGCCCTCCTCGCTCTGTCCCCCTCTCTCACAGTGTAATTGTGAGAGACTATAAAGTGAGCTGAGTTACTGCTCCATCAATACTTTATGGAGACAGACACAAGTGATATTTTCACCGCTACCCAAATTTAGATTTAAAAGCTGCTTTGCTCTGATGGAAAACACATCATTTACCTCATCTACGGCATCCCAGGCTCATTCTCAATGGAAACATGATCCATTGTCACCCTGCTGCTTTCCGAGCGCATTTGTCACTGATGCCAGATGAAAAAAACTCTCTTATCCCTGAAATCTTTTAGGACTCAACAAAAACTGATTTATTTTCAGGTTGACTGAACTGGGAGGGGTTTAAATTATGCAGTAGGTTTAAGCGTATTTCATGGGCCCTTAGGATATGAAACTCACTCGACATATAGAGAACCCTGTAAAATGTCAATTGTGGCAATATTAAAAAGGAGGTTTTCAGGCAACAGCTCACTAACAGTGTCAAATTATGACTAAAAAGACTCATGTGTCTCATGAGGTATCGCAGCATTTACTCCAATGGCAGTCCCATGATGTTTCTTGTGGCTCAGCTGTGTAAGATGTATACATTCTCTATCTCAATATAACTTACATCAATTTGATGCTTGTTACTGGTGTGGCATCAATCTCAATGTCTTGATTCCCTCCTCTCTTCTCTGTACGCCATCAAGTAAAGTACAAATGTGATGAAAGCCATCTCATAAAAAGATCCCAACGGCAAAACTATGAAATGCATTACAGCCAACAGGCTCTGGTTTCTAAAATTATGGGTAAAAATGCATTGCAGACATAACTCTTCTTTCTGCATCAGTGACAAGTGCAGTAATTTTTTTTTCCATGAGCCCTGTTGAGGAAACATTTTTCTCCTTTGAATGTAAATAATCCTTGGCAGTATGTCATTACGTTACGCCCTTTATTTCCATATTTATGGTGTTCAAGCATGCTTGCGAATCTTTTAATTGCCTGATTGACTTTATGTATTTGTCTGTGTGTGTTTTTTTTAACAGCTCCCTCAGTAGTTCCCATAATGCATCAAGTGAGCTCAACAAGCCGCAGTTTCTCGTTGTCATGGCCACCGCCTGAACAGCCCAATGGAATTATCCTCGACTACGAGATACGATACTATGACAAGGTAGAGTGGGATGATAAATGTCTGTGAGTGTTAGTGTGTATGTGTGTGTGTGTGTGTTTTATATTGTTATGGTCACCGCCAGTAATCCGATAGAGCTGATAAAACAGGCCAATCAATATCGACTTCAATTTAAGTCATCTATTGTCAGGACTGTTACTGAGGAGCAGCAGCAGTCTCTTGGCAAGAACTTACTCACAAAACCTCAAGCTAACTTGAATAAAATTGCAAAATCCTTTGTGGGTATGTTTATTCACTAGAGGTTTGCCAATTTCCTATCCGTTCGTTGAATATGAAGCTAGGAGACAGTTAGCTTAGCTTAGCATACAGGGAATACAACCCTGAGAATTCAAGGGGGATTTAGGTAAAAAAAAATACCCTTCTGCACTTGTAAAAGCGCATTAATTACCATTAATAATCCAATTTGTATATTGCATTGTGACCTTAAGTACAGTTGTCCATGTAAGGTAAAAAATGAGGAAAAGATACTTTATACCAATGAGGACCAATACTACTACTGAGAATTTAATTAATGCATTACTGCATTCATAAAACAACCCTAACTCCAAAACAACTGAGCATGAAAATACAAATGTTATACCTTAGCACAATGTTCAAACCAGAAGTAACCTAATGTTAATCAAGTCAGTGTGCAGGAGATTGTTCCTATGTTTGTTTAAGTTGCCTTGAATGCATCTGTCATGTCTCAGGAATGAATACTTTCAGAATGACTTTTATCTATTAGAGCTAATAAACAAAGTTGTTAAGTAAATGCACTGTCTGTTTTTACTAGCATGATAGAGGCATTTATATATGCCACAATTGAATTTAAAATAATATTAGTGATCACTCTATAATATATAGCGTCTGTAATGCTTTTATTTAATCATTACTTATTTCCAGTCACTTATCATAAGCACTTATGACTGATAGAAATGATAATTACTTTTTATATTGTACATTGTTGTTTTAATGAAGGACCACTGAAGGCAGAAGCATGTCAACATGTGTCTAAGATTTATAACCCCTGTAATTGATTCCTGTATTTTGTGTCCCAGTTGTACTCAGTGGCTATAATAGAAATTGGGTTGTGCATCATCTTTTATACAGTATTATTTCCTAAAAAGCCTGGATTGATCTGAGAGCCACAATGCATATTTCATGGCGATGGTAGTCATACTGACAAGGTTTTACAGTGACGGAAGGGACTCTTTTTATTTCAGCACACGTCAAATGTTGATCATATTTATGCAGCAAAAAAATGAGCATCCATTCATTAATAAGTGGCTGCAGTGAGATCTTGTCAAACTGTAAGATGACAAGCCTTCAAATAAATTGTAAAAAAAAAAAGGTTTGTTGATTAATTAAATCTAACTAAGCTGTGTATGTTGCTTCCATGTTCCTCAGTTTCATAAGCTGGAGCACAATATGTAAGTGCTATTATCGTTTGAATTTGTGTGTCCTGTAAAAATGGGCAACTAAGGAGGGCTTATCTGACTTTGATTGGCATTTGCAATGGCAGCTAGCACTGTCCATTAATCACCAGTGTAAATCTTGTAGATGAGTCTTGTACCATGCCCTGTGGGTCAAGAGCTGGAACAGGTACTGGGGTTGAGTGCATTGTCGATCAGATGACCTTCAGCAGGTTTGCCGACCTGTTTTACCATAAACCTCCACATTCTCTTAAGATAGTTGTAGATTTGTGACCTAGTGGGATTTGTCTCCCAAAGTCAAACCTCTCATCCTTATGAAAACAGGTTAAGTCTGGATTACCAAACAGGGCAATATAAGGTGGGCACTTTTCTTCCCTGGCTGCTGCATTTGCCATAAAAGCCTGTTATGGAACAACACAGAACCCTGTTTGTGGAAGGGCTCTGGTGAAGCAGGATGGGCCAATTACTCACTTAGTGGATAAAAATGATGAATTTGAAAGATGTCTCTCACAGGAGGGCATCCAGGACATGGTGGGGGTGAAGAGCAAGCACTTGTCAATGACCTGTGCTCTATTGGTAGAGAAAAGTTAAAGAAGTATTAGGGCGACTGCTCTTCATCATATTTTTGTGTTGATTCTTAAATACTTTTTCAGATTTGAAGAAAGAGTGAAATTAAATAAGACAGTTTTCTCACTAGAAAAAAAAAGTATTCTCGACCCTTGTGAAAGTGCTGTTTCACTTGTTTTTAGTGTTTTGCAAAAGAGAATGAAGTGTGAATGTGATGATAACAGCTTTTTTGCTGTGTGTGTGTGTGTGTCAACATCTTGAGAGCACTGGAAGATCTTTTTATCTCCCGCGCTTAATCCCTTAACGACAAGAAGACTAAAGCACCAATTTATCCGCTAGTGGATGCTATTGAAATCAAAACTCCTACCACTCTCCTCTGTGAGGCTGTCTGACTGAAGTAATCAAGCCTCCAGCTGTCGTGTAATGGACAAGCTCCTAATTTGTATGTACCAGGAGACTGAGGCACAAAACTCTTCACTGCCAGAGTCCAGTGATCAAACTTGCCTGCTTAAAGGATGTCAAATTCGGGGCACCAATGAAGGCCTCTGATTCAGGGGTGAAATGTGTGGGCCCTGATTACTTTCCCATCAAAGACTGTTGCTCAAGGAAAGAAAGGAAAAAAAAACTCAAAAAGAAAGGCCAAACCATGACTACATATCTTGTCTTCTTTGTAATTTAGTCAGCGGAAAGCACAATGCATGTGGAAACGGAAAGTTAAATTAAAAGCATATCTATCACCCAAAGCTAAACATAAGAATATCCTCATCTTTTGTGAAGCCGAGCCAAAGCTGCAAAAAACAGATAGACTTTCACTGCAGACAGATTGAAAACAAAGAGAAAAGCACCTACAAGG
This sequence comes from Acanthurus lineatus, assembly GCA_029814665.1. Taxonomy (NCBI): domain Eukaryota; kingdom Metazoa; phylum Chordata; class Actinopteri; order Acanthuriformes; family Acanthuridae; genus Acanthurus; species Acanthurus lineatus. The sequence goes on along the minus strand of JAPZDV010000021.1, from coordinate 8,881,116 downwards.
GATTGTTTTGAGATATACCAAAAAGAACATGTCTCTTTATCCACAGCCCACATTTGATCTCCTGCCATCTTCCAATCCTTTATACTAAACAGAAGGAAATATTTTCTTGGCGATTTTGTTTTTTTGGATACCACTTCCAGTCTCTGTATTTATTTAGTCTTTTTTAACTCATACTGTCAGTGAGTTGGTGCTTGCATGATTCACTAAAACTCTGAGTTTCAAACACAACTACAAACTTAAAGTGCTTTAACTCTTATCAACTATTTTTCTTATCTTTTTCTCTTAAAAGAAAAGAAAAAAACACTAAAGCAAAATCGATGACTCCTGAGGGCACGTTCACAGATTCCAATTTCCCAGCACAACATAATGTATGGCATTTATTTTACTGTGCTGCAAAAGGAAAGAGAAAGAGAGAGCATTTGTTTGTGTGTTTCATTTTTATTGTAAGACTTGTAAAGGCCTCTCAAGGGTCAGTATGAACTATGTACTAATATGTAAATTCTAAAACTAAATGAAACAAAGACACAACTATTCATCATAAGTTACTATGCCATTACTACTTCCCCTTAGGTATTTTGATGTTTTTTGTTTTTTGTTTTTTTTTGCAAATGCTGGTACTCGAATGAAGTACAAGCTCTATAATCTGTAAACAAGAACATTCAAACAATCACATTCTATGAATAAAATGTGTTACTCACATTTTGAAATGCTGATATGCTACTAAAATGGTCAACACATGCAGATCCACAGTCTTATGCTCGGCGTGGTGAAAGCTGGGTCGTAACTATTCTAATTACTGATTTTCACTCATGAAATGAGACTCAAAGAGATCTTTTAGAGCTCATTAAGCCTAATTCCTTTCCAATTACTGCATTTATGCCATTATCAGAACATGTTACCTGAAAGCATTTCATCTGCTGATCAAAGCAGAATCATTTGCAGGTTTTTGCTCTACAGAGCTCCCTGTAGTTTTCATATTAACTGTTTATTGTCACCACCAGATAAACAGCAGCATTAGCATTTGCTGGATTTACTGAAATATAACAATATAGTAACTAATATAATACAGTGTTTTAGTTTTCCTGACAACTTGTGTGATCATGCAAATAGTGACTATTGTTTCTTAGAGGCAAAGGCAGAAGCAGTGAGACATTGTTATACTGCATTAAAACTTCTTAGGAAGGAGGCTGTGTAGTAATTTTGCTGTACAAAGTATCTGAATCTGACCAACAGCCAACAGTAGTTTCTTGAAAATCATGACCATTACATTACATTACATTACATTACAAGGTGGGCGATCAGAAAATGCTCATATTAATCAGTCATATTGGTCATTTTGGAAGGCACAAAAAATCATGTTTTTTGTTTGCTGTAGTGTAAGGGGTTGTTGAAATGATCAAATACAATAAAAGTCAACACTAATGAGACACAAAAAGGAGACTTGTGTTTCAGCAAAACACATAGAAATAAGGAAATTAGAAAACCTTCACTTAGGCAAAAAAAAGAGAAATAGTACAAGTAGTAACATCATTGTTAATCACATTTGCTGAAATCACTGTATGATGTTATGTCAGTAAAACAAAATGTAAATATGTAAATGGAAAATTAGCTACACTGGCAGCACTGAGTAACTGTTCATATAACACTATTAAACTGCAGCTGAGGCTGAAAACTGCATTTAGTTTACACATTAATTTGTTGCTCATGCTGTCTGAAGGTATAAGTCTGTAAAAAAATGAGGTGTAAGAAAAAAAATCTTGCAACAGCACAAATATATCCTTAGAAGTGGGCTGCAGCACTGCAGAACCCTTCTGCAGCCCTACTTCCCACGGTTTTGGTAAAGTGAAGTTTCAGGGAAAGATATGGAATAGCAGAAAGAAGAAGTTGAGATTTTGCCTCTTGGAAAGCAATTAGAGAGAGTTTAGGACAGTGTGAAAAGAACAGCGCTCACTGAGAGTTGTACTGTAGCTGCTGCCTGACAGTCACAGATAAAAACCTTACTCTGTCAAAATCAGGGCAGAGACTTTCCAGTAAGTTAGAATTATTCGCTGCTGCCTTTGCTATAGAATTATTTAACATGGAAACCAGTAAAGACCCAGAATCAAAAGCCGAGAGTTGGTTCTTTTTCATTGTTTCTTCTTCCATGATGGACATCTTAAGAAGGGAAAAACACTGTATCTCACACTGTAGACGAGTCAACCACATAAAGTGACTAATTTTAGCGCACAGCTTCCAGTCCTCAGGGGGCAGTTTGATAAGCCTAGAGAGTGAGAGAGGACAGGTTTTTCTTACCAGACAGCTATGCTGTACGTCCTTTTCTTATACTTTGTCACTTCTCCACCTTCTCTCTCCCTCCATCTTCTCCTCCCTCCCTCCCCCACTCCTCTCTTCATAGTCACTCTATAGATAATGAGGTTTTAATATAGTAAATTTGATATGGCAAAGGGAGGAAGAATTCTTACCCACTACTTATCTCTGGCTACCAGACCTTCCCAGATGGGCTGCCCTCTAACCTTTTCACTGTGGCAAGCATAGTCCCCCCACCCGCTCTCACACACACATGCACACACACCTCCAAATCCAAACTCCACCCTATCACAATACCCCCATTTCTAATGCCACTTCCAAATATAACACTCCATCTTACTCTCTCTCAGCTTACAACACTGCAAACTTGTGTTGTGTCCTATTTATGACATCAGAAGTCTTGACGGTCAAAGTACAGAAAATCAACAGTTCACTTTGAAGAAATTAAAGCCTAATGATGTTAAATGCAGCGTGTAAAGGTACTGGATTATCACAGGAGTAACAGTAATAAATGACATGATGACTTGTTATGTCATAAAAATAACAATGAAGGTATCCATTAACAGTAAAAAATTAGTTTAGGACCTTTCAGAAGACAAATAGCTTTGTTTTTAGAAACTATATTTGAAATACAAACATCTCAACCCATTTTTAAAAATGTGCATGTCCTCTTCTCCCAACCCACCATCCTTTTTTTCTATTACGAAGCCATACCGTATCCTCCTTCCTGATCTTTCCCCTCCTGCACTCTCCTCCTCATCACCATCATCATCTCTATTCTCCTCTTTGCTCTGCCGTCGTCGCCTCCACCTCCTTCATCCTCACAGCAGGATTCCCTCCCCCACCTTTCATGCCATCACCACACCGTATCTGTAGTTCCCCCTGGACGTTTCCATTTTGCCGCAGTTAAACCTTTTTATCTGAAAAAAATTGGTGAGAGAAAGCATAGAGGGAGGGAATAGAAAGATAGAGGTAAAAGGTTGTAGCCTTGGGTTTATGAGATGGGCCTGATAGTTCTAAAGCCTAATTCACCACAGGGAGGACGGGCGGAAGGAAGACTAAATGCTCTGGTAGATCTGTCTCTGTGGGCAGTAGCTAATTAACTGCATTATCACTTTGTTATATTTTAAGGAGATGGAGTAAAGAAAGAGTCATAGAGGTGGGAAAAAAAGAGCGTGATAGAGGAATGAAAAGAAGACATTTTTTTTCCAACATATGAAGAAGGTGATTTAAACGAACTAATTGATGACCGCGAGGAGGATGGGAGCAGGGAGAAGACAAAGGGAGATTTAGGGTGAAGAAAATAAGAATGATGCAGAAAGGAAGCCTCAGAGAACAAATGAAAATGATAAGGATCATTAAAAATTACAGAAAAAAATACTTTTTTGACCTTAGTGGTGCTTTGCATTGCAGATAGTCTTGGTTTTATGTGCAGAGTTTTGAATAATGCCACTTTTGCTTTTGCTGTTTTACAGCTCAAATAAAAAGAGAGTAAATGCAATTCCGTTTGTGCTGCACAAAAAACTGGAAAAAATGACACTTGCAAAATGTAATTGCAGCGTGTCTTTCCAGAGAAATGACCCAGTATCTCTACTGAACTTTATTTAATCAGTTTTCTTAGGAACAACTTAACCAGTAGATAGCAGTTTATTTCAAAACTGTTAAAATTTTCCTGTGAAAGATTATTTAAGTATAATTTTGCAAAACGTCTATTGGAACAAGCAGAATTCCATTTATTTACATCCTTACAGAGTAGTGAAATTAATTACATATCAGAAACATGGTTAGGTTATACCTCCAGAGCATTTTGACAGCAGCTTTAACTCTTACTTCTCTGACCTTCTAAACTCTAAACTTACATTGCTGCTGTATTAGAGAAGTCTACCCTCGGCTATGTCAGTACACCATGACATCACTGCTGGCCATGACTAATGCTGGATGTGGTCAAAGGCACAACAGAGTTCAAACTATAAAGCAGAGGGAGCTGTCAATAAAACTGCTTTTCAACCTGCTGTTGAGTCACTATTTAAGGCTCAGTTTAACCATCATAAAATCTTTTAGTTTTGTGTTGAAAAATTGTGCCCCACCCTGATAAAATGAACTACAGTAGATGTTTTCTTAAGCTGCTGATAAATGAAAAAAAAAATGGGGTGTGACATGATCACTTTAGACAATCTAAACAATCTGTTCATAAAATAGTTTTCATCGTGGTTTGCCTTCAATAGAGCATGGTTCCAATAAATTCTGTTATCTGTGGACTATTCTGGGAAACTTGAAAAGTCTTTTTTACATGTGTGTCTTTTATCTGTTCTTTTACCACTACAAGTAGATTGCATAGATGGGAAACTGAATATGATAATGATAATACATTTTCATCAGTTTATGGTCACATGAATATAAAAATCAATCTATGTACTTTTGAATTAGCTTTTAGAGGTTTTGGGTCTTCTTCTGCCGTGATCTACCCTCATGTTTCTACAGTAACCCAGTGCAGACAAACAAAACACTGGTTCTACAAAGGGCCTTTTGCATCTCCTGAGTTTCACAGCAGTAGGTTTTGCTATGCTAAGGTTGAGGTGCGGTGCATTCAGTTGGTTGCAAACTGCCACCTGAGCAATGCCACTAAATCCTGGACCTTTAAGCTGTGAAACAACAGATAGAGACAGATTGATATTTCAGGTGTGAGAAACACAGGCACAAAATGAAGTTGAGGGTATTTTAACTGTTCTTTATATTGCTGGTAAAAAATGTGAAAAGGTAAAGAGAGTGATAGAGACTGGCACAGTGTGGCAAAGATCCCAGATGACTTATAAGTCATGATGTAGCAGTTACACCATCCCTCCAGTGTGTTGGTGGTGTCACAGTATGGTGAATGTCTTCAGTTTGGACAGGAACTTTGGAAGAATTTATCTTGTCTGAGCTGAAGGCTAAAACTAAGTACTGAATTTAGACCCTCTTAGTCTGTGACTGAAGAAGTATTACCGTCCGTCTTGTATCGGTCTGAAACATATCAATCTCTCTTTCAACTTCCTCCACAGTCTCAGTCATCCATGCTGAACAGCTCAGTGGTCCAGAGCGAAACACCCAATGTTGTTCTGGAGGGTCTGAGGCCGGGGACCGGCTACGTGGTCCAGGTGAGGGCCCGTACTGTGGCTGGCTACGGAGCTTACAGCAAGGACATGCTTTTCCAAACACTCACCGATGGTAAGTGGGTGGGTGGTTAGCTGGAGTGTGTGGAGGTGTGTGTGGAGGTGGAGGTTTTTATGGTGTAGAGGAAAAGAGAGTACAGGAGGAGAGAAAATTTGAGAGGTTGGGCAAGAGTGAAAATCGTCCTGTGAAGTAATTAAATTCTGCCCTACTTTGTGTGTGTGTGTGTGTGTCTTTGTGTGTACATGAATTTTGTGTGCTTCTTGTCATATAAAGTGAGCCTTGCAAATGATATTTTATGAGAGAAACTGTCGGGTGTATATTTTTCCTTCCAGAAATGTTAGTCTTAAAAAACATCAAAATAATACAACTCTTTTTAATGTGTGTTTCTGCAGATGAGTATAAGTCAGAGTTGGGACAGCAGCTCTCCCTGATTGCAGGCTCTTTAGTTGGTGGAGTGTGTATCGTCTCATTAGTAGCTATCGCCATCATCTGTACCAGGTAATATACAGACACGCACACGCTCACACACCTTACACACAAATGCCCACATATGCCTTGCATACATGCATATGTCACAGGGATAACTGGTACAATTAATATCCCTTCACATACTTTGAATTGTCTTATTAAGATGCTATTAGGCAATGCACATGGACATGTACTGACCTAAAGAGGTTCAATAAGGCTCTTTATTTTCTTTTTTCCTTGGAATTTGATCTTTGAAAATAAATGTGTATGTTTGACATTTGGACTTGTCATTGTAAGAAAAGCACAGGTGTTAACTTTAATGTAAACAAAGGCTCCATTCTGTTCAAGTGTCCCAGAAAGCCCCGACAGTGTGACAGTGAGACAGCTTGCACAATACAAAGAACCTGAGCCTGAAGCAGCTGAATGGTATTAAGCCATCATTAATTTTTCCGCTGTGACACGTCAATATGTCTTCTGTTAAAAAAGATTTATTGCGACAAAGAAAATCTTTTCACCGAAATTAACACCACTTCTCACAGTCTGGAGCTTCAGCCACGTGATAACAGGTTTACAATCCCCACCCCCCTCCTCATATGACCATCTGTTATCATGTGAAGCTCCATACTTTGGTCATGTGATTAGAAACGAACCATCTCCATGACAACAGAGCAAACTAATTCCGATGAACAACACTGTGAGCTGTGGTTTAAAGATGGTAAAAGTACCTGGGGTTTAATGTCAAGGTTTATTGTCTAGAATAAACTTAAACATCAACCATTTATAGTTTTTTACATTGTTTTGAGGGAGTCTGGCAGATTTTACTGTTTTTTCCCCTTTTAAAACCATTTATCACATAAAAGCTTTGCCCACAACAAAATTACTGTGTTTACTGGGACATAAAATGCGAGTTAAGAACAGTTTAAACTCATTAGTTAAATTTGATTAAAATAATTCTGCATTATTTTAAGGAAAAAAGGGAAAAATACTCAAAGAATGACTCATTAATTCTACACTACTAGATTTACATTTAAAATTACATTAAATTAAAATAAATTTTTAAGCAATAAAGATAAAATGAGAATTTCTAACTTCGCTTGATGTGGCATAGCTTTTGCAAGACAATAACTTAGTTTATACAACGGCTTCAAAATAGGTCTGAACTTTCTAAAAGTTTCTGTGACCCCATTATCCCCCTGAAATAGCAATGAGCTCTCCCCCTCATATACAGGATAAGGTATAAGGATAAGACCATTTAAGATCACATCTCTGTGGCTTCATCCAAGAAATCAGGAAACACAAGCTGACAGCACAGCACAATAACAAGTATCATCTGATACTAATGATTCTCTGAAAGACTTCTCCTCTCAAGCAATACTTCTTTTTTTTACATTCAGTATGCTTATTTATTTTAACTCAGCTCAAGAGAAGTCAACCAATTAGCATTTACAACTTCTGTAACTTTTGTATCCGCTTGTCTCTTTCTCTAAAATGCCTTTGCTTTTGTGTCTGCCTTCAGAAGAAGACAGCTCAAGGAGAGTGTGTATGGGGACAAGCTGCAGCAGTACAACACAGGGGGAGGTGTGACCACCACTGACACTTTAAATAAGTTCTACATATAAATAAACTTACTTACTTTACTTTCCAAACGTCCAAAGTAGTGTTTGTTTATACTTGCACCTTCTATTTTTCTCCTCAGAGGTGACTTTAAGGCCGGACATGTTCAGTGGTCCCACCCCCACTGTGACCTTTCCCACCCTGTCTGAAGGCCACAGTTCACCAGGGGTCAAGATCTACATTGACCCTTTCACCTACGAGGACCCCAACGAGGCTGTCCGGGAGTTTGCCAAGGAAATCGACCCCTCTTGTGTCAAAATAGAGGAAGTCATTGGATCAGGTAGGAGTTTTCACAGACTTGTCGTCCATCGGCTTCTTCTTTCTCTGAGTCATTTTGCATTAGTCATGACAGTAATATTTTTTAATTTGTGTTAAATATTACCGTGAATTTGTTCTTTTTAGAATTTAGATGAGATAGTAGAGACAAAGTAACACACTGTCCTTGTTCATATTCATTATGAAATGCTCCAAAAGGGAACACTAGACAAACAAACCTTGGTTTCTTTTAATGAGGCAAACTCTCACTTGAAGCAGCAGATACTCTAAAGCAAATTAATCAATTTTTTCAACACTGCCACATTTTTGTGTCAATGAGAAATATCTGGTAACACGCAACAGCCATTTTTTTTTTTTCTGCTTTATTTTTTTCCTTTGAAGTCAGGAGAGATGTTTAATTCATGCTGAAAACTTCCACTGGAATAAATTAAAACTGTCTTCATGCATTCTCTTTGGCTATCTGAGCACTCACTGTAAAAATGCTGTGTGATGTTTGGCTCATACAGAAAGTTGGATAGAAAACAGAGTCCAAGCGCATCTTTT
>JAPZDV010000021.1:8829864-8872658 GCA_029814665.1 Acanthurus lineatus | reverse complement strand
CCCCCCCCCCCCCCCCCCCCCCCCCCCCCCCCCCCCCCCCCCCCCCCCCCCCCCCCCCCCCCCCCCCCGCCCCCCGCGGGCCCCGCGTTCTTGCGTTGTGGCTGTAATAAGTAAAAAGTAAAAAACATGAAAACAGGAAACAAAAATACTTACAACTTTGAACATGCTAAGATCAAGTGGCTCATTTTACTACTAAGTATTGAACCTCTGCAAATGCCTCAAGAATTTCAGATTTATTGTCTCCAAGGAGGATCAAGTCAGCTGACACTTTTCAAACATAAATTTAAGCACAATGGGCATAGATATCAACAAATTCAAATTAATTTGATTTAAATACTAAAAAAGTAAATAGGAATATGTAAGACAAATGCTAAACCCCACAATTCAAGGTAAATAACTTCTTTAAAATGCAGTAAAAAGACAGTATAAAACAAAAAGAACACCCAGCCATCATCATCCAATGCTTATGATTTAAATTGCAATACCCTTTAAGAAACTACAGCAGATACAAAACACAGATGAATAACCTCAAGCTCTGTAGCAGAACATGATGAAATTACTATTTTGTGTCCAAAAGTAGATTCCTAAAGGTGATATGAATACTTAATGTGATTTTTTTTGCATTAATTTTCAAATAAATAACTTATTCAAGGTCTAAGAGGACATAGAGCATATGTTATTCTACTTTTAATTTTTTGCTCTATTCATGAAAGCTCAATACTGCCAACTACAGGGGCAAGATTATTGTGTTGAACTGCCACTGGCCCTCTGAAGTCCTCTGCTCACTGTTTGTTACCTTTTTTTTTTACCTTGTTTTAGATCAAAATTTACTTATCGTGTAGCTATGTGTTTAAGAGAGAAGGACATTTACAACTACTGCAGTTTAGAAGTCATCAACCGTTCATCAAAAAGAAGTCAACTAATAAAATAATAGCTGGAATAAACAACTTTTTTAACCCTTTATGAATTATCAATTCACATCAAAAATGTCCCAGATACAACCATTAAGGGGTTAACAAATCAAGGTGGATTACACCTGGGGGTGGGTAAAGAAGCAGAGCCCTTGATTGGCTCTGAGACGTTGTTTACAAATGAGCTTTAATGTGGTTGGACTAAACCTGCAGGCATCCTGTCTGAGCTGGAAATAATGTTTGGCTGCAGTTCGGCAGCTTTTGTGAAATATAACAGCAGTCTTTCCTCCTTTAAATACTTTAAATTGTGCTTTTTTAAAAACATAACATAGAGAAGACAATGATTGTTCAAACAAATCTATGTAATTAGATTCATTAAGATGTATACACTGTTGATTGTTGTAGAGAACTGAGGTATAAAGCCCCATTTCTTTCTGCTTCTTTTTCTTGCTACATATATGCTGCTTTTGTGCCCCCAATTGCACATTGTTCAAGTCCAACATGAGAACAAAAACTGCCCACAGCACCCTGACTGCATATCAATTGCAAATACATTGTCACTGCTTTAGTATTGCACCATGCTAATACCACAGATGAACAATTGGTCTACAACAGCGCACATTGCCATTGTTTTGATTGTTATTGATTGTAGTTGACTACTCTGTGAAACCCTTAGTAAGGAGTCTTTGTGTTAAAATATAAATAATTATTTGGTGTCTAACATAAGTACCTCAAATCAAGCAATCTAATCATAACATATCAACCATTTATAACACTGTTTACTTTACACAACTCTGTATCACTCCATCTTTAAGTAACTCTACTCACTCAGGCAACATAGTACATGTAGCTACAGGCACATTACACATTTTTTTACTGCTACGACATGGAAATGTTTAAGATCAACTTTGACCTCCGTGTTGACCTAACTATGGAGGAGTGTGTGTCTTCATGAGAAATTAGACTCTACTGTTGCCTCTCTGCTGTTAGGGTCTTTTCCAGGTCAGCAGCACTGACGGTGCTGAGCCACAGTACCATTTCTGTCCCTGCAGCTGTACTGATACCATATATGGTTACATGTCACAAATAACCTTGATTGATTGATTGATAACACAGGCCATGAGGTTGTTGGCTGTGTTGGTAACCGGTAGGCGAGGCCGGGCTGACTAACAGGGAAGCTATAGGCTAAGTTAAGTTTCTAATGTTGCTCAGTCAGTAATTTCCACCGTGTGCAGGCTGCAAGGAGGAGCTGTTCATTTATAAGAGCAAAGGCTTGTGAATGCTTCATGTTCATGATAATAACATGGTTTAAGCCTTTAAGAAACATATTACTTTACAAAACATTGTTTGCATCTGGCCCAACGCCACTGTTGAGTTTACTTTGTTTCTTTATAAGCAGATTTTAATCCCTAGTGATCATATAATGATATTTATCTGCTACCTTCTACCTCCTTCTACCTATTAATCTTCAGACCTTAATAAATACTGGTGACATGTTTTCATTCCAAATGTAATCCTCTAAAAAACTCTGACCCTTTTTTTTTTTACCTTTGGACCAAAACCAATCAATCCCAAATGGCCATAGAGCTCATGGTGATAAAGGTCATGAACCGGATTCAGCCTCTCACCGCTGAGAGTATGTGCTTTCGGCTTTGGTCTGTTGAGCCACTCTGAGAGGCTTTCCGTAATCCCTCCGTTTCTCGCTTTATTTCTCTCAGGGAAAGGTTTCTCACCTCAGCCAGAGGTGACAGGGGAGGGGGAAGAAAACAACAGGGAGTGAGAGAAAAATATGAGCCTGGGTGATTGAGATGCGGCCAGACTTTGAGCACTTAAATGGTTGAATCTCTCCCACTCTGCTGCAGTTGAATGTGAAAATTTATCCACCGCTCTTTTCTCTCATTTTTTCCTTCTTCGACTTTCCCCTTTTGTTTTTCTTTCTGTATTTCTTTGATACTTCCCCTTATCTTCAGCTCTCTCTGTGATTCAGCCCCTCTGGAGTTTTAGAGTTTGTTTTGTGTATGCTAAAACAAAGAATCAAGGGGGGAAAGGCAGAACAACAGATTGAGTAGGCAAGATAAAAGAAGAAAGCACCCTAAGGAGAGAGTAAAAATATCTCACCTCTCTCACTCTTCCTCTCCCTCCGTGATAACACCTCTCTCTTTTCCTCTTACCTTATTACAATTACCCACACTGTAAGAAATGTCGTTGATAAAATGTACTTTATTTGACTGAAGACAAATCCTGAAACAGTTAAATTCACAATAAAAAACATTTTACCTGACAGGGTAGTTAATTTATTTAAAGTATACTTTTCCTCTATTCCATCTTCTCCCTGACCATCTCTATTTAAGAAAAAGATGAAGTGACATATTGTATTAACACGCCGCTCCTTGCAAATATGACTGTTTTCATCCCTCTTGCATCAATCCTTTCATACTTCTTCACCTCTTATCCCATATAATCACTGCTGTCGTATCCATCTTTCGCTCTTTCGTTTCTTGCCCCTCCCTCATTTCTCCTTCCTACCCCCCCCGTCCTATTGCAGCTTTTCCTCTTTTGCCCTCCATCCATCTTGACTTGTGCTGGTTTACAGCGGTGACAGTAGATAGTTTTTAATGAGCAGTGCGATGTGGAGCAGAGATCACAGTGAGACAGGACGACGCAGCCTGTCATCCAATTCCCATCACTCATCCATTATTCACACACAGATTTTTATCTCAGGAATGAGGACTTTTATTTTGAAGTGATATTCAGTTTTCATGTCCTCGAGCAGCGTATGGCTGCATTTATTTTGACAAAAGACATCTGTGTCTCTGCCATTGTAAGGAAAACTTCTGTACATTTAACAAGTGATTGAGGTCAAAACAAGTTCAAATTCTTTACATTCTTACCCACCAAACCAGTTCACGGATTAACATGGAAGTTTATTAAAAAGACTCATGAACAAAAGAACCTCCTGGAGCTTTTACTTTATGAATGTTTTAACATTCACCAGATTTTCCAAGTGCACATCATGTGAGCAAAAAGTGGAGGTGAAAAGAAGCTAAGTGCATTTACTCAAGTACTGTACTTACAGGAAGTACAATGCTGATGAACTTTCATTTACATGAGTATTTCAATTTTCAGCTCCCTCATTCTCCACTGCAGCTCAGAGGCAAATATTGTTCTTTTCACTCAACTAGATTTATCTTGAAATTTTAGCTCCAAGTTGCTTTGCAGAATCAGATTAATTGTTGAATCAGACACCAGAATCAGAAATAGTTTATTGATCACTGAGGGGAAAGTGGAGAAAAAATACAGAACACTTATGAATTATGATGTGCTTTTATAGGTTAAAATACGATATGATAAGGGGGGAAACAACCCTTACTGAAAAAAAACCTTCCAAAACATTGTGTGACTTTGAACATAGTGCATTCTGGGACACTGCAATGATGGGTCTGATTTGATTATGTCTTGCTGCACACCGTTCAATGTCAACCTTTGAGTAAATGATAAGCAGTTGCCGCTGGATCACATTACTGCTATATATAAATAAAGGAGATGTTGTTCATCTTATTCATAAATAGAGAACAACCTACATATTGAAGGGATACATCAATTTTATACATGATAATTGGTTGACTAACCCCAAAGAATACTAATGTGAATAAACAGCTTATAAAAAGTGCCAATTGACGACATCAGGAGCCCTTTCTGTAGCTTCAGAAACACCCTCCTCCTAAATCTTTCCAGTGGATTAAAGGGAGCCTTGTGTGACCATTTCTGTAACAATTTAGAGTCAGTGATTCAGCATTTACACCCACCTCACACTGTTATTGGCCAACCGTGCAGAGGTAAGAAAGGAGCTAGGTTTTAACTTCTCCCTCTAACTTTTTTTTCATTCTGTGCAACACCTTGGGATCTATTTTTGTCGGTCTATAATTTGGTGAACACAAACACAAGGGCATCCGTGCCGTGGCGGGGCAGAAGTGGGAAGAACAGGTCGTCAGAAGGTGTGTCACGGCCGACCTCAATAATGGCCAATCAGATCAGCTCCTCTAATCTCCTCTAAAACTGCTGCGGTGCAGAGTATTGTCAATTTTGTAATGACCGAAGAAGCAGCAGACAGCACCGCCAGCCAAACTTTACGCCGGAGGAAACCGACATACTTGTCCAGGGAGTTCAGGCTCGTAATCACTGGATTTATGGAACCATGAGTAGGCCTCCACGGGTTGATGATGTTAAATTGGCTTGGGAAGAGCTAACTAATATTATAAAAACCGTCTTCCCCAGGTGTCATAAGAACTGCTGTCTAGTGTAGGAAACAGATCAATGATACAAGACGAAGGACAAAACAAAAATATTTGACAAGTGGATGATTTAACTCAAAACTTTATTTGCTTTTTTTCATTAATTAAATGTCAAAGTAGAGAAAGAAGAAAGAACACTCAGCCTGTTCATTGAAATCAGGTGCTGGAACAATGTTGAGTATTCAGCACAAGTAAATAGGACACATTAAAAGCTTCTGATGCAATTCATTTCTTAACAACACTGAGGAGCAATGTGCTTGAAACATTACTGATGTTGTGGTGTTAATAAATGAGTTGCATCAGGAGCTTTAAGTCTGTATGAATTACTTTCCAATCATTAATTAAATGGCCTAACCTTTCATGCATAAATGAAGCAGTGTCACACTTGGTGGCCTTGCACGGCTGGGTAGATTACTAACCCAGAGGATTAGCTAAAAAGGCTTTTGATGCGATACTCCTATACTGTAGTTTAATTGCAGTTCATTTGTAGTTAACTGCTACAGCATCATGACACACATCAGCTGCCTGATTCACATTCAGTTCAACGCTGAAGAGTTACTTCATTTTTGAATATAAATAACTGATTCAGACAGCTGCATTCACAATATTATTTTTTGATTTTTTATGGAAGGGGAGTGGGATCTTAAATATCTTGGGTAGTCTTAAGGATTTAGGATAGGTGTGCTCATTCTTACCATAAAATAAAGCCATAAAAAAGCTGTCGGCTGCATTGCTCTTGGATCTGGTTTTAACTGGAAGAGACACAGGCATGATATGACTTCAAAAACGACACCAAAGTTGCACTGAGCAGGTGTGTCATTGCTGGCAAACCTCTTGTTGCACCAGCCTTGCAGTTGTACAAAAATAGGACCCCTACAGTGTTCGCCAGAAGAGACTGTTGAAAAATGTGCATCCCTTTCTCTTTTTACACTAACTTCCAGCCTGGTTGCACAACATGCCACAACATCTAGCATGACCTGTCCAAAGTCCTCTGTGACTTAATTGTTCAGCATAAGAGTGAATCCACTTAATAGTCTGATTTTACTCATTCTTACTTCTAGTCAAGTAGCTGATGTTTAATATCCTACATAGCTAGCAAATTAGCTGGTGTCCTATGTGACCTCAGAGACTCCAGCTCAATATTTTGAGGTTGCAGACCACCTGAAAAAAGTTGGGAAAAAAATGTTTTAGCCTACAAGAGAAAGTGCAGGCAGGGATTGAACCTGTAAACTATGAGTGAGATAAAAGTTGAGGTGTGGCGGGATAAGTCAGTTACCTTTGCAAAAATTCTGGCATTGTCCCTTTTATCTTGTTTGCCACCACTGCTTTTCTCACCCCTGAGAGGAGCTACCGAGGGGATTCAGTTTTTGTTGTTTAAGGCTGAAAAAATACTAACAGTGTGCCCCTGAGCAAAGCCCTCGATCGCAATCTGCTCAAGCAGAGCAGCTCAAAGGCCTTCAGTATGAGACTGAGGATGCAGAGGGCAGCTCCCAGGACTAAGAGAGAGTTTATGTGTTTAACACACTTGGCCTGTCATACTGCTGCCAAGCTCAGTCACTGCAAAAAAAAATCCTTTTTCTTGTTCGAATGATGGAGGGTTTTTTGAGAATGAATAACAGTCAAGCAGCAAGGCATCTGATCTGACAGGTGACTCGTTGTACATCATAAAGTATGATTAAAGCAATTATTTTTTTAAACCCTATTGTTATGCAATAATTTATTTATTGGCTCTGTAGTAAAAGGAGCATTAAAAAACAATCATCCTCAACAATGCACTTGTTTCTCCCTGCTGAGTCGCATACTTATTTCTGTCAAGCCTTAGATGTTTACTGTAGCTTGCAACGCTTACAATGCTTTTAATTTCAGTCCCATAATGTCTCCTACGTCTGCAGGTGAGTTTGGAGAGGTGTACAAAGGTCGTCTGAAGCCTGTGGGGAAAAAAGAGATTCCCGTGGCCATCAAGACCCTAAAGGTTGGCTACTCTGAGAGGCAGAGGAGGGACTTCCTGTCCGAGGCGTCGATCATGGGCCAGTTTGACCAGCCAAACATTATCAGACTAGAGGGCGTGGTCACCAAGAGCAGACCTACGATGATCATCACAGAGTTCATGGAGAACGGAGCACTCGACTCCTTTCTCAGGGTAAATGACACACACATACCATGCATAGAGACAGCTTCAGGTGTGGGTTGAGGGGATTAACTGATAAGTTTGTGCTGTAGGGTAAAAGAAGATGATTTTCAAGCTCACACACATTACCACGCTGGACATGCTGTATGTGTTAACATACTTATGGTGTATTCATATGTACATTTATCTTCAGTCTAAAAATACACATAATCCAAAAACATGAGAGAAAACAGATGGTGAGAGGAAGATTTTGAGCTTTGGATGAAAGAGACACAAGGACAGAAACAACCTCCTGCTCTTCCTTTTCTCATCTCTTCTCTTTCCTGTGCTCTTTCCTCCTCATCCTGCCAGCGTGTCTGTCTGTCAGTCTGTCTGTCTCTTTGATCCTGCCCTCCTTTCGAGGCGACTCTAAAGACAGAAAGAGAAACTCTTTGATGTTTGGTTCTCACAGCGTGACCCCTTTTGACTCAGAAATCATCCACTGACTCATACGCACGTACACACACACAAAAACACAGACACACACACACACAATGATCGATCTCACTGGTTTTTCTGTCCTGGCATGACCATCTTGCAGGCACAAGACCCAGAGGATCAGTATGTGTGTGTGTGTGTGTGTGCGTGTTCGTGTGTGTGCATGTGTGTGTGTGTGTACCTAGAAGAAGGCTCTGCCTGCAGAGGATTAGGCTAGGGGAGCATCAAAGGCACAGTTTGATGCACAAAGTGAATTAAAAGAATCACACACACACACCTTCAGCTGTGAATACGTCAGCAGGAATGTCAGTGATGTATTTAAAACAGACACCAGCTGCCCCAAAGGTGAGACGGTAAAATAACGAAAAGACAAATGTTTTTGGTCTCACGACAACATTAAGCTGCTCCTCAAAATATGTCTTTTCATTCTGTTGATTTTTTTATAATTAGTCCTGGAATTTTATGTTTGTTTTCACACATTAAGGACGTATTTGCAAAATTCTGATCAAACAAATTGGCATGCAAACATCTCCACCTAATAATCTGGTTAAGAATTATAGCAGTTTATAGGATGAACCATTTTTACACTATATCACATTCTCCACATCTTCAGGACAAATGCAGCCTATCTATGAATAACCTCAAAAAATTGACACAGATTCAGTCCCTGTCACAGTATTCTACCTATAAAAAACACGCTTTTTTGTGTGACTGAATTATTCTCCAATCATAAGAACTGTATAAAGGCACTTGTGTACGTAGCTTTGGTCAACATGCTTCATTATGTTGAAGGGAAAAGGATTTACTGGCATCTTCTTCTTTGTTAGACAAGCTATAGGCATACATCATGAAGCAGTTCTCTAGTTAAAAGGACATAGATGTATGTGTTTATGTGTGTGTAGGTTGTGTGTGAAACTGTATCTTCATGTTCTGAACAGTCTGTTGTGCTAAAACCATGACCAGTATGTTTTTAGAAATTTGTTCACCAGGATGCACTGCAGGGGTTTGTAAGCTTGAAGCGAACCAGTTTGTAGAAGGTTGGCTCAAGCAAAGCCAAACAGGTGTAGAATTTCAAACCTAAAGCGTGTACACCTGTTTTTAATGCCCCGCTCCAAGGCGGGGCAGTAAGCCTGCTGTTTAAGTCCCCCAAGGCTTTACCACACTTCCTCAGTTTACTCTTACCAAGAACTACAAGTCTTTGCATCTCTCATTAAATGCAGAAGTGCAGTATGTGTTTCTTTTACCTGAAAAGACTCTGAAGAAGCTGAGTGAAAACAATAGCATGAGAGAAAAAATTCCTCTCACCTCTGCACCTGATCCGTCGCTTCATAAAGGGAGGGAATGTGTTGTTGCAGGCGAAGTGATCAGACAAAGCTGTCCAGTTGTGTTATTGGGAATATTGTTGGGATTTATTTATATAATTTGTTGGAAAAAATGACATCTCTGCAACAGCAGCATGACCTGACTGTGTTTCTGTGCTGCTCATAACATCTTGATCAGATTACAGCCACATTTTATATCATATAGGTTTCATGTGTTTTAATCAATATGTGGTTATAGCTCCAGTCTTGACATTTTATGTAAAACACTCATATCTTTTCACCTGCTAGACTTCCTCTAAATAACTACAGTGAAAATAGCCTGATAACAGGAAAGAAAAATAATCCAGTCACGGTTTACGGTTTTGCAGCAAAATGATGGGCAGTTCCCAGTGATCCAGCTGGTTGGTATGCTGAGGGGCATCGCGTCTGGAATGAGGTACACACACAGACACACACAAGCGCACAATCACACAGTCACACCATCACCTGATACAGAAATTTATTTTTTTTAATAAAAATAAGAATAAGAAATCATATTCATCTTTCAGTAATTGTTGTGTGAAATTAGATTTTTATGTATAAATGCCATTTCTAACACATTTAGATTTCATACGCTGATATCCAACACTGACTTGTTGTGTGTTATTTTCAGTCAGACATCAGCAGCATGAAATGTGCTGCCCTCACATCCTGCACAACTCTCTTTTTTCACACACACACGCGCACGCACACGCCCACAGGCACACACACATGCATACACATACACACACAGACTCTTAACAAACACAAACTCTATTTATTCAATTTAAAAGCACCATTGCTTGCTTGGCAGTTTGAATCACTGCTCACACACTCGTTAGATCCTATCTGTGTTTTATTGAAGGTATCTTGCTGGTGATAACACACAAACACGTGCATGTACATGCACATTAAATCCCATTTCTATTTTATCAAAAGTAGCCAGCAGGGATAACACACAAGCTAAATCCCATTACCATTTCATAGTAGCCCAGGTAGCTGGCAATTGATAACACACACATTCTCATGTAAATCCTGTTGATGTTACAGGTACCTGGCAGAAATGAGTTATGTTCACCGGGACCTGGCTGCTCGAAACATCTTAGTGAACAGCAACCTGGTGTGTAAGGTGTCTGACTTTGGCTTATCACGATACCTGGAGGAGGACACCTCTGACCCCACATACACCAGCTCGCTGGTGAGGACTCACACACTCACACACAGAGACACACAGAGAACATGAAAGCCCACAAATGTAAAAGAGGACAGAGTAGTGCTGCATCCTGTGGCCAAAAGATGCCGCTCATTGCTGTAGTAATTTCAATGAGACCATTGATAAAAAAAAAACAACACTAATAATAGGTCCTCACTTTTTGAGATACAAACAGTCCTCGCAGATACATGAGCTGCTCTTTGTAAGCAAGCACATTAAGAGCGAAACTGCAAAGATTTTATTTTTCCTCCTTTTTTTCCATTATTTATCTTCCTTTGTCCTCTGCCTTCAGGGTGGTAAAATCCCTGTTCGGTGGACTGCTCCAGAGGCGATCGCCTACAGGAAGTTTACGTCGGCCTCAGATGTCTGGAGTTATGGGATCGTCACCTGGGAGGTGATGTCATACGGAGAGAGGCCTTACTGGGACATGAGCAACCAAGATGTGAGTCACTGCGTGCTTTTATGTGTGTGGGTGTGTGTTTGTGAAGGTTGAGGAGGTGTGCTTGTTTGTTTCCTTTGCCGTCTCTCTCAGCAGGGTGCCTGCATGTCTAGGAAAACACACAGAAAATGAGGACATCAATTTAAGTGTCATAGAAATGTTGTTTCCAGGGAACATCAGACCAAAAGGCATCAGAATTTTGTTTTCCAGCTGATCTTTTCTTCTGGGAATCTTTTATTGTCTTGACAACTTTATTCCAATTACCTTCACAGTGTGGTTAGCAGCAGTATTTCTATACCCTATTTTTTTTCTTTGTGCTTGCATCACAATTATGTCATTAAGTGGTTGGAGGTTACATTAATTCCTGTGTGTTTTAGGCTGGAAATTATTGCCTTTTTTTAAAAAAAAAAAAAAAAAAAACTGTTCAGCTTGCTGCTGTTCTTGTGTTAAATGTATCATAAAACTACCCTCTCATCTTTTTTTTTTAAGGCTGGTATTCAATTTTACTGTTTAAACCTAAAGAGCATCACATATGGTACATGAAGAAGGAGGTTCCAGAAGATCGGATTGCTGACATTTTTATTTTTAGGTTTCTATTCTGAGAAGATATGTGATACACAGATTATAGCCAGTTTTGGCACTAATACCCACTTCAAAGGCTCCAAATCCTAATTCTTGCTTTCCGAAACTGTATATCTAAAAGCATATATCTAATAGCTTTGACACAGAGGAGCCTGGGAATTTTACAAGCCTCCAGCTTGTCTTGAGTTCAAACCTTAAAAATGAATTTTGTTGCGGCAGAAAATCTTCCAAAACATTGCTGACTAGTCTCTGTTGTGTTTATGATCTAGAAAATATGCTTAATAATCTGTTTTGAAACATTTATCACAACAGAAGCACATTTTTCAGACCACAGCTACACTGTAGTAATATGTTCCATGCTTTCGACCTGTTTAATTTGGACCATATGTGAAGTTCTCTCAATCTAGTTAGCTGTTTCACTGACGAGGAGCTAATAAGTGGCAAGAACCGCTTTTAACTGCATGAAAGAAAACATTTTCAATGAATAAAACTAAATCATAACCTCATTTTTTGTCAGTAGAGAACCTTTTCCCTGTCTAGCATCTCCACTAAATTAAGCATATCTTCGCCCTTATTTCACACTTCCTCCCCTGCCTCTTACCTCCCCCCCCTGCTGTCTCACCTCACCTCCTCCCTTGCAGCCTCATCCCTCATTCTCCTGGCTGCTCCTGAGCAATAGAAGCAGTCTATGCGGCAGCAAAGTCAGACTCGGTTTAATGACAGAGACAGTTTTCTAATGGCAAAGACAGTGTATAATGATGAGGAAAGTGTGTGTTGCCGCTATAGCTAACGAGGGTCTGCTGGGGCATTAACTATGCATGAACTTCACGCCCGAAACTCACGCATAGTGCACACACACTCACACACATGCACACACACACAGCTAAACTACACACATTCAAGCAGGCATGAATAAAGGCACACACACACACACACACACACATGCAAGCTCACGTGCATTAAAGGCACACACACACAGGATTTCAAAGAACACGGAACGGTGAAATTGTCAGAGGAGCCACCACAGGTGCGTGTGTTCGACATGAATTAATCATGAAAGAGACCTGTGATGTTTTACTACACTCGCTGCTATTTTGATTGACAGCGGTGCTTAGAGAGAATTTATGTGGCACAAAGCCTGAGAAGTGTGTCGGGGTCAAGTAGAGTTCACTCAGCATGCAGACAAATCCCCAGCGCAGAATTTACAGTAGTAGAAGAACCGCATTCCCTCAGCTTACCATTCGGTCGGCTTACAAGTGCACTGATACGGGCGTGTAACTTTAAATTTACGGGAAGCACTAAAAAAAAAAAAAAAAAAAAAAAACATGTAAGGGTATTATTTCAAGGAATTTTATGGTGCCTCCGCTTAGAAAACAGTTCGTTATAAAAACGTGAACAGAAACGCAGCAGCAGCATTATAAGTCAAGGCACAGTGCAGACACGGCTCAGGTAGGTGAGGTTTGGGCTCAGAAGCTCAAATCACAGGCAGAACAGGTGGAGTTAAAACAGCGTTTACTAGGTCAGTGATCAAAGCAAGGAGAGGTAGACAAGTCCAAGAGGGGAAAAAGCTGGCAGGCAAAAGTCCAGAAACAGGCAGAGGTCATACAGTAAGGCAGGCAGGAACTAGAACTCTTTGGCAGTAAATGCACGATAGAAAATCTGGCAGAGCAGTGATGCTACAGGGCAGGTAATGCAGAGAAGATAATAAGGAAGTGAGGAGCAGGTGGATGTGGTCAGGTGATAGGGAAATGTGAAAACACACTGTGGACACCCGGTGGATTGCAGGATATCTAATGGCAAAGACAGTTAGTGTCTGGAAAACAAAACACATTTTGAAAACATGCAACAAATTCAGAATTTATTGACCTTAAGGAACAAAAACAATGAGGCTGATATTTAATTTCTCACCTAGAGTTTGTGCTGAAGAATATACGAACAAAGGTGACCATGCCACCCCGACAGTTTTCATCCAGACTTCTTAAAACATCTGCATTTGTTAGAGTCTCATTGAAAAACATTAATACAGCAATTTGTTGCGCCACATCAGTCTCCATTCATTCAGTCTACCTCTGCTTCCTCATGAGGTCACATGATAGAGATCACATGAGGTGGTGTATTGCCTCTTTAGTCCCAATTACCTCGATAATAATCTGCAGTATGTGATGCATAGTGATTCTCCAGTCTGTTAGTATGTGCATGTTTGGGATTAGCCAAGGCAAAAAATCAAAAATCTGTCAGGATTTTAAAGGCCCTGCAGTCTGAGCTTTGCTCTAAACGAAATGCACACATGTCATCCATAACATAGTGTTTACAGTTACACTATGTGCAAAATATCCCCAGTGTGAAAAACCATGACAATACTTGTTGGGCCTCTGAAGAATAAAGTGTGGACAATGAGACAAAAGATGGTAAATAGATAAATGTGTGGAAAGCTGAAAGATAGTTATTATCCAAAGACTTATACTGAACATTTTCTCAGCCTTTTTTGGGGCTGCCGGGTTAGACAACATTTTAAGTTTTAAATATTACAACCATCATAATTACAGTTGGGGAGACATTTAAAAATTATTCTCACATCCCTGGCACAGAGGGCAGAATAATTTGTGAAAATGATCGTGACACTTGATTGATTTTCTTTCTTTGGTTATTTTTTTTTTTATGGTGGCAAGGCAGTTAATTATGCTTTCAGTCAAAGAAGTTTTGAATTTTTGTGATGTTCAGGATAATTACAATCTGCACCCAAAGGTATGCTGGCATATTTAACACAACCTCTCTGCAAAACCGAATTCCTGCCTAAAAAGTTTCGTCAGAAAAACCTCTAAAAGGTCCTCATCATTCTCCATTCCTGCACTGGCATAATGAAATCAGAAGCTCCTCTTGTAAAACTACCTGCCTTGACATCAGAGACTTTAGCAGGCGTCACCGCTTCTTAGCGATGAATATCTGGATATGCTGAGCGACTGCACGCTGTGTCAGGATAAGTTCTCAAATGGAAATTGGATCCTCTTTACTAATCCAAGTTTTCATTTTTCTGTGGTTTTAAATAGAGCTGAACGAGGCAAGATTCTGCTATTAAAAATACACCTGTCTTATCCGCCCAAATCACAAAGGAGCTGTAACAGAGAAGACTATCCCCTCCCCGTTGAACTCCTCTCTGCCAACAGGAAGTCACAAATCAAACTGGAGAGCAAAATATAAAGTGTTCCCTAAACAGCAGCGAGAGAGCTGGACTCATATTCGGATCTTTTTGCCTCTTTCATCCCTTTGATATCCTGAGCATCACAGACCAGCACCATGCTGAGTGCAATTTACTGATGTCATATCACAATAATATGCTTCTTTCAAAATTTGTTCTACCCTCTGTCATTTATAGCTCTCATTTTCCCTACTGGGAAAAGTGGGCTTTTATAAAAACAGGAAAAAAAAAGAAACATTTCCAAGTTCTCTTTCGGTGTTTCTTTATTACTTATTACGCTCTCTGTTTGTATTTGTTAAAGTAATGTTAGAAAGGAGAGTTTTTATTAAAAAAAATCTTATGTATTCCCTTCCTGTAAATATACTTTTGAGTACTTACCCCTACAGTAGGGGGGATAATGCATAAATATATACATTTCGATCTAAATTTAAGACCATCACCAACACCTTCTTTTATTCAAAACCACACTTGACTTCATAAACTTAGGCTTCATGGCAAGCAGAGCAATTTCATTTGTCACAGCTGATTGTTTCTGGATATCAGAAAGCAGTGTCTCTTCATCCAATAATGTGTGTGATTGAAGGCGAACACTTCTCTACATTTGAACTCTGTTTCGAATTGCAGCACTTCCCCGGAGACTGTGCTCATCAAATCAAGACCAGTCATCAGATATCAAATCCTTGAATGATTTGATCAAATCTCAAATTATACCCTGCCCCCATATTCCATTACACTTTGAACATCATGGACACTTGCAGATGCTTTAACTGCTATTTTACTGCATTTTTTACAATTAATATATAGAGCAGTAATTTTTCTGGCCATATGGGGGCAACAGAACAAGCTACAACACAACACTGACATGATATCAACTTTGGCCAACGGTTACATTCAACAGATTTAAAGCATCATAGGCAATTATTTGGAGTCATGTTCCTGCATAGTAATACTATTTATAGCTCTTGTTTTAGGTCTCCATCAACTCTTCAGAAAAAAATCTGCCTCTTTAGTTGATAAATGCTCAACTATGTTCACCAGCCGGCCATTAACTGTCTCTCTGCTGTTTAGTTCTGAGTAGATAGCATTCAGTCCTCCATTAAAATGAGTGTTTTTGGTTGAAAGAGCCGCCTGCTATGTCTAAAAACTAAAGGTTCAGTGTGTAGTATTTAGGAGGATCTATTTGTAGGATAAGACAGAAATGAAATCTAATGTTGATAATAATGTTTTCATTAGTATACAATCACCTAGATATAAGTTTTATTACCTTAGGATGAGCCTTTTATACCTACAGAGGGAGTGTGTCCTTTTCCACAGACTTACGCCAGATTAGACTGGATCTAAATAGTGTGTTACATGTTTTTTTTGTGATTTACAACCATCATAGACTCTCCTACAAGCTTTGAATAGGACAGTGAGCAGGCGGTCATATAGTCAGGTGCAATCTGCAACTTTACAGCCAGATGCCACTAATTAAAAAAAGAGTCGACTGATAAATCTCAATAAAACATAGTCATATGTCCCATTGTCAGTAAAAAGGTATATCAGTTTTAATCACTTTAATAAAATACATCAATCATTTTACACAATTTCTAATCATTTGTGTTTGATTTGTGTGCTTCCTTCCTTCTGTCTCTGTGTTCCAGGTGATAAATGCCATCGAGCAGGACTTCAGGCTGCCAGCTCCCATGGACTGTCCAGTAGTGCTGCACCAGCTGATGCTGGACTGCTGGCAGAAAGACAGAAATGCACGGCCAAAGTTTCCTGATATTGTCAGCATGTTAGACAAAATGATACGCAACCCTGCTTCTCTCAAAGCCGGCACCAACAACGTCGCCCCTGGGTGAGGAGAGATACAAACTCATTTACATACACAAACATATTCTTTCCTGTCTCATCCCTCTGTATCAGTGACACAGTTTTTTGTTTTTTTTTCTGAATTCCTCCCTATCTCTCCTAACCGCATATCCTGTCTGCAGTCCTTCCCATCATCCCTTGTTAGACCGCGGAGCTCCAGACCTCAGCAGGGTGAGCTCAGTTGAAGACTGGCTGGCGGCGCTGAAGATGACCCAGTATCGAGACTCCTTCCTGGGCTCCGGCTTCACTTCTTTGCCGCTCGTCACACAAATCACAGCCGAGTAAGTCCACCCGTTTAACTGCCTCTCACATTTCGTCTGTCCGTCTTCCCCTGCCTACGTCTCACACTGCTCACCTGCCAAGTCTGTGTCTCGTTAGTTGGACAACTGGCAGGGCGGCCGGTTGGCTGACTGCTGGTCCATGTGTTCTTTCTGAAATGTCTCCCAGGCTTGCTCACTTCCATCCTTTCTTCCTCTTTTTATCACACTATAAATTGCTCTGAGCACCATTACAGAACATAAATATATTTCTGTCTAATAAATGTGATCAAATGTAATTACTGTAAGCAATTTGAATGGCAGTCAAAGTAATAAGAAGCCTCTTTCCTCTGGGTGATATTAATGTTGTTCTTTGTTTCTTTAAAGTAAATATATTTCCCTAAAACTCTGTTTGTCATCTGGTTTGTCTTCTTGTGGATGTTCTCAGTTTCTCAAGTGAACATGTTGCAAGTAAGATTTTAATTAACATTTCCTCTCCCTTTACCATCTGCACTTCTAAGAAATTCTAGAAGTTTTTGCTATTTTTACATATAAAATTATAATGTAGATAAGTTCTTTGTTGTTTTTGTCCCCTGTGCCCTGTGGATCAAACATAAATAAATGCATTTTTCCCAAATATGATCATAAAAACTTTTTAGTTGCACAAGAATAGAGCTCTGTATGAAGCAGGTACCATTGGTACATGTGCATTTATGATTTCCTGACTCCCGAGCGGAAGCAGCTCATTGTCAGAGTCTTTGAGGATCTCTGTAAACAGACCCAGGATGACCCAAACTTAGTTCCTAGGATCCTCACAGACAATGAAAGTGTGTATACAGCTAGAATCAAGAGCCCGCAGATTGAAGGCTCATTTTGTCAGAAGCCCAACCAAAAGCATGCTGGTGGTTTTCTTTGACTTTCATAAGGGCACCACTGTGATGTTGTGAGGGAGACCTCAGCTGTGGCATGATGTCGGCTAGACTCTCCAACATTAGATCAGGCCCAAAACAACACAGTGGTTGCATCCTCTTAACTTGCCAATTTTGTCTCCCTGCAACTTCTCTCCATTCCCCACAATGAAGTTTGGTCTCTGGGTCGTAGCTGTAGACACAAACATACCTAAAGGTACAAATGCATTAAACTAAGGTGCTGATGATGATCAAGCAAAGCCACTTGGAATGTTTATCACTAGTTTCCAAGTTATTGTCTGTACCCACAACATGCACATTATGTGTAGCCCTGCATTCATGTACAACAAGAACAGCCTGGGAAGTTTCTGATTACACCTCACATGTTCTTTGTAATAATGTTTTGTATCATTCTGGTTAAAGGCAGACAAAATGTCTAATCAATAAAATGAAGTTGATTCTGTACAGTATAGTTCACCTTACTTGCCTTTAAAAAAAAATACACTTCCTGACAGAACTTAAAATGGAATTTTCTCAGCTCTGGTTTATTCTTAGAGCAGTTTATTCATAAAAAAGCTGTAAATATAAAAATATGTGAAAGCTGAGAGAGAATTCTATGAATTATTTTTTCTCTGGAAAAAAAAACATTACCTGCCACTCACTATTTAATCAAACAAATCAAAAACAGCTTGTATTCATACACAATATACACAGGGATGCTTTCATTATTTAGAGCACTGGCACCTTGTAACTCCTATCTAAGCACTCCTTATGATTAATGCACTAATGATTTATGGTGTTAAATACCTACACATAGCACCTTTAATAATAGCTGTGCTAATATGACATTTTTCTTATACTGATGATATCTGCACCCTTCTTCTGTGTTTTTTTTTTTTCAGAGATCTACAGAGGATTGGAGTGTCTCTAGCCGGGCATCAGAAGAAAATCCTGACCAGTGTTCAGTCAATGAGGCACAACGTTGATGACCAGTCTCCTACTGAATCAGTGTAACCACACAGAGGAGTGATACAGTATGAAATGTTTGACAAGTGTACAGTCTGAATGAGTCAGCAGTCGTCCTTACACTTCTGTTTTACCCTCACACACTTCAGTTTTGGCTCTCGGGGACCAAAACTACTTCACAAGTTTTTAACAATGGCTTTGGGCCTTTATGTGTCTGTGTGGCCTCAGCAGTCACCAGGTCCCTCCTTCAATCAATGAACAGACTTCTCAGATCATTTACCTTCCCAGATTAATTTAAACTACATGAATCTTAAAGGGTAATTAAATTCAGAGAGTGCAGGAGGTAAAGCAAGGCAGACATGATTTGTGTCAGAAAATAGTCTAGTGTTTGGTCTCTATGTGTTTGACTACATGGGGCACAATGACAGCCCCATGTTCCCTTTCACCCAAATCTGCTTGCAAGAGAACTTCCATCACTGAAATCTACAGACCATTTTTTACCAGCTTGACTGTTTGATCCAAGGACGGCATGGCCTGGATTTTATGTAAGGATAAATCACACAAACATGCTACTGTGAAGAGGAAACTGACTGCACAGACGTTTATATGAAGGGACACAAACTGGACCAAAAAGCCTGACATGAAGTCTTTAAAACAGACATGAATTAAAGCAGGGTCTGCTATTTCCAGTTTTGTCGAGGCTACATCAGTGTGTATGTGAAAAATCTCACATTTAAATCCAGATAACAGCCAACTGGTAAATGGGACTTGATGAATATATCTTCATATTGAAGAGTCTGTATATATGATATGGAAGGTTTATTTCCTATTTGCTCATTTGCTTTCACTTTAGCCGATGGCATCAAACATTTAATTGTCACTGGAGTATTTGTGAGCTCTTTATGGGTATCTTCCTCAGCCTGATTCATCACAGGAGCAACTTTACTGGTGTGGAATGCAGACAAAAAAAAAAGAAAAAAAAAATCATAGTTCTGTATTTTATTCTTCTCATGCAGACATGAAAAAATAAACTCTTTCATGCAGAGAGCTAGTAAAGCCTGGCCCACTTAAAATACTTAATTCAGAAGGAATTCATAATGGATGATGTTTTACAGTCAGCACAAATGCCCTCTGAGTAAAGGCAATTACAGACGAGAAAAAAAGAAACAAAATCCTATAAAGAATTATTAAACCACAGCAGGGTAAAAAAGTATTTCTCCCAAGCTAGGACGCAAGACTGCTACATGTTTGAAAGTATAGAAGAGGAGAGGCGTTACCAGCTGCTGAGAGGCACCTGTTGTGAACACACTGCAGTGGCCAGAGAGTCTCGAAAAGACAGTAAAAGGTATTCTAATCCAATGTTCTTGTGATTTGGCGACAAACCCTAAAGGCGTCTGCCAGTCGGGCATTAATACAACGCATGAACAAACCAGGAATCCAATGTTCGTGTACTGTCCACGAAACATGAAACAAATTTCATTTCTGTCAAAACTGTATGGCTGCTGTCCAGATGGTAATCATCACTCCACAGCGACAGGCAGGCAGGCAGGAGCCTCTGTGCTGCTCAGTTTTTTTATCCATTGGCTGCCGGACATGTCATTGTCGTAAGAGTCTGTTTTGACAGGCACATTTCGCAGAACAGACAGAACTGATTAAGACTGTTGTGTCAGTTTGCAGATGAAATGACATGAAGGGACCTATCCGTGTTCTCATCTGTGAACAGCAACCTGCGCCGGGTCTTACGCAACATCCGTTCACAGGCAACGAAGACTGGTTCCTCACACGTGTCAGGAACAGAGATCTAAGAAAAAGATAGTGAAAATACAAAATGCTGGAGGTCAGGAAGGAAATTGCTGATGTGTTTATCGTGTTTTTAGTGCAAATGTGATCTATGACTCACTAGTCTCCATAAAAATATGACACAAAGAAGGCCGGATCTCACTTTGGGGCACACTGGTGGAGGAGCACAGGGAGATGTCTTTTATCTCAGCGCTGAGCAGATTACCAGCTGTGAAACAACAGCACAACTTGCTCTGCCTTCAGCCCCAAACCTCTGGTCATGCGTGTGCACCCACATCCCGAGGATTACCCGTCTGAAGCACTGATTGGATGGCATGATTGAGGTTGTCATCCGCTGCGAGCCGTGCTCACAATGACAGAATCGACGGCGTTTGTTTGCTTTTAACACGTTCTGCTGCTGCGTGACTCTGACGTGTCCCGCAGAGAGCGATGTGTTTGTGTTTGTCTCGCACCAATGCTCTCCACTGCCAGGACGGCCCAAAGTCTTTTATTTATGAACGTTGTGACATTGAGAGGTCCGCAACTGTTTTCAAAACCTGCAAACATTTCAGTTTCCACTTTTCATCGGAATTGCATTTGTTGCCTGGCAACGATAGCTTATTGAACATTTTATCTGGAAGTATTGAGATCAACTGGGAGCGTGTCAGTGGTTCAGAGGCGTAATTCGTTGTAAATAGAGGCCTCTGGAAAAAAAGAGTGAGACGACAAGAGTGCCTAAAAGCTCATTCTGAACGCCACCTAAAAAAAATGTCATGCAGAAATGAAAGCTATCAACACAGGCAGGCATCTTAATACATTATGTAACATCCTTAGTGAGTGTGATGTGTCTGTCCTTTGATTCATTTTGTTCTGCTATTTAACAAGGTTAGATGTGAGCTTTCGGAGGCATTTCATTCATTTCTGTGTCAGTGTTTGTGAAAAGACAATGAAGGCATTAATGATCTGAAGCACGTCCTGTATTTATACTATGACATGTCCTTGTTTAGCACAAATATAAACCACAGAGAGGATATCTCAGGAAGTTTTGTCCACATTGCTGCATTAAATGGGATCGTTTTTTGGTAAATCATGCACTATATTAAAAGAAAAATACGAGATGAAGTGCTTCAAGGGATTATGGAGAAAACTGTTTCTGATGTTTAGTTTTTTGAAATGCTTATTAAAAGTTAAACCCGCCCTAAATCCAACCCTTAAAAGAGAGACACTTTCTTATCAAAACCTTTGAGAGTTTTCTGTTGTGATCAGCTCTACACTTTCTGATCATCTGTCAGCGCTCAAAGTGTGGGCACATGTTCTAGTTCAAGTTTAAATTGCATTTTAATCCTTTTTATTCAGAGTAAGGGAGTTTTGACATCAAAGTTTTTAAATGTTTCTCATTTCTCTCTTTTCTTTTTATCAAGGATCTCAAGTTAAAAAAATACAAATCACCAGGCTTTCAGTGAAAGCCAATGCTTCTCATCTTTTTTATTTAGACTTTTTGTAGATAAAATGTTTCTCTAAGACAGTAGCTGTGCCAAAATTCCATGTTACATCTTACCTGGTTTTCAGTAAAAACAGTCTGGTGTATTCACTCTGAAGTATATGTAAAAAAAAAAAAAAGTCAGTATGTTGCAAAAAAAGACCTTGATTTTGGAGTTTGCTGCTAATAGACACATGGCATTTGAAGGTTTTACTGTTGAATTTATGGCTTCATCTTCTGTTCATACAAAACAGTTCAAGGTCCCCTGTGGAGTTTTCTTTCAAAACAAAGTTCAGATTCACTGATTCACTTCAGATTCACTTGATTGCACGTATCCTTGAGGCCTATTGATTGTATTCCTTAGGCTCTATTGAGTATCATTTTTTGTTGTCAAAGCTCCTGCTTAAGCTTCTAAGTAAATGTCTGTTATCGTATTTTATTTAATCAACTCCCCCCTCCAAAAAATCATTACTCTTTAGTTCTGTTGTCCATTCTGCCCAGCATCTCATCAGCATTTTCCACTCGTTCCTCTCAGTCCTGGACAATAAAATTCTCCTCTTTATGGTGGTACAAAGCTCCTGTGATATGATGTAGGAATAAAAACTCCCTAGTGCTCTTTCCTGTCAGCTAGCCACATGGCTAATAGAGCTAACTAGCATCCATAAGGTCTACAGCAGTTACATGATACTTCAGAGAACTCTGAAAATGTCTGATTCCCCAGAGGGTTAAGGCAAAGGAGCCACATGATATCAGAGGCAAAGAAAGCATTTTCCCCAATATCTGATAATAATATAATCAATATGATGATAAATTTTAGTAAAATTAGTGGTCATTGTAAGTGAGTGAGACTGCACAGTGCTGTAAAGCCTTACCCAGGTTTTCCTGACTACTTCTTTAAGTAGCATAGTAACTGGTGATCAGAGGCAGTGTGACTGACAAAGACACTATTCGCCCCATCACAAGCCCATGTGTCATCAGAGTGATTAATAAGCTCTTGATTTATAGCAAAATAGTTGCTAATGCTGCTTTAAGCTCTGTGATTTGATGTTTCATGGCAAAAATCAGTAAATCAAAGCAAATTTCTTTCCAAAAACATTTACTACATATTCTCTGGCATTTTAACAAAGAATTAAATATTTTCTAAAATGTACATTCCCTGAAAATGTTAGTGTTAATTGATTGTCTGTTGGACAGATAAATAGGAACCAGGATCACCCATAATAGCTCCTTCAATTTTCATGGTTATATGTAGCATGGATTTTGGACAGTGCTGCTGTTTTATGGTGGATTTACCCTTTAAAAAATATCCACCTGTGAGTATCTTTAGAACTTGTTATTTTTGTAATACTTTCTGTTTATTAGGATGTAATTTTGTCATTAAGTTTTGCATAATGCTATAGTGTTGTGTGAAGACTTGCTGCTTCAAAAAAGGTCATCATTTTGGCATATACATAATATAGTACCCACCCATTTTGTGAACATCAGGGTATATCTAGGACCACAGTCTCTCTCCTTTGTAAAAAAAACTCAATATTTCACAGTGGCAATGCATTCTAGCCTGCTAGGATTATTGCCAATGGAGACTATGAATTTCTCTCTTATTGCTGAATGGCCGTACAAATGGCAGCTGCCAACAAAAGCCCCTGCTCTTTGATTCTTGGGGACCGACACAGGAATCTGACATTCACTGCAGATGTTTCAGATAAACGCCTTTGAGGCTCCATTGTTACTGTGCTGGGAGTATATCAACATTATATTCCAGTATCTTTGGGCCAATTAACCCACTGAAACAGGAGGAATATACCACTTAACAACCAAATGGGCCCAGGGATGCAGGGTGTGTCACCAGAAGCTCCTCAAAGTGCTTTAGGGCGGATTTATCTTTTAATTGCAGATACTTTCTGGGAGCTGGGATGGACTCAGCTGCTCCTCTTCTCTCCTTTGCTCTGGTGTAATAGATACTGTAGGTGAAGCTGAAGATGAGAGGAGCCATGCTATGAAGAGAAGAAAAGAGTGAAAGGGAATGGGTAATAGAAGGGGGCAATGGGAAAAGGGAAGGATAACAGAGAAAGAGAGAAAAAAGGAGGGGCGGAGGCGCGAGAGGCAAAGCTTGCGACTCTCGTGTTTGAATAAAAATGAGGCTGGGTGTGGAGGGATTACTCTTTCTCTTTTTGTCTCACTCTCTCTCCCTGCTCTACCCGGCTGTCCTCTTTTTTTTTTCTCCTAAAGCCCACAACCTCTCTGTACAACTCACTCTGCTACCAGTCTGCATTCCCACTCACTTACAGTTTAAAGACAAGCCATGCACTTGTTTTATACTCTTACATGCGCTATTCTCACAATCATTTTAACCTGCATCCTTTAAATATGTAAAAGTATCACTTTTACACAGAGACCCCTGCAGAGCGTTGTTGTGGGTTTTCAGTGAGCGCTTATCCCAAAACTTTGCCAGTAAAGGTCTTCTCTTCCCACAAACAAAATGTTTATTCTCTCTTTTTAGCCTTGGGCTTTTGTTTCATGTGATCAATTATTGACAGAGTTTCACTAAACTAACCTGAACTGAAACTGTCACACTCTGGATATGCAGAAAATATCTTTTCCCTTTTAATGTTTTAATTTTAATTTATATTATTTCCTATTGCTTGCCATACTTTTCAGTATGTATGTAATGTATATGGTTTCTCTTAAAAAAAAGAAAAACAGCTCAGTAATCAGCTGTCGTCTGCCTTTCTCTGTTTACCTACAATACTGTTATAGGTGTTATTGCTCATATAGTCGGAGCATCCCACTGTTAATGTATAATAATGCTGTAATATAATGTGAGTATGCGCACGCCTGTGCACCCTTGTGCGTGCGTGTAATATAATGTGTGTGTGCTGTTTAGTGTACAGTAAAATGTTTGTACATCGTGTGTGTGTGTGTGAGTTTGTAGCTGTTAACTTTCTGAGTCTTACATTTACAATGCACTGTTTGTCAATAAAGAAGACAAATCAATCAAACTTCATCAGTGTCAGTTTATTAATTGACAGCCAAACTGAAAGTCATGCTTAAAATAAAGGAATTGTATGGTATATACAGTATTCTTGATAATATGGGGATAAAAAGCTTACTACTTAACAGATTCTGGGCCCTATTGTGATGATCTATGGCATCCCATGGCGCAAGTTTAATTGGGGTGTGTCCAAGTCAACGCTGCTATTTAGAAAGCACATAATCCGGGCACAAAGTGAAGGGCAAGGTGCAAAGAGGCTGGATTATAAATCCCTTAACAAATCACTGGTGTGTTTTGGGCATAACATGGACTACATCAATTAGCGTGCTGTCTCTCATCCCCCTTAAAAGCCAGGTATGCTTGAACACGGAACTGCAATTTAGATAGTGGAGGCAGTCAGTAAAATGTAAGCACTTTAGTGCTGAGGATCTGTTTGTACGTGAGGTGAAAGCACGCCAGCAGATCATCTGAGGAAGTAGCTGTCATCCACCAAAGCTCTGTGAGATGGAGCAGGCGTGAGAGGAGATAGTGGTGGGCATACAATGTGTAAACTACACTGTAAAATCCTGTTAATCTTTTCGGGTTCATTTTTATGTTTCAGAGTTAATTAACACTCAAAATTTTGCTGTGGATGTACATGTTTCCAAGGAGTGCGCTCTCAAAGTAGCAGGACAACGCTGCGCTAGACATGCTTTTTGTCGTTCCTTAGTGTAAACGTTGTCTGGCGCCACAAGCTAGCAGTGTGCCAATAGCGTGTCTAATCACAGCTCATCCACAGACCAACACTCCTATGGGCACACTGATGAGAACAAGAATGTTTAGAAACCAAAACATTACACTCTTTTGGACTAAGTTATCTCAATAGATTAAATGTGTTAGTGTTTGTGCCCTATGGATGCTTTAAGGCAACATTGTTACCTTTGGACAGAGTCAGGCTGCCTTTTAGCCTGTTTCCAGTGTTGATCATTGATGCATTGATCTCAGTTCAGATTTTCCATCGCAGTGCAAATGATTGACTGAAGTACAGATTATTCACCTCTTGCAATTGAGCGAATGAAGCTAATAGTATGTGAATGCATCACAAATATACATCATTGGCTAGAACTCGCTCCATTCACACAATTTGTGCCGCACAAGTCACATCTTTTGTGTTGCCCACCAATAACTAGCGTCTAATTGCATCTTTACATTGGCTTTAATGTAATTCACTTGTGCAAATAATTCTATTTACACCCAGAGTGTAAACACTCCTACACAGTAACTATTTCTTGTACAGCTCATACCTAGGTACCTCATGACTTTTCCCAGTGCAAAGAGAAATACTGTCCAAAATGATTTCCTACTGATGACAGTTTGAAATTGATGCATTCCTTCTGTTTAGTAGCTGCAAAATTAATTAGCCTAAATACATGAGATTTTGATCTGCTATACTGGGTAATTAGGGTTGACAACACTTTAAATCACACTGCCCTCACAAATGTACTGCTTTTATTTCTGTTTTTTGATATTCATAACAGTTATAACAGTGTTGTGACCAATTAATTTTTAACTCATGTCTGTGTGCATGCACGGAATATATGACATAAGGTATAAATCTTAATTTCTTGTAATAGGCTTTATGAAAATTTTTCTATTTTTTCAATATATACTGAATTTTGTCAATCAAAATATTAATTAACAAAAGGTGGTTAATTTTGCTGTTATAATAATTTCACATTGCCAATACTGAATAAAAACAAAGGAACGACATCAATGTTAAGCCTGACAGACAGACACATGCAACTTTTTTTTTACATCAATTTTATGCCTCTCAGGACATGACAGATAATTAGGTCATATTGCCAGTAATAATGATGACGCTTTATATTTCTTTGTTTGATGTTCATAGCTGGTAGCAACATCAAGCCTAAATCTTACCTGATACACTTCAATAAATTCCATAGTTGATCATAGAAGACAAGTGAATTCTGAAAGGCAATATAAAAGGTAATAAAACTCTGTAATGAGTTCTACTTTTATGCCAGCAGACTAAATTAATCATTCATGGGCAGGGGAGTCACTTTTTTAAAAAGTATGAGCGACTTGTGTTTGCGGCCGCAGCTTCTTATTGATAAATGGCAAAGTTTAACACCTGTGAGGATGACTTTGAATCATACAGCGAAGTCCTCCACTCCTCAGAGCGTTCAGAGGCATTTAACACAGCTGAGCTGACAAAAATTTACAAAAGCTGAAAAACCCACAAGGCAGACTAAATTGAATCACATTTAAAGCTAGGCTCACTAATAAAAGAAATCCATTACCTGACAGCCTGTGGAGTCTGTGGCAGTGTATTATTCAAAGCAGTGAGAGCCCCATCAATTCATATGAAACAGATTAGCAGCAGAAATTATTGTGAATTGCTAATGAGTGCCATGAATACACGTTAGAGGTGTAATTGACATAAACCCATTAACTGTAGCTAAGTGATGGAGAAGGGAATTTGATTACAATCAAGTGTGACCTCATGGTGAACAGTAATAAATACATTCTCCATATATTTCACCAAAGTCAAACGTTCCGACAGAAAATCAGCTCCATGAAGTGCACTCGAAAATGACCCATGTGACCATTTAAAAAGAAACTTTTAACTGATCTGCCACCTCTAAAGGATAAGACTGCTGCAACACCTTTTAATGCCCATCCATCAGTTACAGACACTTTTATCACATCTTTTAGAGTGTCATACAGATGGGTGAGTACCTTTTAGCGCCCCTGTGCGATAGGCAAACCTGTTCAGTCACATGAGCTAAATATGTGGGGAAACATGTTAGGAAACACAGTGAAAAGGATTGTAATGCGCTGTCCTCTAAATGAAGTTTTTGTTGTTTTACTCAGTTTATCGTTTTTTACTTTGTGTTTTATTTTGTTAACATTTGTCTCATCTCTTTCATTTGCCCACATCCTGTCAAGTTTCCCTCCCTTGTGATCATCTTCCCCGCCCTAATGTGTTTCACCTGTTTTGATTACCCCACCTGTGTGTCATTTCTCCCAGTGTGTATATAGTCCGTGTTCCCCTTTCTCCATTTCATCTGATGTCATTCCCTGACTCTGTCTCTCCTC
This sequence comes from Acanthurus lineatus, assembly GCA_029814665.1. NCBI lineage: Eukaryota > Metazoa > Chordata > Actinopteri > Acanthuriformes > Acanthuridae > Acanthurus > Acanthurus lineatus. The sequence continues at coordinate 8,844,745 of JAPZDV010000021.1, read as the reverse complement.
CTTGATTCTGTTTCTGCTCTCTGTTTGCCTCACAAGTTCACTTTTGGTTTGTTATTTCTTGAGTTTGTGTTTTGCTTTTGGGTCCGTCTTTTGTTTAATCCTGACAGATTCTTGGTTTCACACAGACCTTGAACCCTGATCTTTTAGATGAAAGTCCTGTGTGTAAACTCATCCTTGTCTGATACTGAAGCGGATGTGTTTACATTTGAGTTTATTTTAAGACTTGGTGCATCTCATACTGAAGGAATACCTTGACCTTTCCATTAACATTAGCACTGTTTTTTTTTTTTATTTTCACTCAATCCAACACACAATCTCTGCTGCTGTAAATACTCACTTTAGTCTCTGAATGATCAGAGAGTAGAACTACATATCTCTGATAATATGGAAATGTTCAATTAACTCTCTTCCATCTCTCTTCAAAGTCTCCTGTCAATGTGGGCATGCCCCAAGATGCAGGGATCAAAAGTTCAATGTACAAAAACTGAGGAAACAATCACAACAGTGTGAACAGCTTTGGATCGCACAGCACCCTGAGGACCATGGACATTCTCTTCATTGAAAATAATGTCATTGCTCTGCACCATGTTTGGAAGGAAAATGTCAGGAAAATGAAAACAGATCGTTTTAACAATTTAAATGACTCACAACTGCTGTCTTTTTTTGGTGAAAACAGCACTAAAGGGAGAGTAACAAATTGCTGAAGATAATTCTAAACTTTGATAATTCCCTTTTACATCCATTTACTTTTACTTGTAATATCTGCCAAATTTTTCATTTTAACCGAAGGTAATACTTCCCATGTTTACTGCCTGTGTCTCATTGCCCTCAGAGTTTAGGAGAGTGGTAAATGGAACTCATATCTAATTCATGATATCATACGTGTCAGCCCAAACCCTCTGCCTCAAGGGTTAATGGCTTTCAGCAGTAACAGCCCAAAGCCTGGCCAGGCATGTTAGCGGGGAGCGACACGGCGGGCGTGGTGGCATGACTTCATCACGGGTGGAAAGAGTAACTGACAGAAGGAGGCTAAGAGAAGATGGAGGAAGGAAGAAGAGACTCTTTATGAAAGCACATGTTTGTGTGTGTGGGAGTGTGTGTGTCACATACAGTGAGTCATCTTCACACAGCCTCTACAACACAGATCTGTCTTTCCTCTCCTCCTCCTCCCCCGGCATACCCCCTGCCCTCCCCCGACCCCCTCTCCTCCAGCACTGGTCCACTGGTGTGAGGCATTTTGCTCTCTGGACTTCGTTCCTGGTGATGAGTCGATGTGATTCTTTCTTCCTCTTCTCTCTGGCTCTGTTTCTGTCTCTTTCATTTGCCTGTATCTTCCTCTCACAGAACTCTCTGCAGGAAATGATGAATAGTAAGCTTCTTTTTTTCTTTTCTTTTTTTTTTAACGGATTGAACGGGTTATCTATTATTGAGCAACAGTCAGCAGCCGCTATCTCTATCTACTAGGCTGCTAAAATAAATATGACACAGCACTGGAGAGATTTGCACAGATCTGAACATTCTGAGTTACACATTTACCAGCGAAGCAAGAGCAAAAACCATGGCAAGCCAGTTGTAACTAAAAATTTCATTTTTTGTTGTTGTGTTGTAACATCGTGATTGAATTCAATGGACTGTTTTGGCTGTCTTGCCTTTGACGAGGTGCTGAGTGTAAAATAAAGCTTGTGTGTAACAATCATTGTGATTTTTTTTAAAAATCTTTGTTAGTTTTAATTTTTTTTTAACAGTGAGTTCCAGCATTACACTTAAACTGGATCCAATGCACTTAAATTTCATTCACTGCCTCTGTTTTAGCTAACTATTGCTGTTATTTTGGACTCTGTCCCTTCACTTGTCCAGCCGTTGCCCTCCATGAGTTTCCTGCCTTCACTCCTCTGATCAGCCTCTTGCATGCTCACCCCTTATTAGATAAAATCAGTTTTAATTAATGCAGTCTAACTCTCCACACAACACTTATTTCTTTTCTGATTATCTCTGTTCCCTTGTTTCTGTAGCTTTTCAGACTTGTTTGTCTTTTGTTTTGCTTTGGTTTGTTTTTGGCCATTTCTTCTCTGCACTGCTGCCTTACAGGACTAAATAAAAGATGATTTTGTGGCATTGGCTTGTCATAGATATGCCACTGACCGCTTCATAAGACAACCTCACTCACAATAGTAACACTAAGGCCAAAGAGCCAAGTCTGCAGGTGAAAACCAAGGCAGGATCACTACCTTGTGGAGTTGCCATCTGCAAGGTACAAAGACAGGATCGGGAACACGTTCAGGCATTGTGGGATTTGGCAATGGAAGGCCTGGAACACTGAATGTCACCTCTCTGGGCATCAGAAGCTGGAGCTGGTGTGCAGGGTTGAGCAATAAAAACTGCACAGATATACAGTAGTTGGATTAGCTTCATGCAGTGTTGGCTTGAAGGCAAATCTCCGAGGCTAAATCCAAACACGCAAACCTTTCTGGAGAGCTGTAAACTTACAGTGAAGAGGAACCGATTTTAAACATCAGTCTTTTTACAGTTCATAGAGAGTACTGCTGCATATGTGTACAAACATTTTATAATGCCTTTGTTACTTTTAAAGGAGCTAGTCTGATAAATAACTTCCAGGTTTAGCAACTTTTTAAATCTTAATAATTTTTAATTATAACATGACAAATTTGGACTTTTTTGGACCATCAGGAAAAGGCAAGAAATATATTTTCAAATTTATTATATTTAAATTCAGTCACATAAATGCTGCTTAGAATGGAATGCTTTTCTAACAAGAGTGCACTCTTTCTCTGTAGAGGCTGTTGAGCCTGGTTGTGTTACTTCAAGAGGTAGAATACACTGACAGAACACTGACTCACCATGTGGTCTGGTTCTGGTTTCATCTGGTGCTGCTCAGCACCAGAATTCCTCATTTGGGTCCCTTTCCCAAGATGGTTCAAAACTACTGATCTCTGCTCTGTAACACTCTCCTCATCTCTGCTGGATGTTGGCAACTTGAGGCTACATTGGCCACTACCAGGAAAACACAAATTTTCAACTAAACTCTTGGCAGTCGAGTATTGTGGATGGTTTAGAGGCAGATTCTGACGGATAAGAACTAAGTTAATACTTAGTCTGGCCACTTTAGTGAAGAATCTCCAACACTTGGCTACCAAACAACTTAGCTATACTTATGTACATTTATGTTTGAAGGGTTAGTCTGCTGTTACTATACTGCTAGGAAAGCTGATATCTTGGGTTTAGCTGCATTTATCTTGCACCTTTTTTTCCCAGTTTGATTTCAGCAGTATTAAAGATATGAAAGTAATTTCAACGGAGTAATTTTCAAAGTATCTAATATCTAAGAAGTTCAGATGCTAAGGGTTGTCCACATCCACAGCTGATCAAGTCTACAAGAGGCCTCATGCATGACAGACCCTCTGAATTCAAAGCAAGATGTTCCAATGTTAAAGTAAATGAATATGAAAATTAAGTGAGGTTGGATTTAATTTGTATAAAGAATATGCACAGTGTTAGTTTTCATTCAAGACAAGACATTTGTACACCCAGGATGTGAGAACCATCAGTAAATATATTAGTGTAAATACTAATAATTACTAAATTTAGCATATACTAATAATGTTGACATATATTTATGTTACTGCACATATTAGCTATTTTCTGTCACTGTAATAAATTACAACTGTCAGTACCACTCTGAACCTGTTAAATTAAATACTTGGAGGCGAGTTCCAGGTTACAGAGCATGCATTTGTATTCATGAATGAATGACCAAAGTCCATGAGGGAGGGTGGATATTTAGATTCAGCCCTTGATAGGAGAGTTTCTGCTCTAATCTATCAGGGTGACTGTCAAGGCTGCAGTCAAAACCAATTTAGTCAAATCCAAGGCGGAGTGGAATTGACTACAAGTTCACTTACAGTTAGTTAGGCTAGCTGCTCCTCTTTTTCAAATGTTGATCTTTAATTGTAGAGTAACATTTTAAAGTCTTGAGCACCGTGTCACTGCGCATGCTTTGTCAAAGTCAGGCCCGCAGTGTCTTGAGTTTGAAGTGCAGATGTTGACCTTTTATTTACTGCACTCCATTAGGCTTATTACTTTAATTTGTAATGAATACAGAATGAGTGCAGCGAGTTTTAATGTCAACTAGACTCTCAGTTTGAAGTTTGGGCCCATCAAAGTTTGACATTTTTCACTTTAAATAAAGCCTCCTCTCAGAACAATTAGTTTAATGTAACAACGCCTGGCAGCTAGTTTGGGTAGTCAACACGAGCTGCACTGCCATTCACACATGACATGCCGTTTACCACATCACTGACCAAACACACCCTCATAATTTGGCCATATACTGAAATTGCTGAGATTTTTTTTAACATTGGAAAACAATGTAAAGATGTATAATGACTGTAGCTTTCATCTAAATCAAACTCTAGATTAAACCAAGACATTTAAATTTATGTAAGCGTGAGGCAAAACAAATCTCTGTTGTAAAGGAGAGAAGCAAAAAAGTCTTAAACCAGTCAAGGACATTCCAGAAATCACAAGAAAAACAGAGCTGTAAACTTGTTGTCAGAGAGGCTCTGGGCCCCAGCGGGGAGTAAACACATTGTTTAAAAAAAAACAAAACAGATTTATGGCATTCTTGCCTTTTTGAACTGTGAACTACCACAGTGACACATGACTTAAATCACTTCTGACCCCATCATGTTACAGCTACATGGTGAGAGTTTCAGCTAAGTGATTCACAGCGAGGTCATATCACATCACATTAGATTTACTCGCTGTATGTATGGCAGAAGTAGAGCTTGGATTGGTCATTTGTGCTATTAGAGGATATATCACATTTTAATCTCTTTCATGCTGAAGTATTTTTCTCCAGAAATAGCGTCAAGGTAAAATAAAATGGCTTGGAAAAAAAACTTTTGGACCATAACAAAACACAAACAGTCCATGTTTGCATGATCTTTAGGGTGTTTTGTGCCAGATAAAACTGTGAAGAATAAAGAAATTCACATTGAAAATGCAGGAATGAACAATTAATAAAAGAGAACATTTTAACTTTGAATCTTGATGTAGTGAGGAAGTGCTGTCTTGCATTTTGACTAGATCCGCCGTGCTAATTTGAGAAATTTGGGTCAAATGTAACTTTGAAGCTAAACTCTTTAAACTTCATTTGAACTTAAAATTCCCCCAAAGTTATCCTTGAAGGAGATTCAGAGGTGAGATAAACAACTTTGTCCTTAATTTTTGTCTAGTAAATGACCTGCTAGCATTATTTAAGTCAAAGCTTCTTTTTAATGAGAGATAATGTATAAAATTAAGATTATATTTAATAGTTAAACCTTATTTGCCCTCATGAGTGCTATAAGAACCCTGCAGCTTATGTTGCTGGTAGGAAGGAGCCTGTATTTTAAACAAGAAAAAATTTTAATCAGCATATATCAGTTGAATCTGTATCAAAGGTCAAAATATCACCAGGTTGTCTCTGCATTGTCTGCATTTCCACACTTCTCTCTTCCTCTTCCTTCTTAAATCCTCCTCCCTCTCTGTCTCTTTCTTCCTCCCACCTTATCCCCCCTTTACCTTCCTCTTTCCGCTGGTTTCCTGCCTCCTGTTGTTGGTTTCTTCCCTGAAGCCTCTGAAGTTTAAATTTAGCTGGTGATTCTTCTGGAGGGATCAGAACTTGTGTTGCTTTCTGAGGACGCCCTCAGTGTTAGTAGGAAGCAGTTCAGTCTAATCTCATTTTTTACCGTGCGAGTCCTCTGCTGGAATATTTTTTAAGCATGTACACAACCAAACCAAACACTTGCTTCAAAACCAAAGCTGTACACTGGGATGGTCCAAGAACAGGAAAACATTAAGCTCACTGGAGGTTTATATGTCAGCAAGCTGCAACCCCATCAACAACAATTCAGTGTTAAATTTACTTCAAGAGAGACTGAAAGTATTGATCTACATTTTCAGCGCTTTTCCTCTTTGACTTCATCCAATAAAAGGCTTCATTTTTCTCAATCAATACTCAACCCGTAAAGTATTAAGAGGATCATTTAACAGAAATCCCAAACCATTTTTATTTCCTACTTATTTTAAGCCGATCATTCATTATTAGTTGTATTTGTTATAGTGTTAAGACGTTCAGTGCCTAAACTTGTGTCACTGCCAAATTGCAGTACACATGATGTGAATGTAATTTGTTTGTTGTTCTAAAGACAAAAAATAAAATTATAATTGTAAAAAAAGCAGTGTGTCTGTCCAGAAACAATGGCCCAGTTTTTATTCAAATTCAGCACATCAAGAAAAAAAAAAAAAAAGCAAATGAGAATACATCATTTTTGAAATCACCATGTTATTTTCAGAGACAGAGTATTCATGTCATTAAAATTTATTCTGCAGCTCCGTAGCTTTGATTTCATAATTCTCCTACTTTCATAGAATATCATTATGCCATGCTGACACTTACTGTCACATATTTCCATTCCAAAATGTGGGGGTGTCAGTTGGTTCAACATTTTAGGAATAACATTCATTTTTATCCTGCCAGAAGTCTGATGAGAAGATTGATACCATTCTTATGTGTGAATAAAAAATGTAAAAAAAATAAAATAAAAATATAAAAAATATATAAAGACAGAGCAAGGTTAACTTTGAAACACTTAGAAACACCTGGTCAAAGAGAAACAAATGTAGTAGTAATGTGCTTTAGTTACCCTTAACCTCTAAAACTGATATATATTATGCCTTATTTCTCTTATTTGTGGTAAAAAACGAAATAGAAAAAACACAGGTTGTTGCTTTAGATATGATGGTAGGTAGGTTTCTTTTCACATTAAATAGAGCCAGGTTAGCTGTTCCCCTTGGTTCCAGTCTTTATGCTAAGCTAAGCTAAGCTAACAGCCCCCTGGCTGTAAATCCATGCTTAGCACAGGTAAAAGAGGCATACTGATCTTCTTACCTAACTTACAATAGGAAAGCAGATGAGCTTTATTCCCAGAATGTTTTACTGCTCATAAAAAATGCCAGTGTATTATTGGGTGAGGGGAAAAATAAAATGATTTTGTATGTCAGAGTTGCTGTGACCAGATAAAACTTATCTTATCATCTTGAAAATGTTGACATATAAGTGGGTCAATGAAACATACATACACGGTTTTACTGCTAGATTTTGTAGAGCTTTGAGAATTCTGTGCATAAAGTTGAAAGTAAGCAGTGCGTGGTTTGCTCCCTGTTAGCATGTCACAAATGACACCCATCATAGCTAAAAAATGTCACAACTCTATGTTAATCAGGACAATGCCATTGATTGATGGGTGATCTTTTAGCTTGGATGTTTCCAGCATTGATACACCATTGACATTGTGTCATGATCCATCCATGATCCATAGCTCCACATTTTTAGGTCTTTGTTGTCATTGTTGCTTCAACAACAGGCCTTCTGGAGTTACAAGGTTTTCAGCCTGCAGCAGCAGTGGTGTGAGGAAGCCCCTCACATGAGATCACACCAGTCTGATTCATTCAGGCTCCCTCATTGTCACCGCATAAAAGCGACAACAACAGCAAGAGGGAGGCAGCGTAATGAGCCAAGATAACAGGAGTGTCTCACTCACACACATACACAAACACACACACACACACACACACAGACGCTGACACAGACACAGACACACACGCACACACACACACACCCTTACCCCTGCAGTTAGCCTGCCTCTGTGTTTCAGGACTTCACCTATATGTTGATTTGATGATTTGGCCAAAGGAGGGAGAGAGAAAGAGAGGGAGAAACTCAATTTTGGATCGCCAAGCAACGGAGGACTGTAAAGAAATCTGCTTCTCTCTTTTAATCTCTTTTTAAATCATCTTTGAAAAGATGGGATCACTCATAAAAAAATATCTATCTGTGTGTGTGTGTGAGAGAGAGAGAAATGGAGAGAGAGCTTGACATACAAGAGTATGAGAATGAATCTCTACAGTTATTGTGGCCTACACACACTCACACACACGCAACCTATCTGTCTCTTCTGTCAGTGTGCAGATTTTCTCTCTGCACTGGCCTTGTCTTCCTCTCTGCACAAAGCGGCGTTTCAGAATAGCAATCAGCCTGCCTCATTTGGCCGCTGTCTCCTCGTGTGCCAGAGAATACTTCTGCTCTCAAGTCAAAGTCTGCTCCCCGAAGGCGTCTGAGCTTCCTTCACAGGGAAAATTAGATATTTAAGTGCTTGGATGCTTTGTTGCAACTCGGCTGGTGAAAAGTCAAAAATCAAAAAAACAAAGAATTCACCGATGGTAAAGTTGAACTTGGATTATGGCAGATTGAAATCATTGTTGCATTTCATCTCATCTTCTCTCCTTATCGCCATCTTTTTTTCTCTTTGTTTTCTGTTCTCCAGTAAACAAATGTCAAGTAAACTTGTTGTTGTACAAATCTGAATCTTTGTCTCTGCTGGCTGCGATTTTTAAAAAAAGCTCACAATTTTGCTGATATGAGCATCATTGTAGCTTCTCATGGGGCGGCCTTGGTGCAAAAAATCAGAAGTGAGTCATTTTCCGCCTCTGGTTTACTAAAAGCTCTGACACCAGACTAACACAACCAACATATGATTTAGAAAAATTATTAAAAATAGAAGAGATGCATATTGTAGCAGGGTGTTCTGCATATTTTTTCTCTCTGTGTGTCTCTGTTGCAGTATTGTTGCATCATTTCAGAGTTAGTTTAAGTGCTGAGCTCAGACTGACTCACATGCAGCAGGGCTCAGAAGGTGTCTACAAAATTATAATCTGTTTTAAATTACCAATTGATTATCTGCTTAACACTTCATTAAATGTGTTAGCAATGTCCCTGAGTCATCAAACAGCTGTTCACAGGTTTTTCACCTCTGATTTCCGTCATGTTTTTCTTTTTTTCTTTTCCAAAAAAATATTAACCTTTGGAGTTTCACAAAATATCTCCTCGTCTTTGTCTCTGCTTCCCTTTTTTTTATCACCCCCCTGTTTAGAACAAAGTCTCTTTTTATGCCATGTCTGTGTCTTGACTGTATGCAGAGGCCAGAGCTTTGCAGTCACTGTACAGTCCCCGGTCTTGTTAATATTTCACATGGTAAGAAGCCAGAGCAGACACATGGTTTTATCCCAGAAGGAAAGTCTTCTCCTTATTTAACCTCAGGCACTGAATCTCCATACTAACCAGCACAGACTTAACTAGAGACATGCTGTGTGTGGCTCCCTGGTTGTTCAGGTTTGTTCTTCTGCTCTGTTTTGCACTTCATTGCAATGCAACATGGTTTCCAGTCCGGTGAAAACAGCACGTCTCCAGATTTAGAAATGCTTAGCTTATTTATTTATTTATTCTTTTACAAATGTATGGCCAAATCTACCCTTCTTCTTCAGCTAAATACGCACACAAACACATTCACACACACAATTTACTTGTGTTGGAGCATTTCTAGTGAGGTATTATGATATTGCTGCCACTTTGTGGACCTAAAAAAAGGATCCAAACACTTCTTCCACCACTGGAAACATGGCTGTCACTGCAAACAGATGAATGAGCTTTTGATGTGACTCAACATGAGGTCAACCAGTATGAGTTTCTATAAATTAAATTAAAAAAAGAACAAACAAGTACTCCAAACTGAAAAAAAAACATGTGGATCAGCTCATTTTAACTGCTTAGTAGTTTTTTTGATTCTTTGTTTGAAGGCTTTGAAGTCAAGCTGTTTCAGTTGCAACACCTTATAAATTTAATGTGCAGTTCTAAAAAAGTAGGTGACAAGTAGAAATCCTGCACATTTTTGAGCATGATTCATCTCCTCATCTTTCTTGGATTTCTTTCTTTAGAGGATCATCTTCTCTCTCTTGAAGAAAGCCAGAAATAGCAGTTTTATAGGACAAAAAAAATTTGAAAGTTCAAGCAGTTTGACAACTCACAAAAAGTTCTGGCAAGTTTCCAGAGTGGTGGATCTGTAGGTAAACCCTCCCCCCAAAACCTGTACAAGAACCAGAGATAAAACCTAAAGTGTAAAACAATCATTTCTTGAACCTTACAAAGTAGCTTTGGGGTCTTTTTTTGAGTTAACAAAAGGCTTCCTTGTTAGAAAATTGCTATTGGACAATCTAAAGCATTTCATGAGACACAGAGGGGTGTCAGAAAATGTCCTATTTGACAAGCTGGAATGAGAACATGTTGAACACTCATCTGTAACTGGTCTAAATCCATCCACTTGGGATATTTACCCTAAATGAATGAAAGGAACACATTCAGGAGGATTGTCAGCCTCCATCAAATGCTAACATTTCACATTTTGTGCCACAGGATCAAATTTGACTGGAGATGTGCTGGATTGCTTTATAACACAAAACCAGAAAGAGATTAATGTTCTTCCAGCACAAACAAAACTAATGCTTCAGAGTTTGTCACAAAGACAGATGGAAGACAGATGGAAAATCACTTTCTAGCTGTTTATCCTTTTCGCTAACGTAGAAGAGAAAATATTTGTGTGATGGTGCAACTTGTTCGTAAGAAAGAGGAAGTGTTGTCTCCTGTTAAAAAAAAATTTAAAAATTTATTAGTTTTCTGGAAGTGGGCCCACATCTTAATTTAGGAAATTATCAGTGAGAGCATCACTGGTGTGAATCTCAGATTACCAATCATCTATAATGTTATGTCATTTGTTTTCAGGAATTTAGCATCACAGAGGTGTTGTTTCTTAAGTAGCAATGCTGTATAGATGATGAAGGAGTCTCCGCTGACACCGCCTTGATTGCAGAAAAACAAGTTTATTGCAAAGAAGTCCAGCATCCAACAGGCATCCCGGTTTGCCTGAGAGAAGATTCTACGCCAATATGAATCTCCTCCTGTACATCTCAAATACCCTGCTTATATAGGGTTTGCATAGGTCACATCTTACACAAACATTCCACACAGATGGATATCAACTACTAACCTACTCATGAACCATGCTTTAAAAAGGGTCCCGTGAGAGGAAGAGGCCCCATTATTATCAATAATCTTATTCTTTGGTCACGGCCTCTATCTGAACCTTCCAAATCATATAAAGCTGTATCATAAGACACAACACTACCTAAATATTCTAAAATCATGCGAGGCTATATCATAAGACACCACAAAGGCATCACAAAAATGATTGAACAAAAACTGACGTTGAAATAGCATCAAGATTTTATCCATCCAGAGCAGAGGCTATCTCATCCTCATAATTTTTAGCACTGAATTAAGGCACCTTGAGGTCTCTATACTGTCATGGAGGTTTCCACTCCTCAGCAATAGAATGAGGGGTAAATAATGAAACACAGCATGCACTTAAAAAAACCAGATCATATTTAATATAGACAGTTATTTTTAGCTCTGCTTTTTCAGCACAGTTTACCTAGGCTAATGAAGACTCCGGGGATATTGTAGCCTTAATGGTAAAATGAGGGTCAAAGGTCATACAAGATAGGCAGCTCATCATCATAATCATCTCGTTTCACTATTTATGGCTTTTGAAATGGATTTGCATGACCCAGACGCATATATGGTGTCTTATTTTAAATTGCAATATGTGGGGACCAGATTTAAGAGATTGTCTGGATTTTGAGTTGGCTGTTCTTACAAATATCTGTAAACGCCAAAATATCCTGTATTTCAACATTCTTGGTTCACACTGAAACTAAAATAGTAACTATTATACTTTGAACATCATTGCTTACGCAGATGTTTGTCCTGCTCTGTCCCACTCGTTTTTAGTGACTCAACATAAAACCATAAACAGTGATAAATGTCTCAATTCAACACTGAATTGAATTTACATCCGTCAATCAGTGTATTTGTGTCAAGGCTGTTGCTAACCTATGAGTCACTTCCTGACAAGACCTGTCAGTATGCTAACTGTTAGCTGTCAAGCTGAAGAGAAAAACAATCTTTTCTTAAGAGCTCCAGGAGCTTCTTTCTTCCTTCATTAAATACTTGGTCACAAAATGCTTCATTCATGATGGGGTCCATGCTGGTTTAAAGGTGTGCTTGGAAGGTGCACTAAGCGTTAAGGTCATTGCCTCCCATGGGGATGAAAACGTCCATGGTGCATTCATGTGCGCATGCATAAACATGTGGTACACTTAAGGGTCCTGGCTTGGGAGCTTTGAAAGTATGGACATCTTTACACACCTAATAGGCATGTGGAATACAGTTTGGATGCAGCAGTCATGGTATGAAACAAAAGAGGACCCAAAAGCAAAAACGCCAAGGAATTAACTATCAAAAAACTAACTTTATTTAAAAAGCTGAAAACAAAATCAAAATCACATGTGCAAAGACTAAACTAAACAATCCAAATCTTAGAAACAATAAACTACAAATAAAAAAACAGTCCTTGAAGGACAAGGGGGCCACGCGGGTCAGAGACTGGAACACAGAACCAAAGTGGGAAATGCTGGATCAAAAAAACTAAGACAGAGACAGTAATCATATTAGGGCAGGGCAAGTAATCACTAGAGGGGCACTTGACAGGACACGGGTAATCGAAAGACAGAAGACAAGAGTTAACAAAACAAAAGGAAATAACAGTACTACTTGTCATGATTTGCAGTTTGAGTTGTATTTTTATGATTATTTTGTGTTTTATTACATTACATTAAATTATTAGCAGTTTTTACCAGGTGTGGCTAACTAGCTTGCTATGGAACTTTTTCCAAGGACCAAATTATCAATTAAATGATCGTTTCCTGAAAACCTTTTCTCTTGTAACATTTGACAAAAAACCATGTAATCTTATCACCAAACAGTGTTGTTAGTGAGAAATTTTTTATCTTATACCTTTTTTCATGCGATGACAAGAACTAAGAAGCAGCACAATGTGATATGAAAACATGTTCTACATGTATCACGACTAGTGACTTTTGCTTTGGGCTCGTAGCTTTAGTTTAAGACATTCAAGAAGATGTTGACTGTACTATAAGGACCCATTTTCAGAATTATGTTTTAAAGAATGAGTCAGCTTAAATCAGTCAATCAAGGTTTAAATAAAAGACTTTTTTAATCAAAAAGACAGAGCAAGCATTAGCCTAATTTGCTTGCTAGCTACAGCTGATTAAGTCTACTTGCAACACATCATTTTTTAAAAATAAATGGTAACCAACTGGAAATGAGTCAACTACTTTTGTCTACCTCAATCTGAATCAAAGATAACTTCTTTTAAATATTTATTATGAGTATCAATGGTAAATCAGCCCCTGTAATCACAGAAAATTGCAAGAATGAAAAGCCTGACAGGTGTAACAAGAATAGTCTAACTTCAAGGAATGGTCAATTGAACCAAACCCACACACATAGTAACTTGCACCAAACCTTTATAATATTTAATAGATGGATGAATGATTTTTATTTTTTCCAGGTCAGGAAACTTACTTTGATTTCTAAACAAGCCCTTGCTCTTGATTATATTGAAACAACACACACCCACGAAGCAATGATTGCTGCATCTCTTTGCTAATGTTACTTAGATTAATACACTGTAAGTGGTGAACACACACATTAACAGCCACAGAAATAATCAGCTGCCACCAGAAATATGGCAGATCTATGTGTGGATTTGGGAAGGATTTATGGCAGTCATTTAGGGAGAGGTTCACAGTTGCAGGAGCTGGGGAGGAAACACATGGCTCATGAAAAATAGTCTTTCAATCTGTCCGCCCTGGGAAGAATCTCAAACCCAGGAATCTGATGGAGAGAATGAAATATTATATAAAATGTGAAGTATTCCAGAGGTGAAATATTTTGCTCTTTCTGTCCTCGTTATCCATCTCTTTCTGTCTGCATCTCTACCTCTCTTTTGTCTGTCTTTTCTATCTCTCTCTCCATTGACTGCTCTCTTCATCTCTCTGCCCTCCCAGTGTCTTTCTGTCTCTTCTCTGTCTCTTTATCTCTCCTTGTGTCGCAAGCAGTTATTCAGCATCAAATTAGTCACAGGTGTCAAAAAGGAGAAGAGGACAGAGACAGATAGCATGGAGATGAGGAGATGGTGGAGGGGCATTATCTATCTGTGAGTTTGATTAAAAAGCAAAGTGAAATAACAACTTTTAAGATGCGATGCACTTGAGAAGAGGTTTGTAAAATGTCACAACAACTTCATACACTGCACCCCCGGGAAATACTGCGAAAGGTGATGTGGAGGATGATATAAGAATTTTAACAACTCATCGCCTCATGGGAGTTTTAATAGAACAAACTCAGTGCTGGCTCTATCATAAACATTAAGGAGGCTGTGAACAGCAGAGAACATGATTCATTTGATTTAACTTTGGCCTTGATAAAATAAAAGTAGAGAAATTAAATTATTTTTCATTTAATTTGTGTTGCACAGAGTGGGAATGACTCTTAGAACAAACTATGAAGTTATTGAGGTGGAGATATGAAAGCTGAATAAATAAGATGATGGGCAGAAAGAAGCAAAGTGTGCTTGCTAGAAATTTTGTATATGTGCACAAAATTTGAATTGCCTTTGTCAAGTACAATCTAATAACTAGGAAAGATTGGATTTTAAGGACAAAAGCATTAAAGTCATTTTCCTTAATAAAAAATACACAGTTTACTCTAGAATGTGGATGCAAAATTCTTATTGATTCTTTCTTTTGAGTTTTTTTCAGCACCATCAGACCCATAGCAAAAATAATTGGTTGGGAGCCCACAAACCCATAATGAGCATGTGTGGATTGAGGAAAAAACTAAATTGAACTTTTAAGTCCAGCATGTGGGGATCTCAAAGAAAATCTGACGATGCAAAAGGTTTGCGATGCATGAAATGTAATGAAATGAAATGAAATGTAATTTATTTTTGAACATGAGAATCAACAAGGAAGCATTTTTTACATGACATTTCTCATAGAAAAT
>JAPZDV010000021.1:8792440-8829764 GCA_029814665.1 Acanthurus lineatus | reverse complement strand
ATAATAATAATAATAATAATAATAATAATAATAATAACAATAATAATAATAATAAACGGATCAATAAAAATAAAGTTAATAAAACTTTATTTTTATCTTTAACACCTTATTCAAGAAAGTGCATATAAAACGATATCTATATCCACAGTAAACCTACTGTAACCTTCATGATATTTTTATTAACTCAGCATAAGTAACATAAAGTAACATGAGGATTTATGAGCAATAACATTTCAATTTGAATAATAAAAAGAAACTTTAAACACTCGATCTTCTCCTAGGCCTATGTAGATTTAATTTAGGCCTATCGACGTGAAATGTGTCCAACACGCGCTCGCTAGCCATATGCTGCAGGTGCACGCGCTGTTCTGTGATCAAGTGTTCTAAGCTGCAATTTGATGCAGAGAAACTTTGTTATTAATTATAACATAAACTTGCTTTTGCGCAGGAGAAAAGTTAAAAAAAAAAAAACTTTTTTTTCCCTGAACTGTTGCCATGTCTTCCATTTGGTGAATACCAGATTTGGTAATGGGGAGTGTGCATTAATTTCAGGCTATTGTTGGCAGGCTCGTGGGCCGAGGTGTTGGATGGCCTCAATGAAGCACGCGCTGTCAGCTGGTGAGCGCTCACGGGTCCCCGCCGTGTCCCCGAGGACCTTATTCGAGAGGGAACACACTTTTCCAACTAAAGAAAGACCTGCACACACACACACATACACACACGTCCGTACACCTCCTTCCCCCAGCTCCTTCCTTTCTTTCTCTTCTCCATCGACCCACACAAACACGCGCATGTGGACGTGGACGCACACACACGCACTCACTGGCTGTGGTAACTTGTCCTGCTGCGTGACTCAGGCTGTTTTCTTTTTTCTCTTTCCCTTTCTTCAGCTTATTTGCGACTTGTCTACGTTCAAAAGTCTGGCGGACAACAGGGCATGGTACAAAAAAAGGGAAATAAGCCCTTTACGAAATTATTTATGAAAGTGAGTTTGTTACCTGTCACTGCTCTGTCTCCCACCTACTGTTTTTAGCCAATCACAATCCGTGCCCCTTTGCTCGCCCCTTGAAAGCTTGGAATAAAGGGAAATATAATGAGGATGCTGTGCTAAATTATTAACAGGATTTATGCAGGTAGAGCTCTATCTGAGTATGATCAGACAACCATCTGCATCGAGGTTGTGTTGCGGTGAAAAGAGATCAAGTTTCGGTAAACATTTTAAAGGGATACTGTAAAAATATAGCAGCAAATTGCTATCCTTTATTTTTAAGAAAATAAACGAGTAATCATAGGAGGTTTTAACGAAATGTTTGATGAGGTAGCAATCATTTATCACAATAAAGATATTTTAATGATGACAGTTCTCCTTTTTGTTTCTGATCAGTTCCGAAAAGGTATTAAAACTTCCCTATTCAATTACTTTGACACAACCCGCAGGCTAAAATAATTTGAATGTATTCTTCACAAGAAAGAAAGCCGAGCTTCTATGGACGTTTTTAACTTTAACGAAAGTTTTTTATTTATTCATTTATTTTTAAGCATCCGTATGTTCCATGCAAATAAGTAGTCTTTCAAATGCGGGTAGCCAGGAAATCCATGACCGTGACTGCGAATTTGCATAACATTTGCCTTTAAATTCATGGATGATCGCAAAAAAACAGCTATAGCCTATTTTTATATGCAGCTTTAAACGGGGTCTTCAAATAAAACACATTGATGATTTTCTGAAAATTTGGTTGTATTATATCTGATCTGCGATTGTAAAATATTGTTCTGGCTTTATTTCTTTAACCAATGGTGGTACTGGAGCAGGAGGTAAAACAGCATATCTTCAACAGGTGGGAAGCTGGTCAGGTTGAGGTTTCACTGTTTCACGCACATTAATTATTCACGCATGGACGTTACGAAAAATAACAACTGAGTGGTGGAGTTTGAGAGAACCTGACACGCACATTGACGCGTGTGGAGGCTGTTGTGAGCAAAAGAAAAGAAAGAAAATGGTGTTTTTCACTCTGTCTTTACCTCTACAGACGTTTCTTTGAGGTCGTCAAAGACTCATTCATTTTCTCTTTACGGGAAGGAAACGTCATGAATCGACTTGAAATTGTGTGTATGTTTCGGCTCTGTCCTTACAATCCCTCTTTCAGGTCGTCACAAGCCATGTTGCCACAAAGTGTTGCAGTATGAGAAGCTCCCAACTTTCAAGATGGCCTTTATCTTTAACTCCTCTGACAAATAACTCCAAGTGCACCAGGCAAAAAATAAAGTAAAATAATGCAAATGTGCAGCAATTAACTGTACTGAAACAACCTTCTTTGCAAAGTAGACCTTGTAAAATCAATAGGCAGCACTAGGGAAACTAAAGTAACTGTAACTTCATCATGCCTACAAGCAGATTTTTGTAAAGTATGAAACTTTGTTATTTTACAAATAATGAAAACAATGTCAATTTTATTTATAAATAATAAAGCTAAAAAAATACAACACCTTCTGAATGCACTTCCAGATGATGTTTTAAGACTCTAAAGACATGCTCATTTCAATACATATATTCAGAACGTGTGCATTCCACAGCTTTCTTTTTTTAATGAAAAGACAGGCACTTGCATTTTGAATGAGATATGGGGAGCCGAGCTGTGTGCTGTCCAAAAAGCTACGGGTCTCTCTGGGGACCCAGAACAAAAGGCAGAACTGGGCCATAGTCTCCATCTGCTGTCCCAGAGAGTGAGCGGGAGAGGGTGGAGAGTGAGGACACCATGGGCAGATAGAGACAGAATAATGAGTGAGAGGGAGGGGAAAAGAGAGAGAAGACAGCGGCAACAGGGGACATGATGTGTAGTTACAGGGAGTATGAGTATGCAAGAGGCAGACAGACAGACACACAGACATAGATAGATCAATAGATGAATAAACAGACAGACAGAGCAGAGTTCCAGTTGATTATGTTCAGATCCATGTGAGTCATTTAAGTTAAATAAACTGCAAATTGACAACCATAACTGTCTCTTTGTGCAATCTTTTCCCCTACATAGCCCTAAAGCCCTCACCTCTCGTTAGCAATGACTGCCCTGTATTATCATGTACCGTAGCGTAACCAAAAGTGATCACACAAAAAAACACATACACAATGCAGCTGTGATGCAATGAGCACCTGTTGCGGCCGCATGCTCCAACTCTATTGTGCCTTTAATTGTTAATGAGTTTCCTTGGTAGTGCTGTAACAGTCAATCAAACAAAGTGTATTATTTGTGTTTGCACAGTCATTTTTCACATGTTGCTGCTGTTGCAGTGAAATTAAAGGGAAAGCAGAAGTTATAAACAAAATGTTCGTTAGATTCTGATGGAAACAGGTCTCACTATCTGTTGTAGAGGAACCTGCAAAATGTTGCATTCACAAAAAATATGTTTTATGTATATTATTGGATATTTGACAAAAAATATGTGTAATTCATCTCTTCTAACATTGTAACTTTCACTCTAAATATAAAATGTGTTTGAATTACCAGTATTCATTTTTAACTGTAAAGTTGTCCAGTAAAGCAATTTGGTTTGCTGGCATGGAAATTAGACCAAAAAAAAAGATTTCACATGAAGGAACACTTAAACAAAAAAAATTAAAACAAAAAGTCATAATAAAAAGTTTCATCGAAATGCACAGAGCAAAGTAAAGGGAACAAGAATTGTGTATAAGCACTTGCTTGATAATCACTAAGATAATCACTCAAATAATTTAGTTAAGCAGTGACAAGAAGCTGCACCATTTTATGTGCAAATCAAGCAATTCAGTTATATGAAATAATAACTAATCAGTCTATTTGCTGTATCTTCAAAGTTCTTACATGTAATTAGTTAAAGAATTTCAAACAAATCAGTTTGAAAGTTACACACAACACCTCTGTTTGTGTCACATCAAATTTTGTGAACCACAAGTGTTTACATGTACAAAGTAATATGTACTTATATTAAGTGCTAAGTACAAAGTATTTTATTTCCTATTTGAGATGTATTGAAAACTTATAAAGTCCCCAAATTTCAACATTAGGAAAAAATCTTTGAAGTAACAGAAAGGGATTAACTGTATCACTGTTTTTTTTTCTTTTTTAGCCTCCTGGTCAGAATCTCAGAACGATATCAATGTGACGAACATATTTAATAAACTGGGTAAAATTTTGTGTTATTTTTGCAGAATTGAAACTTTGGCAAAGAGTCACTGCAAATGAATGATAAAACATAATTGGATAACGCAACTAAATCTAAAAGAAAAAATACCAACAACTTTGTTGAACAGCTGAAACAGAACTTGTTTTAAAATTCTCATTCTGCTAAAAACACTGCTGTAACTAAAACACTGAATTCACTATCTTAAAAATATTAGATGGGGATACTTAACATTTTAGTGGCCAACATTACAAGTCAGGGTACAAACAGTAAGCCCCATGCAAAATAAATATATAGAGGAAAGATAAAAAAAATGTACTGTTATGATTCAACATGTGACAGTTCTGCAATCAAAACTGTTGCCACACTGACCCTTTTTTTCCTTTTAAAGAGGGCCCAAAGCTGAGGGCTTTACATCCTCTAAAGAAAAGGCGTTAAACTATTTTGACAAAACACATCCTGTGGTTTTTATGATGACAGCAGCCCATCCCTTTAAAGCATGTCTATCTGCACATACACATGCTAACACTGTCACACACAGCAAAGACACACTGTCACAAGGAAGAAGATCATTTATCTCCGTGGTTCTCTCCATGAAAGACATCTATGGGTGAAGCAGGGTCTCTCAGGGCTTTGTTCTGGGCAGGGTTCAGCTTTTTGTGTCTGCCACCTTCAAAGCAAATGTACATGAACACGAACATGAGGCTTCTTGGGTAACCAGCCCATTGAAGAGTAGCACAATGGTGCTACCAATTATCCACAATGCTCAATGCTCCTGTGGAATCAGTTACATGGCCTTGTGCGTGTTTGTGTGTGTGTTTGTTTTGTGTGTGTGTGGTAGATTTGCATGTTTGAGGAGCGACAGGTTTGATATGCGTACATGAGGGTTTCCATGTATGTTATTCTATGTATATTTTTATTCTTAGTTTTAGTGCATGTGTCATTTTTATTATCTTTTAAATCACTTTCTAAAACTCATCTGCTCATCTTTTTCTGATGTCCCCTTTTTAGTGCCGTTATGCTGTGAACTTTGAATAATTTGCATCTTTCACCCCTGTACCCTTCTCTTGTAGTGCAATGCAAACACCCAAGCTGCAGGTTGTGAAGGGTGTGTTTGTGTGTGTGTGCGTGTGCCTTGGCCTGTGCTTGTGTGTGTGCGTGTGCGTGTGCGTGTGCGTGTGCGTGTGCGTGCGCGTGTGCGTGTGCGTGTGCATGCATCTCTTGCAAGGAAACCTCCTCAACTTTTGATTTTAAAAAAGTGCAATGCAAACACCCAAGCTGCAGGTTGTGAAGGGTGTGTGTGTGTGTGTGTGTGTGTGTGTGCACATCTTTTGCAAGGAAACCTCCTCAACTGCAAGGCTATTTACTACCTTTGACACAGTATGACTTCCAGCAGAGTCAGGTTACCATCAGCATGCGGCGGCCGGCCCTCCTCAGCTTAGGAGGAGACCTTCACTCTGACTCTGCACACATGAAATGAAACCTCTGGAAGCCTCGGAAGTGATTTGGCTGGAGGTGCTTTTCCATCTTTTTCACACCTTGGAACATGAGAGGTGTGTGAGAGGATGAGAGTGCAGATAGGTAGGTTGTTCTTACGTGTGTGTGTGTGTGTGTGTGTGTGTGTGTGTGTGTGTGTGTGCGTCCTCAAACACGAGAGTGTGCTTCCACCACCTACACACCCGGCCACTCACTTGACACCAGACGTCATTTTCGCCACACGTAACCTGTGTTGGCACCCTTCCAGATCCACGTGTCTTGTGCGTACATGTGTACATACAAGAACATGAGCCATGTGTCACTGATTACTAATTTGATGAGTCACCAGAGTCTTGTTCGAAAGGTTATGCAAGCGACCACACTTTGTTTTTGTTACATTTCAGGTACCTGTGCGAAAAAGTTGAAACTATTAATTAATATTGATAAAAAAAATTAAGAGGAGGAAGAATTTAAATGGATTAAATTTGGAGAATTTAGATAACTATGTAAATGAGCTCCATTTATTTATTTATTTATTTTCAAATTTACTATCTATTTGTATTTTTAACTCTGACCATCAAGATGCTGAGGGTCGGACATATACAATCACAACAGATGTAAGTAGGCCTTGGGTCAGATTCAGGACATTTTTTTTTTAACTTTGCATGTTCTTCACTTGATTGCATGGGTTTCTCCGGTTACTCCAGGTGTTTTAACCCATTACCAAAAAATATGCATATATGTTAAATAACCTGTCTGTGACCTGACCTCAGCATTGGCGTATGGCTGGAGTCAGTCCCATACAGTGGCTGCCCACTGCTTCTCATGGATGAATTAAACACAAATCATCTGTGACACTTTGTTGTCTGTAACTGTCTGTAACGAATAAAGAATTCTGTCTTCCAGACTGTTAATGCATGGAGTAGCCATGTTGGATTTTGAGGTTGATTTTGAGAGTTTCTGAAGTTCTCTTGAAATTCCAAGTCAGAAATTAGGCCTCAGGAAGCGTTCTAGTTGAAATTTTCAAAAAAATTACTTACCAGTTTGAACTGAATACACCTTAAGTCTTAGCACAAACAAGAACATCACAAACAGAGAGTAGAAGGAGAGAGAGAAAGATAAAAAAATAATGAGGACTGATGTTTAATCTCCAACTAATCACGTATGTGTAGCTTTCCAGTGGCCACTGATGATTCTTCTGTCTTCATGTCAATGCAAAGTGGAAGGCAGAACATCACAAACACTAACACTTTCTGTAGCCGCTAGCAGAAGATAGTTCTCTTTCCTTTTCTTTTCTTTCCTCCTATTTTTGCTCCCTCTCAACTGTTAAGTTAACTACATCTCCTCTCCTCTCTTGTCCTTTCTGGGCCCATTGTACAGTTGCCCCTGCAGATCTCCTTTCAGCTAGCTGCCCTACTCAGGTGAGGGATACAGTATATTGAATGAGATTTTGCTTGTATTTGATTCCACTCCTTTTCATAGTGGCTGAAAGCCTGGCCTCCATGCTGCCCCCCTCTCCCTCCCTGTCCTGTCCAGTTCCCAGGGGACCCCCACTCTTTCCTGGGCTGGCCAGGGTGGAGCAGCATCAGAGTGGGGCAAGTAGGGAACAGACAAGGGTATCGCTTACAGCCTTCCTCCCGCACTCACACAGAACACAGAGCACAGACAGCAACAACGCACCCCCTCATTTTGCCTGTCTCCCTCTCTAAGGCGCATACAGACACACAGTGGTGTTGGCACATGCCCAAATAAACCTGGACTTGCACATCTTTTCCTCCATCTTTCCAGTTAGAGATAAATGTCCTGTCATTTCAGTCCTCTTCTTTACAAACTGTTCACCAATCCAGGAAGGAGGCAGGCTACAATGGGGTTGTGGAAAGCCATTTCTGTTCACTGAAAGGTAGGCAAATGAGATTTGATGACTAAGAGTGACACAGGAGTTTAAATGCAGAACAGACTTGTAGACTTCCTAATTTTTTTTCTATATCATACCATCCTCTTGCACTTTTCCCTAATCTCCCATATCTGTAAACTTTCTATGAAAAAATGGAACAATAGCTGCAACATCTAGTGAAGAAGAAGAAGAAGAAGAAGAAGAAGAAGAAGAAGAAGAAGAAGAAGAAGACAAAAAAGAGGGATGCAGTACCTGTCTAAAAGGCTAAAAGTTTGTGCCTCACTTCATAGAATGAGGCCTACCCACACTTAATGAGGAGCAATGTCAGTTTAAAGTCCTGTTTTTTTAAGATATGTCACATGGATTTCAGTGTGTCATTTTTTACAAAGATCAAGAACTAAATATCCCCCTTTGTGTTTTCATCATAGACTGTATCATTGGAGCCATCATGAAATCACACACTTGTTGATGGAGTACAGTTTTAAGTCTCCAGTTTTTGAAATCATGGCTGTTGCCTTTCTTATTTTTTGTGTTTTTTTGGCTGCTTTGATACCACTGATTATGCAGTGCCTAACTGACAGCTTGCAGCTGCTATCAGTCAAAGTAGCCACACCCTTAGTTATGCATAACTTGAAGCCTTAATCTAATTTAAATGAGTGAGTTTTTTAAAAGGTCACAGTTGTCATAAATGGAGAAATTAGTTATAGAAACGGAAACTGTTCTTTGCACCAGACAGTATATGTTAATTTCTGCTGTAAAGTTGTGCATTTCAGTAAGACAGTAAATAGGAACTGATTCATTTTTGGAGGAAGCCTGAAATGGCTATTTGAGAAACAGCAAGTTTGGCACCTTTGTGTTGACGTCATTCACTTACATAATGTAGGAACCAGTTAACCAATAACTTCTGTTTAAAAATTTTAATTCTAGAGGTGATTAAATTGTAGGATTAATTATGCCTTCCGACTCAGACAATTTGGCCTTGACTAAATGGAACAGGAGTGTACAGTGCTAAGGGTGGCAGGGCTTTAATCTCAATGGTAATGGTATGCTGCAGAATGACACAGGTGCATTTTTGCAGAAAAATTGATGCAGAGGCATGAACCATTAATCACACACATACACACACACACACACACACACACTCTAAAACAAACAATTGCATAAAGAACTGACTCTGTCTGTGCTCCCTTTTTGACAACAAGCCATGTACTTTCACGCCTTTCACCTGCTGCATAAACTAGCCAGATATATCAAATAACATTCCTGTTCAATGCCACAGCATTAAGCTTTAAACAACACCAATCATGATGTGTGAAACACCCTCATATCAAGTCCAGAAACAAGTTCAGTAAAAACCCTGCTAATATACTATCTAAAATTTTGATACATTCATGTCTTGGTTCAACCTGTGTTTAACCTTTAGTTATATCTGGGCCCCTGTTCTTGTATGAGTGAAGAAAATCGGAAAGGTCAGAGAAAAGAATGAATGAAAAATGAATGAAAAATGAATTTAATATTTAAAATATTAACCTCAAGTGCCAAAATAAATCTTTTAAGCAGGTGTTATAACGTAAGATTTTTTTAATGTATCCATTTGTATTCCACTCTCTCAACTATAATGCATCCAGTTAAAATGATGATAGCCTACCACACTCATACCAAGTATTTAGAGTTACCTAAGACATTATGTTTGGTTAAGTGTTGCTTCTCTATCAGTGCCGCAAGTAATCAGATGGACTCTGAGTCTTGAGGCAAAGCCCACCCAACCACACACATCACCCACTTCACAAAGGAGTGGTGCTATCATGTATTTCTCGAGTGGTCTTTTTACACACAATAGCTGCAGGGCATATATAGAAACAACAAGCCCCCTACTAGATTAGAACAGCAGCAGACCACTTCCCACAGTGAGGCAACATGGATCTTTTCAACTAGACAGGAAATGTAACAAGAAATAGCTCAAATACCTTTACTCAAGCTTTCATCGAGAGCTGTTTTTAAAGTTGAAATATAACTACTAAATAAACCCCCTTTAGATGGCCTTAATTCTATCGGTGTCTTATATTTGTTGTCTGTTGGTTGGTAATGCCTGTAGGGCATCTTTAAGAGTAAAGGACACTTAATGAAACACAAGATCTCAGCAGGATAACACAGCTAATATGGCTAGACATTTCCTACTGCTGTAATGGATTAGCAAGCCCCTCTGCAGGGTAACACAAACATATAAACAATGGTGGTTTGACTGACTGTGAGATCAGGCTCATATTCCACCTGTTAACTTTCCCATTTCCCTCTTCAATTTAGGAACTAATCAAGTTTTCCAGTTGCATTGATACTTAGTGTCTTTTAAATGCCTTTTTTTCTGTGAAAATATGTTTATGGATTTTTGGAAGAAAATCCAAACGCAAACCCTACAGACTTAAAGAGACAAGAGAAAAGAAAATCCACTTTTGTTGCAAACGCGAGAAATTTTCTCAGCTCATTGAATGTTTGTTTGTAGCTGATGTGGCAGTCCTTATCTCCATCCTCCTCCCAGATTAGTGCTTCAGTCTGCCTGTTTTCACACCATTAGGGCCAATCCACATCCTCTTCACTAGGAGCACCGGGGGCTCCCCTTGAGATCAGTGACGCCTCACTGACCACATCAATCAATCATTCTCTCTCTGACTACCTCTCTCCTGCTCCCCTTTGTCTCTCTCTGTATGTCTCTGTCTCCATATCTGTCTGTCTCGCCTACACGACTTCAATATTTGTCTCATCCCTCTTTCCCACACATGACATGAGGAAACACTCATAAAAACACACTTAAATGTTGTAAGGCAGGTAGGTGCTCTGGCTAATAATTTATTACATCAGAAAATAGCTGTTTAAAAACATGATTAAGCTAATCATCTTTTCTAAGAAAATCTATTTTCTCTAGTTTCTAAAAATATAACAATCAGATCCTGAGAACAAATGTTGGTGTTGTATGTTTCTACAAACTGCAGATATGTTGTTACTAGAGCTGTCACAGTACCAGACTTTCAGTACAATATTATGATTGCCTCAGAAATTAATGATAACAATGCTATTGTGATATCTATAGAAAACTTTTAAAAAAACGATCATGCAATCATTCAAATTACACTTTAAGCTGGTTATGGTGTGTTTTGCCTCTTTTGGCAAATAAATTACATTCAAAATACAAGTATATGGAGGTAAAGAGAGTCTGTAACTTGTACATAACTGTACAAGAGAAACATTTCAGTATAACGAATTTTGCATTTTTATGGTGGGTGACAGCCATTGATAAGATACATTAATGCCACCTACTATGACAAAGAGAAAATAGAGAGAAATTACTGACAGTATTATTGTAATGTGCCACGTGTCAACCTAAAGCAGTCATTTATTCGGCAGTCTTCTAGAAAAACTATACTTGTCTTCATAATGGGGTCAGCTATGCAAAATGTGTAAGAGAAGTGAGGCGACAATAGAGATCGGTTGAACTTCTACTCCTTGTGTAGCAAAGGGTTTTGTTCTTACATTGCCCTCATGGGAGGTCAAGCACTGTGACAGGCCATACATGTGTCCCATGTATTGTGATAGTAATATAGGTCTTTTCAGTGCTTCTGTGCTATTTTAGACTTGGCTCAAGTAAAAATCTTTGTAGCTTTTTCTATGTCCCTTTTTTTTACTTTATAAACCATTTGTTATAGATATTTGTGTAAGGCAACTTTGTGAATTTCCTCTGCACTTGTTTGCAAGCCTCACCTCCAAGTTCAGCCATGTCCATCTTTCAACTCACAATGTGTTTGTCATTAAATCTTAAAAAAGTCATTATTTGACACAAAATCTATCTGATCAATGGGACACAAAGCTGTGAAAACTCTTCATGAACTGAAACTTTTATTCTTTAAGGCTGAAATTTACCATGTAGGTCATGTGCTTCTAGGTTTTGTGTGTGAATGCATTTGATATAGAAACGATGCAGAATATATCTATTCTTAGCCTGTAAATTTGTCTCTGTTCACATGCCAACATGGTTGTTAGTTGGTGTTACGATTAGGGTTAGTTGATCCAGCACTCATAAAAAAAATGAGACAAAGCTAAAAAGCTTCAGCCGTCTGTTTCTTGATTCTTTGTTTTGTATGCTCACTGCCTTTCAGCATACTCTGTTGTTATTCTGCCGGCCTCCTTATCTATCTGTAGCCTTACAAATCTGCCATAGTTTCTCTTACCTGTTTGTCTGTCTGCATACCAACTGGTCTGCTACTCGGTTTGCCTTTTTACCTCTCAGTCTGTATGTCTGCCAGCTAGGAAAGGTCAGTACTAAATGGGCTGAGTGTAAACAATGCCCTTGGTACCCAGGACAGGGACAGCTAATGTCCCACAGCCGACATTCTGCCACTGCCGCATGTGATGTGTGGCCAGCCCTGCCTATTCATCTTTACTGTTCTCCCTCTTCCTCCCCTCTGCACTTGCTGCGTCTGTTTCTGTTTTTGCCGCCCTTTTCTGCTCTACTCCACCTTATTGTTCTGCTCTTGGCCACTTCTCACTTTTTTCTACCACTCTACTTTCCCTCTCCCTGCCTTCCGTCTCAGTGTCCATCCTTCCTTTACCTACCTCTCCCCATCAGTCCCCATCAGGGGGAACCTAATAGGAAATCAAAGTTTCTGGTGGAAGAATGGAGTGGGGCTCAGCATTACCGTCCCCTGGGTCCTCCCTGCTGAAAGAGGAGTGCAGAAAAGACTCTATACTGGCACTGTGGAGGGGAAGGTTAATGCAGCAGATAGTCTTTCCCCTGGTCTCTTTCTGTGTCTCTTTATCCATTCTTTCTTTCTCAGACACACTCTGTCTCTCTTTTTAGCTATTTTCCCATCTTGTTACCTTTCAGTCTCACCCATAATCACACACACACACTCAACGCACATGCGTTCTTTTATTCCACTCAAAGAGAGATTGAATAGTGGGGCAGGTGAACTCAGCTGCCCCTGGCCCGGTGGTGCTTGTTGAGGTTGGATTTGCAGCCCGCCGCTGCACCGTCCGTCCTTTGGGATGCAGCGTGTATGGTTGTGAAATGGATCATGTTCGTCTGTGTCTGTGTGTCTGTGTTTTTGTGTGTGTGTGTGTGTGTGTGTATGTGAGTGAGTGTGTGTGCCACCCCCAGCCCAGTACGGCACGCACCCCTGCCCTTCAAAGCACTGCCTATGTGTAGCAATTGACTCCATGGCCCCTGTAAGCTCAGGTACTGCTGCCTTATCAAGCATGTCATGAGGTATTTATAAAGGCTGTTCCTGTGCATTGCTACATATGGAAAGATGTCTCCTATTTAAATGATAAGAAGATTATTGAATATAAAATATCACTACACAGACACACCTTTACATTAAAATATAGTTATTTTTTTCACAATCTACAATTACATTTACAGTGTTATGTATTCATTTTAAAACATTACTTTATGACTGTGTTTATATCTAGCATCAAAACTAATTCGACCTTTCAGAACCCCTAAAACAGGATAAAACACTACTGGCCATGTTTTAGTTTGGAAACACCATATCATATTCTGGACCGGCACAGATAGTTTTGGAAACACAGGCACTTGTGTTTGCTTCCTGATGGGGTTTCAGTCATGGTGAGGACATTCCCATGTGACTCCTTATCTATATTAACATCCATATAAGAGTTCCATCTTGTTTTTGTCATTGTTGTTCTTCCTCATAGTCCTTTCTTCCAACTAAGCCACCAGCCCTCTGCTTTGGGTTTACACCTGCACACACATGCCCAACTTTAACAGTCATGTGATATGTATTTTCAGACATGTTAGTCTGGACTGAAATTATTTCTTAAACTGTGTTATAATATTTGTCTGGTTTGAATTTGTGCTGTTTTAGCTGTTAAGCATACCCGAGGCTGAGCAATTTACATCCTGCTGTGTTAAGCTGCTTAAACACTCGAGGTGGAAAAGATTAAACAGTGTAAGTGCCTCAGGGTTAGGGGGAGCTCAGGGAGCGCCGGAGGAGAGTGCAAGGGGGAGAGTGGTATGAAATTAGGTGGAGCACAAGAGTCGGAGCAGGAGGCAGTTGCACAATCAGGATAGAAAAGCATGAAGACTGAGAGGCCACATGCAGGAAAAAAGAGAGAGGATGCTGTAGCTGAATCCAGATTCCCAGGAAGCAAACTCCGACCCTTAAAATTTCTTTCCTCCCTGGTCTCTTCATACCTCCCCTCTCCTACTCTTCACTCCTCCTCTCACGCCTACACACCACCCACCTGCCCTCTGTGCTCCCCCACAGGAAAGTTCGGATTCTTGGAAGGTGTTGGGTGTCTACAGTGTCACAACTAAACAAAACCATTTGAAAACAAAGTGGGCCGGTGAATGTGCCGGCGCAATCTGACCCCTCTCCCTTTGTGGCTGTAGAGAAAAACGGCCTCTCAGAATCAAGGGGATGGAGGGCGGGCAGGGGGAGGCACACCATTTCAATCCACAGGTTATCCCCCTATCCACCCACCCAGGCCTGCTTTTACCACCACCTCCTCTCCTCTCCACCCCACACACACCCACACTTTTAAGTGCACCCTTCAAAGGTGAGCATGCTATCTGAGGCAGAGCTATCTGTGTTACAGTACCTCCAAGAGTAAGATACTCTCTCCTTACCTCTCTCTAATTTTTTTTCACTTTGAAGTCACTTTTATTTGCTGTATTCCCATTTAAGATTTTTTTAATAAGTAATTTTTCTTGTAATAATCTGGCAGACCTGTAATTCAAGACTGTGTCGCTCACCTTCTAAAAGTGGGTAATGTGGGATTCAAGGTATATCAGATGTGACAGTTTGACAAGTAAACAATACAAGAATGAGTCAGGCATAAATAAATGCCTCAGAGGAAAGTTATGAGTAAGTGACCACGTGTAGCATTTGTATGACGAGGTGAAGATGACGTTCTGAGTCATGCCACTATTTTCTATGTAATATGAGAACTTTTGAGATAAACACTCAAAGGCAAGAAATAGAAGAGATTACTCACAGTCATGTGCTCAAACAATGCATGCACTGTTTAATTACATAAATGTCTACAGCTTTCTGTGCAGGACAAGGAGCTGTTAGCAACGGATAGGTGGATATATATTTATAAAATTAACTCACACACTTTGCCCATGTGGACTAAAGACCTTTAAGCCTTCTTGTTTGTGGATTTTATGTTCATCTTACCATGACAATGTTGACATGCATCAGTGTCATTACTCGGCAATCCATTATTTTACTATTTTTGGTATGCTTAGTTGAGTCTTTTTTTTATTATTGACTGTGACAAACACAAAGAAGTAAATAGGTCATCTGTCTTGTCTCTGCTACAGATTATGGGAAAGTAATGCCCTCTGTTTATGTGTGTGTGTGTGTCTGTATGCGTGTGTGTGTGTGTTTGTCAGTGTGATGAACTGTCTGTCAATCATAGTAAGAGTTAATTATTTCGTCCCCCCACTGGGTGTGAGTGTGTGTCAGGAACTCTGACCCAAAGACCCAGGGTTGGGTCACAAACACACACTAATACACACACGCAGAGACACACACAGAGACACACACACACACAAATGTACTCAAGTGGAGAGGTCCATCTAGCCCTGACAAGGATGGTCCATTGACCACCTGACTAATCACTTTACTAACCAGGATGAGGTAAGTGTATGTGTGTGTGTCTTTTTGTGAGTATGCTCACACAGCACTAAAACAGGAGTCTCTATTGTAAGCTAAGTGAAACAGGACTGTATTTGTTTGTTTTCTTTATTCTTTTTTTTTTTTTTAAAAAGACATTTGTATATGTTGGTGCATACAGTATTAATGGAGATATTTAGCATGGATAATAAGAGCAAGAATGTTTAGCTCATGATGAGTGTACCTTATTTGGCAAATTTGTTATGTATACAAAATCGTGCATTTAGAAGTAGAATTATGCCTGCTATAGATATCTAGAAAGAGAGAATACATTTCCATTGATATTTATATGTACATGTAATGTAAAGGAGAGAACTTAAGAACTAGAATGTGCTTCTAAGCTTTTGTATGGGTGTATGTGCGCACGTGTGAGTGTGTGTGTATGTATGTGTGCGTGTGTGCGCGTGTGAGTGTGTGTGTGGGTTTGTGTGTGTGTGTGTGTGTGTGTGTGTCTGTGTCTGTGTCTGTGTTTGTGTTTGTTTGTGTGTGAAAAGCGGAGACAGAAAGGGACAGGACCCCTGGGAAATCAAGTAATCCTGCAGGCAGCACAATGGACAACCCTGCCGAGGGTCCTTTATGTCAGCCCACTGAAGGCAGGGGGCAGCAAATAACACAGTGTAACCAACCCCCAGGAAGTGCAGGCTTTGAAGACACCAGAAGTCTCTGGTGAGCCCCACAATGCTGACACTATGCTGAAGATCCAGGTAACTTTTCAGCATTTTCACGGAAATGAAAATTGCCCGACACCAGACACTGTATCAAAATCTCCTCTTAAATCCATGAAGGTATCCCACTACAATGTTACAGTTGCTGGTTAAAGTTATAATAAGCAACTGTTGCTGGTTACAGATTGCAAACACGACAAACTTGGCCTCAACTCAAAGAGCACCAGCAAATTATGTAATTATAGAATAAAAACATAATTTTCTGATTGTTTTGGAATCATGATTATGCTCTAAAGTACAAGTAAATACCCCCACACTCCCTTCCACAAAAATGTCAGTCAGTCAATGTGTTTGTCACTTGTTAATTTAGAAGATGAGATTGAGAGCAATGATGAGAGATTCCTGAATATCAGTAAAATATCAAATCAAAAAGGTCTTTCAGGTTAACAAGTTTCTTTAGTTTGCAAAAATACTTGTACAGAAATCCAAATTTACATTTCATAAAACATGTCCACTTGATCATATATCATGCTGTCACTGATCTCCTGATAATGTATGAAGATCCTTTCCCTATATTGTCCAGGAGGCACTTCATGCATGGTTTGTGATGTCTGTGCAGTTTTTCTTTAAAAATAAATAAAAGAATAAATAGTCTTGTGCTTTGTTTTTATAGCTTTTCTCAATACAGCGTTAATATTATTCACTGTGTTTATTTCTCTGTTTCATTCCCAAGAGTACAAAAGCCATTTATCTTCTCCTCACAACAGTAGCAGGGTCTTTTCCCTCTGAAAAACATTTATTGTGCACTGACCCCACTGACCGACAACAATTATCAAATCCAAACAATCAGCACCAAACTGCCAGGCTTGAACAAATCTTACCGGTATGATCCAATAGACACAGCCACTGTGAATAAACAATAACAGAAAGCTCCTGTTTTAATCACATCTAAACCAAAAATTCTGTTCTTCATTTTCCCACAGGAGAGAAATAAAAGCTTGTACAATAACCAGCACCTCCTTGTGTCTCCCTCCATAAACTCCACTACACACTGTGAGCTAAATTGATGGAGAGTAACTTAAGAATGAAAATTAAAACACTGTCACCTTGTTTTTGAAGATGAAAGATGCCGAGTAAAAGAAAAGCGAGCTGGGCGTTATTGGATTAGCAGCCGGCACAATCACATCTGCGCAGATTTGCCTCTGTGCTGTAAATGCGATTGTAGGCAATAACATGTCGATTAAGGGGCTGTGGCTGGACTGTTGGAGGCTTGTGTGAGTCTGCAGAGGAGGCGATTAGATTATCGAGGGTCGAAGTGGGAAGCCTGAGGGAGAGGTAGTGAATACTGATGAGAAGGTTCAGAAGTAACCGCCGGTAAAGTAGCACTTTCTTCCACATGCTGTATTGGTTTGTTTTACTTCTCACTGAAAGCATCAGAGGCTCAGAGAGCATAGCAGTGACTTTACTTATGTTGTTTTGTCTTAATAGACACTAGGAAAAGATGACAATGACAGACATCATAGGTTCCTAAAGATCAGACAAAAAAGGTCTCAGAGTGAGATATTGAAATGAAATGAAATGAAATGACATTTATTTTTGAACATGAGAATCAACAAGGAAGCATTTTTTACATGACATTTCTCATAGAAAATAAATAAATTAAAGGTCTCTACATATTCAAAAAAGGAGAAGGAAGAAGCTAACTTATGTTTACTTATGCATGAACTTGTGCACCTTAGAAAGAAGATATTTCTGCTGTCTTACGCCATGTGTTTTACATTATTAAGACATTTTCAATGCAAATATAGTGAAGGAGCAATGCATGCAATCAATATTGTATTGCATTTTAATCGGCATAATATACATTCTAAAAACTCCATTTCTTTTGATTTGACCATGTTGGACTAACTCGACAAATCACAGGTGGACGTAATGAGTTCTGACTGAGTGTAACAGTCTTTCTACTGAGGTAACAGAACTGACAGCCCAATGAACTGCTTCAACCTGTTAGATTTACATCATTTCACCTAGAGGAGCAGCGTTTCTGCACCAGCCTCAGTCCGGTGAGGAGATTAGTTTTCCTGTGAAGATTTCAAATTTATTTACTACACTTCACTTTAATTAATCTACATGGGCTAACTGGTCAAGAAAAAAGATGAATGTGGGTAATCAGAAGTCACGGTTCAGTGAGCAGGGTGCTGTCCGTGGTGCTGATCATCAGACACTGAAGTCTGCGGCGCTGAGAGGAGCACAGCAACGCTTGGCTGCTTTTATCCAGGTGCCGCGCTCACAAAAGCACTTTTGAAAACCTTCTGCAGGCATTTTGCTGATGTAATTGATCGTGTCATCTCTTCCCTCTTAGGGGTGAATCCCATCCCACTCTCCAACATATGAGCCCTGTGCCTGCCAGCCCGATACACAGTCACGCCACATACAGAGTTAATTCAAAACCTTGCTCCAGAACGAGATGAAAGATTGTATTTGTGCCACTGACTTGAACTGATTCCCCCAACAATGACACTTCATGTGCCGGAGCGTCTTTGTTGCAGAAATTTGGGTAGGAAATGAGATTTTCTGCACTTTTCAGCTAAGCAGAAAGCACAAAAAAAGTGTGTGCAACTTTTAGAGAGACAGACATTTTGTGAAGCTCACACCCACACACGATCGCACACAAAAACATCCCCCCCCTGCATGATGCACTCTTCCATGTGTGCATGAGCGTGCACGGCCGCACACACAAAAAACACAGACAGAATAATAAAAATACCTCTGCAACTCACGCTGAGATGAGAGCCTGAAAGTGAAAAATAATGACATCTATTGGGAGTCAAGCATCCCTCTGTGCAACGCACATACACACACAAGAATACACATGTGCGTACAGAAGTTAATAAACACACTAATTCCCCTGTGCAGTTATGCATATTGGATTGAAACAATTCTACCAGTCTTTTCAGTTCAGGATGAGTCAGTGTGTGTGTTTGGCTGGCTTATAACTGTTGCTGCTGTGGGACTTAACAGGACGTCTCTGTGTCACCTGTGGTACCTGATGTGCTGCCATGGCAGAGGCGTTTCTTGGCTCGGAAATCCAGTGCAGGTTGTGATGTGCCAATTTTCTGAGTCATGTGCTGTGACTCAGAAAACTACAAAAAAAAAAAAAAATAAATAGAATAAATTTACTGAATGTTATTGCAGCTAACTTGCGTGTCCTGGAGAGTAATTCGATAATACAGAGTTCCAGTAGGTGTCTGCTTCTATTTTCTAATTTGATGGGTTGAGCTTTCATTACATCACCAAGCCTTCTCTGCTACAGTCTCCAAAAGCAAAATAATCCCGACTGCAACATAAAGATAAGGATTCACTGTGCGCCAGGGGATAATCTCCTGATACTGTGTTGTGCAGCAGCGGGGTGTGCAGTACAGGTAGCATGTGGTCGTCATTTAAAAGTCCCATTACCTGGCAAGTAGACAATCTTAGTGCTGTGGGATTTTCCAAATTATTGCACCTGAGAGAAGCAGGGGTTACCAACAACAGTGCCACAGGGGATAGTTCTTCCCTGAATGAGTCACTATGAGATTTGCAAGCAGAAGAAAATCAGAGTCAGACGGGTTGTATTAGCACAGTGTTCAGTATTCCAGCTGGTCAACCAGAGGAGAAATGATTTGCTGTGTGGAGATGACAGCAAACTGTGTTTTGGAGGTACAGGTTTGGAGACCCCTGGCTGAATTGGAGTGATCTTGTATGAGCATTTTGGATAGTTGTATGAAAAGAAAACACCATTAAACCGAGTTCATTCTTGACTTTGAAACAGGAAATGGGGAAACATTCTTTCCACAGTTTAGAAGCTGGAGCTTTTGATCATTTCAAATGATTATCCCCAGTAACTGCAGTTTGCCATCATGTAATGTTTGAATTTCCCTTATGAAGAACTTTAAAGAGAAATAGAAATTTTAACTATTATCACAATGTTCTGTATTTTGATTTACTGAATCCTCTACTCAAGAATGGTCAATGGTTATTATTCTTCCTGTTTTATGTGCAACCTGTGTTTGATTGGTTAATTAGTTTCTTGAGGATTTAGTCCAGGTTTTTTGTCTTAGATTAGGGTTAGGTTTTTACCTTGTGTGTCTAGTGCTCTAGCTATTTTCCTTGTGTATTTTTGATCTTTGTTTTTCTTGATGTGATTTATTTAATTGATTTCATGTTTCTGAGCTGTAAAATCCTGTCTCTGAGTCTTATAAACCGCAGCAGTGTTTTGGAATCTGAAAGGCTTTTAAACTCACAAATCTGTTATTGTTAATTAGGACTTTTTGGATTGTATTTTACCTTCTCATCTCTACATCTCTACATGAAATACCAGTGCAGCCACTTCCTCTTTTTGTTCTGAACACCAGTTTATTATATCAGACCCAACAATACCCTCAAGAGCAACAGAAGACATTATAGCCTGCAGCTGTTTTCTCAGTACGCCCCATGATGCTTGAGCTGACCTTTAAGTGTATAAACAGAGTCCCCTTTTATTTGAATAGCTTCTCTTCACAGTATGTTGAGTATGTTAACCTCAAACTGAAACTGAACCAAGACCCAATTATAAGCCGCAGAGAGATTTATGCACACAATTACGCCTCTTATTTTAGCTGAAGAACCTTGTGGCAGGTTCTATTTTAAAATATCAATTTGATAAACAACTACAGTAAAGGAAATATATCTTAGTGTGATAAGTGTGGTGCTTGGAGTAGACACTAGGAGATGATGCAAAGCTGCAGGACAAAGGCGGAAATGAGCTAAATTTTCCATCACATTCAATTTGTCCTTCAGTGTTGACCTCAATGATTGATGCAGCCATCTTACAAGCAGAGAAGAACTGGCTTTGAATGGTTGTAATCAGCTTCTCATCCGTTCTGCACACTCCATTGTTCATGAAACAAAATTACAGGGATGGGAGCACAAAGAAGTGTGTGGATTTGATTGGCTGTCGATGACCCATCGATTTGGAGGAGTTCAGTCGAGGTCAACTGTTTGCTTGGCTTTTGACAAGTTTGTTTATCATCCACACCCTAGCCAAGTTCAGTTACTCAGCTCTAAAGGACATAAACAGTCTTCCAGAAGCTTGTGGATCATGTTACTTGCAGTGTAAATAAGGGGCTTTTTACCAATAGTGAAAAGGCAGCAAATGTGTGTGTACACATTTAAAAAAAATGAGCCACAAGCCACCAACAACACAACAAATGAAGCAAAAAATTACCAGACTTCCTCCCTCCTTTCACTCCATCTTTCAATCTAGGCGTAGTTCTCTTTATCACTTAGTCTATTAGTCTAATCAGACTATTAGTCTGCTCTTATCATTCATTAAGTGTTTTCAAACCTTGTTAATGTCTCACTGTAGAGCTGTGTTTGCATGTGTTATAGAGTAGCGAGGTACAGACTGTGCTCTGACTCAGCAGACAAGAGTGGAGCTGAATGTTAAAATGACTAAATGCTAAATGCCAGCTCAGTAATGAGAAACTGTCTGAAGCTGTCAGAGGCAGCGCGCACCAAAAGCTCCGATTTGATTAAGACACCTATCGTCTGCGTCCCACAAACAGAAAACAGACTGCGCTCTACAAAGGTCAAGTTTTCAGAAAGTGAGAAACATTTGTTCATTTACCCAGTGACTTCTCTGCATTTCACAAAGTGTGTTAATGTGTTTAGCGAGTCTGAGTTTGCAGAAGTTAGTCAGTTTGCAAATGCTTGTCTGAACATTAAAAGGCCTCATGATCCAGAGGAAAATTAAAATGATTTTCGTTGCACATGCAGACCTTCTCAGACAACCATTAGGGTTTCCAAACAGGCATTAACAAAGTCTTCCAGACCCTTTTAATGTTCCTAAACTGACCGCAGCAATTAGATATGTTTTCATTGCGACATACTGCCATTTTAAATCTCATCTTTGGACAAATGTGAGTTATTTTCCTTCAGATTTGAATCTTACTTAACTTAGTGTCACCAGTGATAACAGAAAGTGCACAGCAGAGCAACTGGTGTCTCCATTTCCAGTGCAACCAAGCAAACTCACATTATGTCATGAAAAAGTCAGTCCATAATTGGTATTTTTCCATCATGCATTAGAAACCGCGACCTGATTTTCATGCTGCCCAAGTAGTTTCCCACATAAGAAGCGGCCTCTAACTTGCAGCTCTTAATCTAACAGCTCATTCTGGCTGCTCCTTCTTGATCCATTACTTCCTGCAATGTTTAAAACTGATTCACTTCCATAAACACTATGAATTATTGAGGTGATGTTTTGTAGATTAGACAGAAACTGGACCCAGTGACTGAAACGTAACCAATATTACATCATTGTATTTTAATAGTAAAGCATTATTAAATAATGTTTTGTAGATGCTATTTTGATTAACAATTAAAGCAAATGGTATTTACAGTCATGTAATTTGAAGATATTTGAACAGATATTGGAAAGCACTCAGTAGAAACCATTCTCTTTCTCTCATTCACTTGCTCTTATCGGTCCATTCACTGCTTTTATCTACTTTGCATTTAACATTATTATATCTTCAGATGTTTGAGTTCATTTGCAGCACCTATGAGTTAAGGAATGAGTTAATTAATGAGTTAATAAGACATAGTAGGAAAAAATATGGATAAAACAGATTGTGTACATGTGTGTATACAGTATGTGGATGTATCAGGGATTATTTTATATTGCTATTAATATTAGAGGATGAGAAAGTTTACAGAAGTAAGAGATGTCATTGATTAGATGGGTAAATGAAACACTGAATTCAACATGGTTTACTGTCTGCTATTTGTTTCCAAGTTACAGCTGAAATTAAATGTTAACTTTTTTACTAAAAAACATCCTTGTTTTTCTTAGTAAAACCAGAATGGATAAACTGGAAAACAGGGGTTTGTTTCAGAATGAAGGTTAAACAAACTCTGAGCATAACCTTGAACTCTGAGTTATTCAACCCTCAGATAGAAAACTCTGAATTTTCCATCTGCAGGGGCCTGTTTCAGAAAGCAAAACCCAGAGTTTCCCTCACTTCTGGGTAAACAGACTCATAATTTTCCCTAACCCTGCTTTCTGGAACAGGCCCTTGCTTAGTTACACAGTGTTGATCTCCTGTTGGTTGACGACAATAGTAAACAGCAGTACTTCTGGTCTAAAACAAAGTTAGATGACAAAATGATATGGCAGCGCCCTAGTTCTGGAAGAAATAAGGTAAATAGAACAATTGGATAAACAACATGTATTGTTACTTAATTTGGGGAACCTGTTGCGAATTCTTTACTACAAAACATACCTTATATTGTGCCCCCTGCTGTTTTTGCATATTGTATTGCATCATTTGGTTCTGTGATTGATTATTTACCAGTAAAATGTACAAAACCTCCTTCTTTCTTTCCACATAAAGTCATCTGAGACTGTGTTGTGATAAAGGGCTTTATAAATAAATGATACAGAACTTGAACTAATTATGTTCTGTTCAGTTACACTATACAGAATATTTTATGCTGTTTGACAGAGTTGCATAGTTCAAATCTTTTTGCATTCTGTTTGATATTTTTCTGGTTATTATCTGGCTTCAAGATTAAACACCAGCCCCGCACTTTCCATTATGACCACACAAAACCTTCTCCTACGTTTCATACAATATTTTCTGGACTTTTTTTGTATAAATTTTAGTTTGATCCAAAAACAGGCATATTTCAGTTTATCACTGGACGATTCTCTTCTTGGTAACCCAGCAGCAAACTCCCACCCTGGTCGGCAGCGTGCTCTGTTATCAAAGCCGGGGAAGCTACTTTGATTTAGCAGACAACACAGAGCTGGTAATGATGTTCTCAGCGGAGCACCCCCTCTGGAGTGATTGCGGGCCATGTTTGTTGGTGTTGTTCAGATGCATCAATCTCACCGCTGAATGGAGTAAATGCCTGCTGCCACTGTTCAGCATTCAAATTATCTTTCAGTCAATTAGTCACAAACTTTAGAGAAAAAAACTAATGCAGGAAGTATTTTTCTTTTCTTTTTTTTTTTAAAGTGACCTAAATCTGTTATTCCAGAAAAGGGACACTTACTGTGTGACCAAAAGGCAGAGAGTCACCGGGGCAGACGGAGATAAAACTCCCTCCTGCTGTTTTGCATGGAATTTCAGTTTACTTTTAAATTCAGAGGGGATTATTTGAGGGGAATTTTATTTTGGTAGAGAAAGTATGAACACACACACACACACACACACACTAGCACACCCTCTCTCACAGACATTCATATCCCCTCACTCACTGACGACTGTAGAAAACCTCATTAAGATCAAAGACTTGTTTCTCTTAATTACTCTGTCGCTGCAGCCCCATCCTGCCCTCTCATACACACACACACACACACACACACACACACACACACAAAGCAAAGTAGAAAACTAATTAGACTGTGGTTATTTTTAAACTTGGATCACTGTTTCAGAGTGTTTTCTGAGTGTGTGTGTTCAGGATCAGAGCTACCTTACAAGCTAATATCGCTATCAGGTCATTTCTAGTCCTGCTTGTCACATGACCTAAAGAAGGATGGTAAGTAATCAGTAAATCCAAGTAGGCAGTGCAACTCAAAGGATCTTCCCCACTTTCTTTTTATTTCAGGCAACCTTATTGTGTGTGACTGTAAGTGATGGCAATAAAGAGCTGAAAAACCTCAACCTCAGATCTTTACAATAGTAAGTAAGTAAATAGTAAGTAGTAAGTTTGTGGCTGAAGGTAGTAGATGAGTTATACAATTCTCATTACATAAATGTGCAGTTTGCTTTTTAAGTGATTATAAAGACAGTTTGAGGTTAATTTTAAGGTATTCATGTTTCAGGTAATGGCAAATTATATCAGTACTGTCTGAGAAAAAAGGACATTAGCCTTTGTGCAATCCCAGGAATGACACCTGTCCTTTTCACTTGACTCGGCACCTGCTAGGCTAAGATTGTTAAGGGAACCGTGCTGAATGATAAATTGTTTTTCTAAATTTGACTCCTTTTACCTCAGGTCTACTTATCAGTGACTCACCATGGAGCAACACATCATTAGAACAGTTTTTTCGTGCTTTTTTACACAAGAACCTGCAAAATGTAAAAGCCAAATATTTTTTTCTCACTTTAATGTGAATGTTTGGATGAATGGAGAATGTTATTGTGCTTTTTAACCTGTATCCCCATTTAAAAAGCTCATTTTGATGCTTTGGGTATGTTTGGTTTAGTGTAGTTTTAGTATTAAATGGAATGACAATGTTGTCTGTGTGTTGGTGGTCAGTAAACTATTTTTTATCATAGGTAGTGTGATTGAAATGCTTGTTAATAAGGTGTATTGTATTTGAATATGGACAGAAACAGAATGCAAAAAGATTTAAACTCCTTGAACTATGCAACTCTGTCAAACAGCATAAAATATGCTGTATAGTGTAACTGAACAGAACATAATTAGTTCAAGTTCTGTATCATTTATTTATCAAGCCCTTTATCACAACACAGTCTCAGATGACTTTATGTGGAAAGAAGGAAGGAGGTTTTGTACAGTTTACTGATAAATAATCAATCACAGAACCAAATGATGCAGTACAATATGCAAAAACAGTGTTTGAACAGCAGGGGGCACAATGTGAGGTATGTTTTGAGAAAGAGAAATCACAAAAGGTCCTCTAAATTAAACATCATATATTCTATTTGTTTATGTGCTCAATACATAAGTTGTGTTTGTGCCTTATAAAATTGTTCCAAATCACTGTTTTATGCAGGGACAACGCTTTGGTTAAAGATATCCTTTGAAATTTGTGCCATGAAGCAAAGACATGCAGTGATGCACCAGTGAAGACAGGCAAAAAGAACAGTGCTAAAGGAAACAACATAGATGTTGAACAAATGGCTTTTCATGATCATGGCATCTTTGTTAAGCTCAGGAAACATTTGTAATCATTATAACAATAATACACAGGGTGAAGATTAGGGAAAGGTTGTGATCACACATTTTTTTTTAAAAAGTCAACATTTAATTTCAGCTGGAACTTGGAAACAAACAGCAGTCAGTCATCCATGTTGAATTCAGTGTTTTCTTTGCCCGTCCATTCACTGAAACCTCTTGCTTTTGTGGACTTTGTCCCTCTAAAAAAACACCTGATACATCCAAATCCACATCTGTTATATCTGTCCTGTTTTTTATCTTGTTTCATTAACTCATTTGTTCAGTTGTTTTAACCTAATTGAAAAGCAGAGCCATGAATAGGTGCTGCAAATGACCTTTAATGTGTTGAGATATAATGATGTTAAATGAAGAGTAGATAAAGGAAGTGAATAGACCAATCAGTGAGAAGAAGAAGAGTGTATGGTCGCTACTTTGGAAAGAGAGAGAGAGAGAGAGTGCTTTCCAACACTTTTTAAATATCTTAATCATGATAAGTATGGTTAAGTCTCAGTCAGCTGATACTTTAATGTTTTTTATTTTAGTTGGATTTTAAAGACTGGATTATTACTGGTAATCAATTATTTTTACATTGAAGCTTTGTGCTTTTTCTAAGCTTTGAGTTCTTTTCCTACAAATATTCTATACGTTGTAGTTTTTGAGTCTACCTTATGTTTTACTTTGCCTCTCTGTCTCCTTGTAATGCAAGGTAAACTGTGGATTAAAACACAACACATGCTATTGGAAAAACTCACATACTAGCTTGCAAATTTTTTTTTGGCCAAAACATTCATGAATCCCCAGAGAGGTAGAAAATAGTTCAGTTTCACCCAGTTGCACCCAGCTCTGTCAAACTTTTTAGCTCATTTCAACCTGCAAAACAAGACATGCATGTTGATGTGTGTTAGCCTGTGTGGAACAGTCACACCAGGCAACTCACAAACTC
Source organism: Acanthurus lineatus (assembly GCA_029814665.1). NCBI lineage: Eukaryota > Metazoa > Chordata > Actinopteri > Acanthuriformes > Acanthuridae > Acanthurus > Acanthurus lineatus. The sequence continues at coordinate 8,802,995 of JAPZDV010000021.1, read as the reverse complement.
ACTTTTCTCCGATTCTTTGAGTCCTCCTACTGCAACATTGCCTCACCTGCATGTAATTTCAAGGCACTTTTTCATGTGTGTGGGTGTGCGCACATGTGGATAAGTCCCATCTTTTTTATGTCAAACACAATTCTGCCGTGCCACTGGGAGGGGAAATCATGTTAGATCAGGTTTCTCACACACAAACGGAAAGACTCAAGTCAAGTCAAGTCAACGCACATCCCCGGATGGCTTCCGCCTGGAAACCGCGCAGGTTTAAAGCCTGTTTTCTTTTGTTCATTAAAGCCTCGGTAACCTAAGATGTGTGAATCTGATTATGCTGTATCAAAAACAGTCCCTGAACACCAAAACGACAATGTGTATGTTCTTTGTACTTGCCAACAAAGGGCTATGTCTCTCTCACATTCGCCAATATGGTGACAGCGTATATATGTGTATATATGTGTTTATATATTTGTGTGTGTGTGCGTGGGTGTGCTTGTGTGCGTGTGTGTGTGTGTGTGTGATGTTGTGTTCATGTGTGGCATGCAGAAGGCACACCTGCCACTTCAAAGCTCCAGATGTGAAAGCGCTGGGACTGGCGACATGGGGACCCACAGTGGGAGGCACCCTCACAGTTCAGTGGCATTATTTACACATAATAATTATACATGCAAAAACATAATGGCTGGAGCTCATTACAATGCTGCAAATCAAGCACCAGCCCCATGTGTGACCTGTGGTCCCACTTTGATGGTCCAACCTGCAGCAGCCAATTTGCATCTCTCTTCAAATAAGGATTTGGTGTGACACACAAATGGTGTCTTTTTTAGTGCTTCTGTTACAAATTTCAGGTTAGTCAGGTTTGAATACTTGTTAAATATGCGCTCAGTTCAAGTGTTTGAACTGGTGAAAAAAGATCAGTGTCTGATTTTCTTTGGTGTTACCTCTTAGAGGAAAGTATGAAGAAATTAAAGTCATATTTCATTACAAGATGTCATAGCCGAGCCTCTTGCACCTGTATGCAGAGTAAATTCCTGGCTTTCATTTTTCAAAGACAGACTAAGTGATATAGTCAACATTTTTTCTAACAGAGAAGAAAAAAAGAATATTAATATTTATGCAGTTTGAAGTATTTTCTTTATTTGTCAAGTGCAATGGATCTAAATTCATGTAACTCACAGCTTGAATGAGCAGGAAACTGTCACAGATGTAATGTTCATGCAACAGATGGGCAAAGTCTTCAGAAATTATCTGGTTCTTTGATAAAAAGTTGAAGGTAATTATGTCTGTGTGCATAAAAATATCAAGAGAGAAGTCACATTTTTTCATTGTGCCACATGAATGGAAAGTCAAAAACAACATGATGCTGTGAAAATTCAGTTTGAATTCTGGGTTGATTTAAGAAAATATGGCAAAAAAGAGCACTGTTTGATTTAATTGATCTCCCAACAATTTTATATTCAGCTCCATCTCTTAAGAAGCAGTTTGGTAGGAAACATTCAATTGCAAAGTTTGACATATATTTCTTGCCACACAATATAACACGCATGGACTGTATCTGAAATCACTCACCATGAACTCCATAGTGCTCTGTGGTCATTCTCCCTGTTCTAACCCCTTCTAAGAATCTAAGTGCATAATTACAGTGTTACGTTTTGCTCATTAAAATAAAAAAAAAATCATCTCACTGCTAAATATAGTGCATACTAGTGAGAAGCTGTCACAGTGCAAAGGAAATAGCAAATGAATAAACAATGTAAAGATTTCTTACACTGCGATGTTTTAATTAAAACTAATGGCCATAACGTAAACGTAACATAATTTTTCAGTATATTTAAACAATTGAAATGGGTGTACAGGGTGGTAGAAAACAACATCCTCTCACTTTTTAGCAATATCATCTTAAGAAATAGATGTAATATTTGGTTGGCATGTTCTAAAGAGCATATATTTTTTTAAACTAGACTGAGTCATAAGTTCTTTAATTACATTTCTATTTTTTGGAGCATATAAGGTTCTTTAATTAACAGTTCTCTGGTTTGTTCATATACATCAATTTATGGCTTGTGATAATTCATGTTACCTCTTTCAGTAATGTGCCCAGCGGTCAGCCTGCTCTTTTCTCCATTTACATGCAAAGGGAGGCTCATCTTTTGGACCAGAGTCATGTCACATTTGAGGGTTAATTAGGATTACAGGGAACCTGTTTGCCCTCTGGACCATCCTCTCCTCTCTCTTCCTCCTGACCAACAGCCTGACTGCCTCTGCTTGCTTGCCACAGTCACGTTTCCCTTTTTAATACCACAAACCACTTTCCATTTCAGGGTTGATAAAACTGCAGGACTGTTCCTCTCAGGAGCCACTGAAGTGTGTGCATGTGTATTTGTATGTGTGTGTGTGTGTATTCTGTGGAGTGTTTTTCTATCCATTAATGCTTAATATCATTCACAGAGGGCAGAGCTCTCCATTTCCTCTCCTACAGCTTTGGAGTGTTGAAATATCTATGATTAAAGTGTTGAAATGACTACATCGTCATGTTCCTTGCATGCCACTCATGTGCATCCTGACTTGGGACAACCACTTCAGTGATAGCATGGCAGGTGTGCACACACGTTTTAAAATGGATTTCATGTTTGGCTCTGAAACGGTATGTGCAACACATGAATGTAAATGTCTTCTATATCTGGAGAGTGTGAGTTTGTGCATTTTGATGGAAGTCGCAGCATATTTATAGCAGTCCCACTTTGACTAAAACAACAAGGTTTTGATATTTGATAGTTCATGCCATGCATTATAACAGTGTCAGGCCGAGGCTCTTATCCATTCAAGTGAAGAGAATCAGACAGGCAGAAAACTGGAGAGAGAAGGGAATGACACGTAACATACACACACACACACACATGCACACACGTAACTTCACAAAAGCAACTGCACGTAGGCACACACTCACAATAAGTCGAGCGCACATGCGCTGACACACTTTCCTTGTTTCAGTCATTTTTTGGCTGGCACTTCCTGGGGTTGCTCTCTCTGCATGAGCTTTTCACACCTCCTCTCTCCCTGGCTGTGAGCAACACTGATCTGATGGGCAGAGAGAGAGAAACAGAGAGAGAGAGAGAAACAGAGAGAGAGAGAGAGAGAAAGTGCAATCAGGCAGATAGTTGGTCAGAGGCAGCCAAGCAAAGAGTGGTAGTCAGACAAAGAGACAGACTGTGTGGGAGTGGTGCTGCGTCTTGAATTTTTATTTTACTCTAACCAGCTGTCTTCATTCAAACATCAAACCGGGATCAATCCAGCTGAAGTGAAGTAAAGGTGAAGATCAAGAGAAGGGAGTTGGCTTTCTTGAATTTTGGTGACATGTTAGACGTTTTGTCTCTAAAAGTGGACATGATCTTTAACTCATCGGTTTCCTGTAGATAAAAAAAAAGGTGTAGATTAAAAAACCTGAGAGACAATTTGTGTTATAACGCAGACACTTCACAAAACACAGCATCAGTCTTCAGTGAAGGCAGTTCTGATCAAGAAAAAATATGTACATAAAATCCCACCTTCTCCAACATGCTGAGAATCATGAATGATTAAAATACAGCTTGCCTGTATATTAAAATCTTGAATATATGTATGGCACCTAACCAAGAAGTCAACCACAACTTATTAAACTTTGCTATTGGAATGAGAATAAAAGTTTTTAGTTGGTCCTCGTTTTGGGGTGTTTGTACTTGCAGCCACGACACAGTAGCTATAACTACCTTAATGATCCTAGCCGGCCTTCTCTGTTTTCACTCTTAGTCTAGTCAGGTGCAGGTGGTGCAGGTTCATTGTCCCAACCTCATGGTTTACTTATATATATACAGAAATTCAATAAAGAAAGATCCTTTACAGGGACATCCGTACCATGTGACATCACTATTGGGCGTAGACCTACACAGAATTCAAACATACAGTTAGCCCCCCAGACTGACCCACCCTCCCATTGACACATGTTTGAGAAAAATGCAGCAAAAGTGTCCTCTCTGATGCCCCATATGGTGGATAAAATTTGACAAAGGGCCTTCTACAATGACCCATTGTACAAGAAAATGTGAGACAGTGTCCTTTTGGGTTCCTTTCCATTAGAGAAAACATAATGAAGTGCCCTCTAATGTGCCTTTCAGTGGAGAAAACATAATGCAGTGCCATATATTGTGGATTTTCAATGGGGGAAATGTGATAAAATGCCCTCTATGGGGCCCATTTTAATTTTTTGGCCCAGCCCATCAGACCCAGTCCATCACCGGTAACTATCACTGCTGTTCTCTGCTGATTAGTCAGGAGGGTCTGATAATTCCGGTAATATATGGAGACATAAAATAGATCACTCTGATCTTAATTGTTATCATTATTTCAATTTATTTGAAAAAAATCACTCTCAAACAGAACAGAGGAAGTCGTCTACAAGCTCAGGCCATAAATCCAGTCAAATCACTGTTGTTCCATATCAGCCAGAGATGCTGAACAGCAAAACTGGCATTTCTTATAAATGAAAATGCCACCGTTTATTTCTATGGAGCACGCAACAGGCATCTGCACAGCAGTAGGCAGCTGTGAGACACGCACAGAATGTGGAAAGAAGAAAGATTCGATATTTGATGGACATTAAAGAGAGAAAAAAAATGCTAAGTGATTTTCAAAGACTGGGCTGAGACTGAGGTAGATAGCAATAAGATTAAAAGATTACTCAAGAGAAAGTGAGAGCGAAAGATAATTGAAATGGCCTGCTGCCAAGGACATCCCATCTGTGGCATATACTGTCTGAGAAATACAATGTAGGCTAGCAGATCAGTGGCTTGTTGACAGAAAAGACACAGGTACTGTATATCTTTTCAGCGATCTGAAAAATTACAGCTCAGGTTTGGACTTATACAGAACAGGAGTTAATTTAAAAAAAAATGAGATGCTGAAATGTCCTGGGAGAATAAGCTAATTAAAATATCTTACCCTAAAAAACAGTGAAAGACTGCACCCCAGACGTTGGAGCAGATGGACATAAAAGGGATGAAAGGTGTAAAGTCTAGAAACATGAAAGTTAAAAAATGGTTAGTCATCATAAGGCTTAACACGGATGGCGAGCACACGTGCATGCATACACACATACATGCGCCCATTCTCACACATACCCAGACGTACTCACACACAAGAACCCGAGCGTGCACACACATACAGAAGCAGCGTAAGACATCCGGAGCATCCTCTGTGTGCCAGGCTCTTCCTCCAGGGTGAGTTAGTGGTGCTTTTAAGTGCCGACATCAAAGAGGCCTGTATGGGTGTATAAATAGGCTTTAGGGCTGGAAAAGTTTTAGTTGTCATGAGTTTGATACCCAGTCGGTTAGACAAGGTCATGCATTGACTGTATGGCTTCTAACCTGCTAACCCATGTCATACATATAAACACACAAACACACACACACAAAAGTACACACATACACAGAGGCAGCTGCACAGACTTTCAAACACAGTATGTGCAAATAAAGACATGCATCCAAACACATTGGAGTGTATTCATCATGCACATGAATACAAAGACAGGCCTGAAGAAATATAAATAGCACGTAAGAGGTGGACACATTTTTCCAAATAGCTAAAATATTACTGCCAAATAGCTATTTTTTGGGGGGGAAAGGGGGGTTGTGGGTAGCAGGTGACTGGCCGTGATACATCTTAGAGTTGGCCAAGGAGGCAAAATGACGAGTGGGCATTGCATCGCCAGGGCCAGAGTTTGAAGTACCACACATGGCACTTCAATCACATTCAGTGATTGAGCCAGTCTCTCATACTGTGCGTCATCATCCCAGGTCTGGGTTTCTAGATTACACCTTGACATGACTATGCTGCTCTGTATATATTTTCTCTGTGACTTAAACTGATGCATGGAGCTTACAGCCTCATTTACCGTTAATGGCTGCGCAACACATCTGTGTCTCTCACACACACTCCGATTTGCATGACAGAAAATCCTGTGAATGACAAGCCAAAAGTTGCATAAAAACATCAAAGCTGTTTCAATTGATTTTTTTCCCTCTATTTTAACAGTAAACATGTGAAAAATATATGTGTGAAAGTGGTTTACTCGAGAATAATTACCCATCTAAGATCTACGGGGCTTTTTAACACATTTATGTGTGCTGAATTTCACTGTTCCTAACAACCCAGTATCTTTGTTCTTAGCAGACAAGCTCTGATAATACCACTATTGAAGAAAATCTAACATCTAGCTATTAAATAAGCCCATTATCAATAGAAATTACTCCCTCATTGGATAATAAGGCACCTAATGGTTTGCGTCCATTGCCAGTTGTCATTATAATTTATTTAATTTACAGGAAGTAATGTGTCCTACATGGAGTCACTTTGACTCTGAGGGTGTGCATTTTGTAGTCATAGGTGTTTGTTTAATAAGTCTGGTGTTAAAATGGGAGGCTGAAGAATTTTCCTGTTACATATCTGCAATTTGAAAAAGAAATATGGTTTTAGTTGCTGACCAAGACTAACTATAGTTCATTTGGGTTTTTTTGTGTTTTAGCCACAGTTTTTCAGAAACTTTAATCAAACCATAGTTATCATAAGCAATATGTATATATAAACTTTTCCACTGGATGTTAAAAACATTGGCATTGATTTTAAGCTGTTTTTCGAAAGAGTTGGTTGAGACAAAAGAAGTAATAAAACAAGGTATCAAGTCATCATTCATTAGGTGGACAGTGACAGTTTTTGCTCAATGTTTTAGTAGGCAACTGTTCGTCACCACATTATCCAAACAACTTTATAATATGCAAACATGTTAGTTGTCCTGCTCCCCAGTGACTTAAACCATTTTATGCTGCTAAACAATTTGACTGCAAAGAAATTCTTGTGTCTTTTTGAAACAGGAACCAAAGAGAATATTTTTCTTACACTCACAGGAGACAGACAGAAGCCTGTAAATGTCTATACAATATTTTGAAGAAATATAGCTTTTTTCAGACTAAATGTTATTCAACTTAGTGTTTCCACAGGTCTTTTTCAGGGTCATTTGCAAACCTAAAAGCAAAAAGACCTGTCTCTTTCAAAGCATTAGTCTATACTCTCTGTCCGTCTGGGATGTCTGCAGCCGTCCTGATGAAACAAGGCTGTCTCCCAGGAAACCAAGGTCAAGAGAGATGCCGAAGTTTTTTCTTCAGATTCAGTCCGACTGTCTGTTAGAAGGGAGAGCATGTGACCTGAGAGGATATAACGTGATTTAGGGTAACTTACTCTAGATAAGCAAAATTTCTTGTTAGGAAGTCAATACCAAATATAAACGCTACATATGTGTAGATAAATGACTGAAGGTAAACACATATGGCCACAGCAGAAGTCTTGTGGGTCTGGTAATGGTGAAATACTCCCTGCCAGGAAGTAGCCTTCAGAAATGGTCTGCCATTACACAGTGTTCTCACTTGTGTCATTCAAGCCTGTTATCCTCGATCCAGCTTTGATAAATGCTTCTGCATGACAAATTAAAGTTTCCTAGAACAGTCAACACTCGTGACTTCATCAGCACATTCAATTCCCTTAACAATTATTTTGCATTTTAACATATTTATGGTTAACATGATTTTTAGGCTACCTCTTCTATAATCATATACATATATGGCACATTTCAAAATACTTTAAGTGAAAAAACAAGTTTGGTAAGAAATGTTGGTAAAAAATCTGATCAAATGCAGGAACATGATCTTCCTCTATGCAAGGAAATAGAATTAAATGAATACAGCTGTAACTCTAACTATGCAACTTTAAAAGCAACAGGAAAAATTGAGATTGCTTCGATAGAACTGATAAATTTTAAATAAGAAGTACATTCATTACTTTACCTTAGAGTTTATATGGTAAAATTTTCAGTTTAATAAACAAGGTATTTGAGTTAGAAGTATGTATGGAAAAAATACACCTCAGCAGTGTTTTGTTGCAAAAAGATAAATAACAAGGGTTCACATATCAAAAGAATCTAGCAAATGTTAGTAACCAGCCTTGGTGAACTCATGGTGCATTATTAAGTGTCAGAAGCGAAGAGTTAAATATCCCAAACATGATCACATACCCAAAAAAATTACAAAGAACTGCAGAAACAAAACATTGGGTACTAAAGTGCCATACTTGTACGATTAAAGAGAGTATTCATCTTTCTTCCCTATGAACAAAATAAAGGCACCTGCCCATATGGACATAAACACATCAAATGTTTCCCATTAGTCTTTCAATGCTGGTGTTCTTCTCTCATTTCCTCCATGCTGCTGCAGTATGAGAAGCTGAATACATGACAGGGGAAATTAAGAGTCCAAAGCTGACTACTTTATCCCAGTAAAATGACAGGGATTTGTGACCACTGCTGCAGAGAATGCCAATCCGCTGTGAAAGCTTTGTTAATGTGAGCTCATAGCTTGACCAATTATGGTAAAATTTATTGGGTTTAGCATCAATGTTTTGGCCACAACAGTGTAGGAAACAGGTCTTCCAGGGGAAAAAAAGTTTGAAACCAATTAAATGAGGGCATTATCCTTCCTCCTGCTCTCTCTCTCCATCCTAATGTCTTCCCCTCTCTGTGCAGACTGTGACCAATAGGATAAGAATGAAATCCCAGCAGCATCATGTGAAAGGAAAAAAAAGAAACAGAAAGAAATGGTGAACAGAGAATAAGAGAGAAAACAAGAGCAAAGATAGAGTTCATGTGAATTAAAGCATGTGAGATGGAGATTATAAAGGATGATTTGCAAAAGATAAAGGCTGTAATTTTGTTCTCTTCATTCATATGTGTCTGTGAGATGGACAGAATAATGACAAAAGACAAAATGCAACTATTCTGACTAAGACATACAAATTGCAGGTAGAATTTGGTTATAAAGGGAAAGAGGAGAAACAACATTGGCCTTATTTTATTCTTAAATGTGCCGTGCAGTGAAGAAACCAATTCCTTTCCTCCCCTACTGGCAGGCGATGTGACACAGGAGGAGATTTCTGCCAGTATTTCCCCTAGAAATGTGTTCTTGGCAAGGTGGAACAGTCTGTGAAACAGCGTTTAAACCATGCTATACTGAAATTCTGTGCTGAAAACAATATAAATGAACGGCCCTGAAACAGCATTTAAACCGTGTCAGAGTTAAACTTTCCACTATGAGCAACTCCAATGAAACCTTTCAAAACAGTATTTAGACCACATCTAACTGAAATTCTCTTCTCCCTCCTGCTCTGTTCCTCTTACCAACCGGCCTATCACTGCACAAAGTGAGCAGCAGGAGCCCCAGTGGCAGCAGCCTCATCATATCTAGGCCTGGGCATCACTACAGCGTGGCATCTCTCCGCGGCAAGCACAAGGGGAGATTACTCCGTGCTCACATCAAAGGGGGTCTGTCTAACTTGGGTCTGGCGTTGTGCTGGTAGAGCGAGTCCTTGGAGCAGCCTCGCCGTTCTTATCTCTCCCCCACAGACTCTTTCTGCTTTCTGCTGCAACACAACTAGCTGCCGGTAACACTGACGCATGCAATCATGGCTCTGCACGGTCAAATGTGCACACAGACAAATATTCTCTTGTATGAATACACACGCGCAAACTCACACATGCATTCACAAAGACACACGCAACATTGAGGCAGCCCTTTTTTTTTCTTCTGATATTAGCAGAATTTGTTCTGCTGAGCGAGTCTCTCTCCCTCCTTCAGCCTCTGTTGAGGGCTGAACCTAGTTCACTGAATATTTGAAATAGGTTAAATGATTATCCCTGCACAGATGCTTGCATCAGAGCCCACTACACTTGAGTTTGATGTTAAATATTTTAACCCCCCAAAGCAGAGCATACTAACTACCAAAATGAACAAAGCACTGACATGGAACATATAAACAAACTGTGTTTTCACTGATAATCCTGGCCTTTATGCTACTTGATTGTTAAAATGATTTCAACCTGAGAACAGGGTTGCCAACTCCTTGAAAAATAAATAAGGAACACCTCGTTGGCGGGGCCGGCCGACCCCTACAGGCATGGTGATATATTTTTGCCTTTTTTTCTGTGTGTGAAACGATTTTCTAAACATTAGACTCAAACCTGAATTGACCTGAAAAAACCTGAATTTAATACAAATAATTTAGCAATTTATTTTGTGGTGCACAATAACAAAATCAACAGAATAAAATACATATCTTTCTTAAGATATATTTTTCTTTAACAGAACCCTGCTTAATTTAAAATAGTGTCAAGTATCAAAAAACAATAGAATGCAGAACATTTCTGTAGTTAGTGCAATTGGAAAAGTGCAAACAGACAGTAGAAAAGTTGTAAACATGAGACCTCAAAGGCAATGAATATACAGTTGTAGTAAAAAAAAAAAAAAAGATTGAACTAGAACTTGTGAACTAAAAAGTGCAATGCTACATCATACGTGGAGTCTCCACAGTGGAGACAGCCTATTTTTTCTATTTGTATTTCTGCTGAGCTCTTGCTACAGTAGATTAGATTAGATTAGATTAGATAGAACTTTATTGATCCCTTTGGAGAGTTCCTCAGGGAAATTGTGGTTCCAGC
>JAPZDV010000021.1:8778954-8792340 GCA_029814665.1 Acanthurus lineatus | reverse complement strand
CTGTGCCTTCTGCTTCCTCCTGTTCCCCATTGACTTGAATGGGAGAAGGCAGAGGCGCACTCCAACTTTGAGGGCTTGTAAAATCCAAACCGTTTGACACATTTTAAAAGTTAAAAAGTCGTTTAGTTCAGCACGGTGTCCTCTGTCATCTGCTAGATTTAGAAGCTGTTACCATTTACGGCCTGGGAGGAGATGTCGTTTGTTCAAAGTCAAATTTTGTCAAAAAATTGAATTTTCAAATGCGAATTGCAGAGTTCCTGTTGATTTTAGCCTAGGGGTGTCAGCGCGTGATTTGTAGGTCTTGATGAGTACTACAATTAGGCTTTTGTCCCGTCTCTCTACGACATTCCTGTGGGCCGCAGCGGGCGGTTTTGTGTGCCTAGGTGGCGCTATAGAGCAGATTTGTGCAACTTGGGGTTCATGTTTTTCCATTTTATCAAATTTTTCGCCGTCCCTGATGAGCGTGCCAAATTTGGTGAGTTTTCGAGCACGTTTAGGGGGTCAAATTAAGGTTTAAAGTGGCGTAATAATAAGAAAAAGAAGAAAAAGAAACGAAGCAATTACAATAGGGCCTCGCACCGCCTTCGGTGCTCGGGCCCTAATAAGAAAGAAACGAAGCAAATACAATAGGGCCCATCCCCCGACGGGGGCTCGGGCCCTAAAAAAGATTGGGGGAGTCGCCAGGTGACTGCTCGAAGGTGAATCGTCCACTTCCATGGTGTTTTGTTTATGTCTGTTGTGTTGAGCCGGTATTTTTTTCGCAAGCGACAGTAGCTGGGCCAATGAGATGAGTCAGATTCTGTGTCGTCATACTCGTTTTTCAGGGTGCCGTCAGCTCATTGGTCACAGAGCAGGAAAGGCGGGAGATAAATTTGCCGTAACATTAATTCATTAATTCCATTGTCATTTTACAGACAACTGTTGATTCTCACGACGCGTCCCATTTCAGCTCAATACGGGATCCGTAATTTTGTTTCCAAATACGGGACCATTCCGTTTTTTAAGGGACGGTTGGCAACTCTACCTGAGAATGAATTTGGAACACTTTTAAAAAGAAGAGTCCCCAACCATGCTAGCAGCTCTGAGTTATCTAGCATCAACATGCTAACATTCTAATAATAACAATGCTAATATGTCCATGTTTAGCTGGTATATCGTTATCCAAGTTTACTTTTGGCATGTTAGCATAATAGGCATTGCTAATTAGCACTAAACAGAAAGTACAGCGGAAGTTAATTGGAATGTCATTAGTTTTGCATCATGGCCCAACAGGGTTTTAACACAAAGGTTTGGATTGGCTGAAATTTTGTTCTGAGTATTGTGATATGCAAGCTATATATAGGGGATTACCAAGTTTTTACAAGTAAAGCTTTTAAGGATATGAGTGTGTATCATTTTTTTAACTTTCCAATAGTTGCATACAGTTCACCAAAATGCATAAATATAGTAATGTATGTATGATGTATTTCTTGACTAAGTAGGATATTACTGGAATTTTTTCAACCATATAATAGCATGTGAAGAGGTGAGATGTATTTTTGCAGTTACTTATATTGTTCACAAACAGGCCAACAACAAGCCAACATACATTCAACACAGAAAAGCAGCAACAAAAGATAAAAACATTTTGTCACAATACTAACAATTGGGTTTAAATGAATGTAACCAGAGACTGCAGTGCTACTGTCTGTGTTTAGTAGCCTGATAATGTAAGGGGGGGAGGGCTTAGTATAGCAGTTTGTTCTCCTAAGGGGCACATTATAACCCCAGCCTCAGGACATTACTGTAAATTCACTGGACAAAACCTGGTTTGATTGGCTGTTAATTCTTTTTGCTTTCTGCACCACCTGTTTCTCCCAGAGGGAACACACGTCTCTTTGCTGAGCTCCAATTATCTTGGAGCAGACTTTTACAATGCCATTTAGGTTATTCTTGTGCTTCACAGACAACCTATTAAACGAACAGATAAATGAGAAAGTTTAGAAACTTTCGATGAATAGAAGAATATCACTGAAATGAAAAGATCAAGTTTTAACGTGGAGTGAATTCTTTTTTGTCCAAGCTTGACAACTGATTGTGTGTTCACATCAAGGATTAGCTGAGAGTTAAACACTGTCTGTGGATACTCATTTGTCTCAACAATCTCATTGTCCTTACCATGTTTAATGCTATTTTTTTTCTGTTATTGTTTTGCCAATTACTAATTTCAGGTAGTGCCAAACCAGATCTAACTCTGAGCCCTGAAGAAGAGACAATGTGATAGTGACACTGGACAATTTTGCTGCTATCCATAATGAAAAGCAGGGGGTACCTGCTACTACTGTGGGGTGAGCCTGTGTCAGAGACATGTTGGAAACATTTCCATTTACCAAAACCTGTCAGGTTTTTTCTGTTAGACAGTCCAAAAGCATGTCAAAAGCTCATTGTAATTTAATTTGAAATAATACTTTAATATAAGATTTTAGCATTTAGTTTAACATAAGAAGCAAGTCACTCAGTCAAAATATGAGGCTGTGTCTTTTTTAAAGCTAAAGAAAAATCACAAGTCTCACGTGAGATTTGGTTATAAATTAATTAATTCCACTTTTAAATGCAAAATCTTTATTTGAAATGTAACTTTGTAACCTAATATAACAAATAAATGGGCTAAAAACAATCTGTAAAAGTAAAACAAAATAAAAAAAGCAATAGTTTTCTCTGATATGTAGCAGAGTCACAAAAGTGGTATGAAGTATAACATGAAATAAAGTAAAAATGACCTCGAATATATGCTAGAAAAAAATGTACTGATGCTTCGTAAATGAACTGGTTTCATTCCACCTCTGCATTTCACACTAAACCTTAAATATCAATCTGGTGGCGCTGGAGGAAAAGTCAGGAGTGGGTCATAAGGAAACATTATTTGGGAGCCATGGATGTGTGTACACAATGTTGTTGTGTTTATCCAGGAGATGCTGAAATATTTACCTGAGAAGTTAGAAACTTTGATATGTTGTTGGCGCAGGAAAAATTGAGGGGAATCTCCATAATTATTAAAATGTATCATATAGAAACAACTAATCTGTAAAAAAACTAACTAACTAACTAACTAAAAACCTTAATTACAATTACTCAGGCAGATGCAAAGATGTTTCAGTCTGGATCAATGTGGCTGAAAGACTGACAGACCAAACAAACACATTCATCCCTAAATCCAAGCTACTAACATGGCTAACAAAAATTACATTCTCTTATATCAATCAAGTGCCCACAGACAAGATTCTTGAATCATTCATGTTGTGTTTCACACTTAACAATCTGTGTAAAACTCTGATGAATCGAATCTGTGTTCAGAAGACAGAGACATAGAGAGTGAGAGAGAGAGAGAGAGAGAAAGAGTGAGTATGTCCTACCCTGTACTCAACTGCAGACATTAATCGATGTTGTCATGAACAATGAAGGCAATACAACTGCTCCCAAAGTGTGAACCCCACCCATAACATACAATGATGCTCAGTTCAACTGTTTCCTGCTTTAAAAGAAAAGAACACCATGTATTGTACATAACATCAATGCATAATTGATCATAATTCATTCATTTTTATAGGCTAAATTACACAAGGATATCACTGAAATAGCAGCTGAAATAATTACTAATTCTCATTTACCCTGGTGAAGTAAATTTAGTCAGATTAAGCGTCAGCTCAGTATCATCAAGACAGGAAACACGGATATCAGATTTATTAGGTTCTGTTACAACAGAAACTCTAATTAACTGGATATCTGTGAATTATTAACACATTTCTGCCTGGTGGACCAACAGTTTTACCAGATTTCCCTTCAGAACAGGACACCAGACTCACAGTGACCCCCCATGGTGAGAGGTTTGTATTACAGCCACAAAATCTGACCCACAATGTAACTCTTTAGTACAAGTTATAATTTAAATGGGGATTATTACATTAAATGAGTTCTCTAAAATAGAGTAGATGCATCATTTGATCAGGATAAAAAACCCACATAAACTTACAATATAGCATTTAGTCTTTTTTGTGCATTTTAATACTTGTGTGTATTTAAATAAAATCTTTATTTGTATATATCTTATAGGAATTAGTGCTCTCCAGGAAAAAAACAAATCTCAGGATCATCCATTCACGACATGACATACATGACATCAACAAAACTTTGTCCTTGGCATCATTCCAACATTTGTGTTCTGTTTTGATTCCAAAAGTCACTGAACGCAAACACAGGAGAACAAACTTCAGCTTAAACCTGCTCTGTCTTTTAGCTCCCGTCTGAACCTCTGCCACCATGGGCAAATCAATCTGCACATTATTACTGCTATTACCCTTACTATCCATTTACTCTGTGTGTGTGAGCGGTGAGGGTTTTGTATTGGCGCCCATTGAACTTGCTCCCATACCCTGTAATGACAAAGCAGTGGAGAAGCTGTCTCGTCTGGCTGTGACTTATATCAATGAGGATCGCATCGAGGGCTATAAGTTTGCCCTCAACCGCATTGCAAATGTCCACCTGCACGCTCAGGTCAGTACAGAGAAAAATGCCCAGTGGGGAAAGCTGCCTGTGGTTATTGTAATACTCTGTCAGTGGGTGATTTGTTCATGTTTAACAAGGGAAGTGGGGTGGAAAGGTTATTTTCCCTTCTGCTGTTGCTGAAAATTCAAAACATCCCTGTGATAAAAGGAAGTCACACGTTGATAGATTTAACAAGCCGTGGCCAATCTTCGTGTCAGTGGGATCCCATTTGAGAAGATTTGTGTTTTGTTGTTGGAAATGACTTTGCACAGTCAAACTTCTAATCAGAAATCATCCTCTGACATTGTCACAATGTGCTGACTTTCACTCTGGGGAAATTCTAATGAGATTAAACTGTCTCTCTAGGACTTGTTGTGGTCCCCAGACCCTAGTTTGGGAACCATTGCTTTACATCATGGACATGAAAAATAGCTGCAATTACATTAGTGTGCAACCATTTAAGACTAAAAACAATAATGAATATGGTTACACTTGATAATAAGAGTACAAATCATACACTTAAGTAATGCATTGCTGTTGCAGGCCTCGTGATGATAGAGTGTATGAAATAATGCACTGTATATAATGAATTCTTGTTGTTCACCATTAACAAATAACCAGGTCACTATGACTTTATCTGCTTGATTCAAACTTAATGGATCATCAGTCAAAAGATTTCAGTGTACAGTTTCTTCACATATGAATAGACATGGGATTGTGTGGGCTGGAAATGAGTTCAAGCAAGACAAGGCAACTTCATCAAATAAGCACAGTTAAAGCAAAAAAAAAACCATCAAAAATGCTGTACACAGTAAGTAAATACAAGTTATGGGCAATAAGAAGACAAAAGAAAAAAAACACTTGAATAAAGTCCTTACCATGAAATATTAATCTAGGCTTTGAGTGTAGTTTAATTATAGGCAGTTGAAAGAGAGGTCTTCAGCCTTGATTTAAAAGAGCTGAAAGTTGCAGGAGACCCGCAGTTTTCTGCAGTTTGTTGCTTATAGAAAAACTGAATCCTGCTTCTCTACATTTAGTTTACTCTTGGGACAGAAAGCTGACCTTTCTCAGACAAGGAAAGAAGTCTGGGAGGTTCACTGCAAAGCTGAAGATCAGCAATGTATTTTGACCCCAAACCACTCAATGTTTTATTAACTAACAGCACTGTTTTGAAATCAGTTCTTTGTTCTTTGACAGACAGAGAGCCAGTGAGGACCTTAGAACAAGGGAGAAAGATCCACTAACTTGATTCCAGTGGGAACTTGAGTAAAGTCCCCTGTAGATAAATACATGTTGGTGAAACACACAGAATGAAATATTGAATTCATGTATGTATGTATGTCATTTCGTCCACTAAAGGTCTTTCAGTTCAAACAATAAAAGAGTTAGTGAAGGATTATGGGCATTATTTATTTCATTGCAGAATAGCTACCAAAAAGTACATAAAATCAGCATATTTATGTTAAAGACAAAGTTATTTGTAGACATTTTAATGTGAATGTATTACATAATAACTTATGAATGTTTTTTTGTAACTGTATGTATTTATATTGCTGAATGATTTGTATTTCATTATTATTTTATGTATTTGAATCCACTCTTTTTATGTAAATGTCTGTATCAGATGGCCAGTTGGATTTTTAAAAAATAGTTTTTATTTCAGTGGGAATGGGTGCTGTTCTGCTTTCAGAGAGGCAACAGATGGATCTGAAAGAAAGTTTTAAGGAACTGGGATCCAGCTGACTTAGTTGCATACCAGTAAATGCTCAAAATTATTCGAAATGGACGAACCTCATGACGTCATTGTCACATTCATAATGTGTTAGTGGTGAACAACAGGAATTTACAACATATATGCATGTATTCAGGCCTTAATTCAACATGACTCACGCTGCAGTAAAGCATTGTTATTACTATAATTACTATGATATGTAACCTTATTATAAACTGTTACCATAAATATTTGTCACTGACCACCATCAGAGTAGGTCGCCACCAATAAATACAGTGTACAGACTTAATGAAATGGGATGTCATCCTCTTTCATGCCTCATGAGAAAAGGCCTTTAGGATTGAAGTGATTGATGTTAAAGTGCAGGTCAGTTCAGTCCAGGACCACTGGGACAAACCTCACACAACAGGCCTTATAAACTTCATGCTGTCAGCAGCTGAAGGCTATTGTAGCCCAGCTGTGGAATAGATCCCGTCTTTAAAGGGCTCAGCTCAACTTCATGACCTGGAAAGGCTGCTGGTACACCTGCTCAGTGTGTTGACATTTGTTTTCAGCAATACTGCTCAAATCAATATTGTCCAAAGTGTTATAGGGAATTACACAGGGCACCTCCTAAACGGTATAGCAGAACAAAAAAAATGTTACTTGACAGAAGGGCTTCTTATACATTTTGTTGATTTGTGAAGTGCTTTTCTTTTCTTCATAAACAAAAATACTGGTGCTGTTAAAAAAAAGGCTCACAGCATTTCTTATGTTTGCACTGTGCATGTCAGGGCCCTGCAGGCAATGTGTATTACCTGGACCTGGAGGTACTGGAGACCAAGTGTTACATAGGCAGTCCAAAACCGTGGAAACGCTGTGATGTCAGGCCATTCATGGAAACAGTAGGACAAACACACTCACACTCACAAACACACATACACAAAAAATGTATTTATACTTATGTTCATATAGGTGCAGAAGAGCACGCTAAGAAATCTCAATATCTAACTTAGCACCTTCATTTCAAACTTTGAACTTTCATGGCTTGTTAAAAAGAATAAAACGTATTTGCTTCCCCCTTAATGTTTTTCACTGTTGTTAGTGAATTTCTATATTCTATATGTTTTTCTAATTTGTAGACGGAGTTTTTTTAGTCTAACTCGTGTTTTAACCTAAATCGAAATTTGTACCCCAAACCAATTTTTTACCCATTGAGCAATTCATTGAAGAAGGAAGACTTGCCAAAATGTCTTTAACTACCCCAAAATTTTCTCACCTATGAAGTACTGATTGCAATGCAAGAGCACACACACATATTTAAAGTCAGTTTGTCTTGCACTGTTGCATCTATTTCACTTGAGAAGTAGCTTTTATTTTATTATTATCGTTGATGTTATTTGATTTCAATTTTATTCTCTGCAGCAAATCTCTGGCAACTGTAACACCACCATTCTCCACACACCAGAGGGATACACCTATCTGTACAGCTACGACTGCACTCTTGTTCCAGGTTAGATTAGCATATCATTAGATTAGCAGTTTGACATTGATAGTTAGTCATACATTACTTCTGAACCATATTACACAGAATGGCAGTTGCACACAAAGCATGAACACTGGTTTGCTCAAGACGTTTTTGGTCTGCTTCAGTCTAATAAATGTATTCACAAGAGCCTTCAGGAATGTAATTTCATTCTCCTGTACACGGAGTCATGACTGTTCATGAAAAGAATGACAGTAAGTCCCCCCTAAACCTTGAACTTTATACAAATTAAGAAAATTACAATAAGATAGAATTTAATCCAAGGATTTTAATATATATTCTTGAAATTTTACCATAGAATCTCACTGATCTTACCAACTGCTGGTTTCATTTCTCAGCATTTGTCTAAGTGTTTTTTGTTTCAGAAACAATCTCTCAGCCCACAAGCTTAATAAGAGAGGAATTAAAAGAAAAAAAGCAGAAGAAACATCACGAATTAAAAAAAAAGTCCAATTAGAAAAAGGAAGTGAAAACACCTGTGTGGGTTTACTAATGATGAGAGCTTTATGAGATCCTTTACAAGACATTTTTACTACCAATTCATCATAATACTTTTAATTATTGCTTTTATTTATTGCTCTTGTGTGTCTTCCAGTCCAAATGTCTACTTCACCATCTGTATTATCCCTGCCTGCTCCCTGTAGATCCCCCAGAGAAGCTTCAGCAGACCTGTCCAACCTGCCCTGTCTTGCTGTCTGTAGAAAGTCAACAGGCCGTGGATGCTGCTCGGCTCAGTCTGGCACAATATAAGAGACAGTCCATGCTGGCCGCAGGGCTCGGAGTGAAGAAGATCACTAGAGCTGCAGCACAGGTACAACTGGATATGCAGTCATTAACTTGGACTGAACAAACAAAGCTCTGGAGCTGATTTTATTACCCAACAATGTGGTGAACGTTATGTTTATTTGAAAATTACACCTAAGATAAATCTCTAGGTGTGCATGAACAGACGGCATAGTGCACTTTTGAGCTTCTGGGTGCTGGTTACTGCTCTACAATAACCATAATAATACAAGAGTTTGGCAAGGTTGCAAAGGATTAGCCCAATGAAGGCCCTTTAGACCTTATTGTCTGGCCAGGCTTTAATTAAGGGAGGAAAAAAGAAAATTCAAAAATTTGCCTAAGGATGAAATCTCAGCATAGTGCTGCTCTTTACACATGGTAGTCCACTTTGGGGAAGATTTTTTGCATTCTAAAACCAAAAAAATAGTCATGACATTGCAGCAACTATGCCACCACTCTGTACCTGCTTGTAAACGTGTGTGTGTGTGTGTGTTTTTGTACAGTTTGTTCTTCTCTTACCATGTTATTTTCATATTTCAGGATGTGCCAGTGAAAGCCAGCTTTGTGGAGTACACAGTCCAAGAGTGTCTGGAGGGAATGACAGAAAGAGGCACCTGCCAACGACTCACACTCGACTCTGACACAGAGGTACTCAACAACAAGTCTGGAGAAATGTTTCTTTGAGGGAAAAAAAGTGATATTATTGAACAACGCTGTTTGATGGTGCTCCATTAATTACAAGAATTGATTCCTATGATGACAATCTGTCACTGTCATGACGCAAATTAATGTTGTTCTAAAAAAACTCAAATAAACATCAGTCAGCCAGCTTCTTGTTAACTATTACTGGAGCAGTTGTGGAAGTGTTACTTGATGACATGACAGATTAATTTCCAGTTTAAAAAACTAGCATGACCAAAAAAGCTGCAGTAATTGATTCTTCTATTAAGGAAGTCTGACAGGTCCTCTCCTCCTTTTTAATTGATTCATTCATTTTTTATTTATAAGTTTTTGTTTACCCTCCCTGCTCTCTCCTGTAGTGACCCAGCAGCCTAAAAAGAAACTAACAAAATGTTTTATCTCCTCCTGTCAGACTGCAGGTTTCTGTGCGGGATCTGTGTATGGAGACTTGAACGCCCAACCTGAAGTTCAGGTTTCCTGTGAAATGTTCAAAGTACAGGTACATGAAGCAGTTAAGAGTGATTTATTATCAGATTCAATTGTTTTTTTATAAATCAGGTTTTTATATTCAAGAAATTTGCTTAAGCGTTGTCGTGCATGAGACCCAAAATAGCCAAAATGTGTATATAACTTATACATTTCTACAGTTTTTGGAGCTTTGATGATCTTTTGGACCTATATGAGTAATAAATGGTCTCTCCATAGTAAACTTATTGGGATACTTTGGCTATGTTCAACACCGCAATTTAGCCTTTATGCTAATGTGTGACAAAGATCTTTTTATTTCATGACAGTATAACTTGCACAAATCACATAGAATCTGATCATTTCATTCACTAGTCATTCACTCCCCAGAACTGATTGTCTTGCTTTGAGAGTCTTGTGAAGAGGCACTGACAGATGTTTTTAAAAGGAACCACTGACATTGTGAAATTTTGGATGAAATCTGTTGAGTTATTCATGTCATGATCAAACCATTCCTGGTTCCAACTCTGCCAATCCTTACATATCTCAGAAGTAGCAGCTACTACTCCACAAAAGCCATAATTAAAAATTTGGCTCACATTGGCTCATTGACATCTTCATTATCAACCATTTAGGAAATTTGCTGGAGTTAGCTGCACATAAACTGATGAATAAAACCATGAACACTGCCTTGAGGGGCCTCTGTGTTTACTCCTATCCCATCTGGCAGCATGCTGTAACGTCATATGAAGTACTCTTGTTTTATCACGCATGTTAAGTCAGGATGGTCACCAGATAGCACTGGAACCTGACATAGGCAACCAACCAATGTGAGCCACCAAACGAAAAAATCATCCCACAGCAATAAATATGAATTGAGCACGAAGGCTTGCTGCCTACGTTTAAGCACCTTAAAGTACATATGTAAGTAAGTGAGTTAAGTGCAAAACTGTCACCAAATGTACCAAGAAGTGCCAATCCCCTCACATTGTGGGTCTGCTTTCTGATATGTAATAACCCACTGCTTGGCCAAGATGTGATAAATGTTTTATTTCCTGTTTTGTTTCACATTTTACCAAAGCAACCTTTAAAATGCTAATTTAACTTTCTGAATGAATGCCACTGGCCATATAATTATTCTGTCGTATCCTGCGTTGTGTCTTCGAATGTATGTTGTGCTTGTGTGTTTTTAAAAGTATGTGTGAGATTTAAAATTGTATGGTACAGTGCTATAATTATGTTGTCTTCTCACTCCCTTTTAGAGCTGTGGTGTGTAACATAATATTGCATGAGTGAGACTCATTTTGAAGCCAGTGAGTATGAGTTTGGAAAATGTCAGTTTCATGTCTCTTACCTGTTTGCCTGCAGAATGTGGACATCTTCAGGCCAGTGCAACCGCAGGGTCATGATCTCCCCTTAAGACCTGTGATTCCGACCTTTCCACCTCTGATCATTGAGCCTCGAAACGAGCCACCGCCTGTTCCTGTTGACCCCACACTGCCACCTGCAGTTCAACCAGTGCCATTTGGCCCCAGACCAATTGACCCTGTGCCCTTTGACCCCCCTGTTGTGCTTAACCCCCCTTATCCCCTCAGCTCATCTTCCAGTGAGTCTGTTGAGGGTCTAGTGAATCAGCAACAGCAGCAGCAGCAGCAGCCTCCAGCTACTGGGCCTTTTGATTCATCCTCTGAGGAGGTAGAAGGCCTCATGGCACTGCGACCCTCTAACTTCCGTTACCAGAGGCGTGACCGTAAGAAACGGCAGGCCTTAGTGGAGACCTTACCGTCTCACGAGCCATTCTTTCTGGTGGATTTCCCGAGTGGGCCTTCTCCTTTCCGCTCGTGTCCTGGTCCTTCTCGATACACCACTGTTTAAGTGGTACTGCACAGTTTTTGCTGCAATTCTAATTTTACTGCTGGATATTTAAGAGCTGATATAGTTAGTCGATTTTTTAATTAGGAGATCAAAAAAAAATTAATCCTGACTTATTCTACAGAAATTTTAAGAACCAGTGTCACAATCTCGCACATCTCCTGCTTAACAAATGTGATATTCCTGTGTGTTTTATCTGTTTAAATTGAACATATTTACTGTAGATGTGGAGTTTTAATTAGATGGAACAAAACTTTTTAATACATCAGTTTAGGTTCTTTGAAAATGTGACAGGCATTATTACTCATTTCTGGCATTTCTGGGCCAAATAAGCTATTGATTAGTTTAAAATAATAAATTGTTACAGACCTAAATATGTGGCTACTGTGTTTTTTTTTACAACCCATGATGATGAATTCCCTTGTAACGCATTCCACTACGTAATGGGTAGATACATTTTTTTTCTCTGAACTCAGCATAAAAGGTTTTTAAGGGAACGCAAGCAATAAACAGAATGGACAGAATTTACAAGACTTTGCAAATTGTAGAGAAGGAAACATAAGAGTTGGAAAAACAAAAAGTGCTGTGACATGATGCAACAGAGTTTTAAGGCAGTACAAACATAGTTAAGCGGTCATTGAATGTGGCCACTTGACTGGAGACATCTTTTCAAAGAAGTCCAATCAAGCAGAGGAAAAACCAGGGTTTATTAGGGCTCCTCTCCACAGGGCCAACACTGTCATGTAGCACTGAGGTGAAAGACAAGCGTGAACATCTCAGGAAAGCTTGAAAAGCAAGCAGCTACCCAAAGTGGGTCTTTGTCAACACAGAAACTAGGGCTATTAGAAAGTTTAGACCAAAAGAGAGGAGGGAGGCAGTGGAGATGTGATGTGAAGTGTCACTCAGCCACTCTTCCATAAACACAACATCCCTGTTTTTTTCAAACCCAGCTAGTCGGAAACTTGCCCTCCATAAAAATCACTCTCCAAACATAAACAGAACAACGTGAAGTCTCACACAATGGCAGCCTCAGAGACCTATACATCAGGAGAGGAAACACAACCAAGATAGAGCAAAGCCCACAGGTCAAAGCGCAGCAGTCTGTCTTCATTTAAAGGACAGAGGAAACTCCTCTGAGGACAGCAGTGTATACATTTTTGATAGAGAGGATGGGTGGTTTGAAAGATGGGTGGAAAAAGGCTAAAATAACCATCCCCAAACAAAGTGTTATGTTGCCTCAAACTCGTGTGATGGCCACATAACTTAGTTACTGAATTACATGTGGGATCAAAGAGACCCAGAGATATTTAACCTCCCCCACACACAAATTAACGTTCTGGGTTCAATTTGTGTATGTGTTAATTTAGAGAGACTGAGGGAATACTCCCAGTTCTCTTTCTTCCTGTTTTTTGGTCTTTTTGTTCTGACAGAAATCCTCAAATAGAAGTTCACATGCAAGTGACCCTCTTATCCTTCCTATCTTGTTGAACTGAGACTAAATCCTTTTTTTTTGCACTTATCAGAATCTGTGATCTAAGGCTTGTTGTATACTGACTGATACACAGACTCTAGTCCACTGCCAGGGCATCAACTGGATTAGCCCACAATAGGGTCACAACATTTATCAGTATGTGTTTGTTGTTATTTTTACTCCTGTGGATAATAACCGACAGATATACATAGAAAATATATCCATATTTCTTTTTTTTTTTTTTTAATGTAGGGACAGAACAGTCTCGTTACAGTAAGGGAGAAGCCTATTTATGGTTAGTGTGTGGAGATTAAATTATTTGATTCTGACAGTGTT
>JAPZDV010000021.1:8718566-8769315 GCA_029814665.1 Acanthurus lineatus | reverse complement strand
TGTATTTGTACTGAGATTAGATTACACACAGGTTGACTCTATTTAGTCATTAGGTCAACATTCGATCATTCAGCAATCATCAGGCAACTTCTGTAGGCAATTGGTTGCACTCAGAGAAAAGGGGGCTGAATGCTTTTCAGTTTTTTATTTGTAAAAAAAATTTAAAATCATGTATATTTTTATTTGTACTTCACAATTGTGTGACACTTTGTGTTGGTATTTCACATAAAATTCCAATAAAACATATTTATGTTTTTGGTCGTAACGTGACAAAATGTGGAAAAGTTAAAGGGGAATGAATACTTTTGCAAGCCACTGTATATGTCCCACCAAAATGCCTTAGCCCTCAGTCATTGCAGTCCCTATATGTGTGTTTCCGGGACATTCAATGTGTAAAATGAAGTTGCTCTTTTTGACCCCTCTAAATCCACCAGTACCCTTTGTGAAAAGGTCAGCCCACTGTCAACCTTGTTGAAAATATATGCAAAAAAACTTGGTTTAACCTTGTCATTGCAGCTAGTTGTCATATTCATGGTGTTGTGGCCCACTTATTATATCTTTGCCATATACAGAGTAACACATACCAATTCCTCTGGATTTACCAATGTTAAGTACGGATATAATTTAATTCCTTTGATTCTTACTCACTGAGTTAATGTATCTGCCTAAGGATCTATCAAGGAATTTTGTGTAAGTTGTATGCATTTCACTATTTTGATTTTGTGTGTTTTAAAGCATCTGTTTAATGAACCTGGTAACCCCTTACCTGGTGAAGTATTAAATTCTCAACAATATCATGACTTTCAGGCATAGAGTTCTCTTTCATTCTCACATAGATCCCACTTCCCTGCAGGATGGAGTCATCATGTCTGGACCTTGCTCTGGAAGGTGAGCGGCTCTGTAAAGTTGGTGACTATCGTGCCGGTGTGTCCTTCTTTGAGTCTGCAATTCAAGTCGGAACAGAGGACCTCCAAATCCTCAGTGCCATCTACAGCCAGCTAGGCAATGCCTACTTTCACTTACAAGAGTACAACAAAGCCTTGGAGTACCATCGGCATGACCTCACACTTACCAGGTAAACATATCTGAAAATGTGATTTTACCTTGTTCAAAATAGTTTCCCTTTTCCTTCTGTTGGAATTTCAGACCTGGGCTACAGACTATGCATGCAAGGCTTATGCAGCTTCAATGTAAATAACCTCAGAATAAACAATGTATTCTGAGTGCTAGAACTTTTTAATCATCATTCCTCCGTTATTAAATTGCTACTTGATTCCACTCTATTGCTGCTTGTGGCTGTAAATTACTTTCTTGCCTCTTGTGTTTTTGTATACACTTCAGTAGTCCCCTAATATTCCAGTCTAATTATTTCTTAATGTTGTTTTCTCCTTTTAAAATCTCAGAACAATTGGAGATGAGCTTGGTGAGGCAAAAGCCAGTGGCAACCTTGGGAACACTTTAAAGCTTTTGGGACGGTATGATGAAGCAGTGATTTGTTGCCAAAGACATTTGGATATCACGCGAGCCATTTATGATAAGGTGGGTCATAATTTAGTAATAGTTTAGAACTACAAGAAGAGAGTTATTTAAGTTTAGGTGAAACATTTCTTCAGTTCTTTTACTTTAGTGGACTGACAATGGATGACTTAGCACTGTTCTGCAAATGAAAAGTTCAGTTAATGACTGAAAGGGCCAATGATTAAACCAAATGGTTACAAATTTGTTTTCAGTTATACTACATGACATGCTCTGCAACCACACATATCAAAACCACAACAGTTTTGGTATGCACGATGACTGTGGGGTGTTAGCGTACCAACATCTAGAATAGTTTGCCAGACCGCATGCAAAGAAGCAGGTCTGGTGTCAGTGTATTTTAAGTATATAATTACAACTCTGGTCACTCTGGTTTCCATCTGTGAATCTGCTGTGCGTGCTGTAGGTTGGGCAGGCTCGGGCTCTGTATAATTTCGGGAACGTTTACCACGCCAAGGGCAAGAGTATCTGCTGGACAGGAGCCGAGCCAGGGGAGTTCTCGGAGGAGGCCAGGATAGCCCTAAGGAAAGCTGCACAGTACTATGAGTGAGTTATTATCACACTGTTTACTTCAAGACATTAACTGGCTGATGTTTTACATTTCTTTTTCATTTTAAATGATAGGGAGTAGGGTGAGGTTTAGTGTCTTGGTTGACTGGGTTGTAATATTGCCAGTACCCAAACAGACAAGTTACAGATTTGATTACCACAATAACTTTGTTGGTGTATTTAGTTATTTTTTGTTTCTGTTTGATCCACCGTGGGATTATAAGGACACGCAATTTTCCAGAGCATGCACCTCCCGGTGATTTGGCAACAAAGGAGCAAAAAACAAACAAACAAACAAACAAAAGTTCCAGTATTAAAAATTTCAATGTTTTTTCGAAATATTATGTTTGTTGACAAAATCTGAACGAAATACACACTCAAAGAAACTGCTAAAAGCCTACACTTGAGCTTTATAAAGGTTCTCTGTCTTTACCAGGCTAATTTAAATGTTTAACAATAAACAACCAACTCAGTGTTTTTGCATCATCTTTATTTACACAATCAATACAAACAATTCATTAAGACAGCATATTGAGCAAATCTGCTTTTTATCTTCTAGACTTACATTTCCAAAGAAAAATGCCAGATCTCAGCTGGGCAAATAAAAATTTTTGCTTTTTTAGATTAATTATGTACAACATTCTCAGTGCCATATTTACATTTTTTATGATGAATGTATGCAGTTAAACAATGTCACTGCTGTGCCTTGTATCAGAGTTTCCTAGAGTAAGATGCTGAACTGGAGCAAGATGATGTAACTTTCTTTTAGCTGGTTAGATGCTGTCTTACATTTGTAACAAAACTGTTCTGTTCAAGGTCCCTGGAACAGATTTTTAACTTTTTGTTAGTGTTTATTACAAATTGTGCTTCCCCTTGCCAGATAAGTCTGCCGGTAGAATTTTAAAAAAAGTGGATAATAGAAAAGCGTTAATTGCAATTTTCCTTATTGCATTTGAACTTCAAAATTGTAGAAATATATTTAACACTGAGTATGTTAAGGTTATTTTGTCAGAACACATTGAAAAGAACAAGACTGAACTCTCACAAAGTCCACTCTCTAGCTTTTAAAGCTTCTGAACCCAAGTATGAAACTTGGTTACATGCAGGTGTCAGAACCACTTGTTATGCCTAAAGCATATATGGACTTAAAAGACTTGTTTTGTTTTAAGGGCTCTTACATAGTCTTAGAAAACACACTGAAGTCACAAAAAAAAAAATGTGGATATTAAAATAAAAGCTTTCTATTTGCATAAGTACCATAACATGTTTGAATATGTATGTATTTTTTAGGGCAAACCTGTGCATGGTGAAGGAGTTGGGTGATAAGGCAGCCCAGGGTCGTACCTATGGTAACCTTGGCAACACTTACTATCTGTTGGGTGACTTTGAAAAAGCAGTAGCTGCACATGAAAAGGTAGGCCGCAAACGTCTGGTGATGGTCCTTGTATCCTCATACTTTTAAGACCTTTGATAGAAATTCAACAAATAGTTGATAATGGATAAAAATATAGGAAGATTTATGCAAATTTTTGTAAAGAGTGTGTCTGACTTGGTTTGATGCCTGTGGCAGTAATGTGCACCTCACTGTTTGTCCTGTTTGGCAGCGGCTACTCATTGCTAAAGAGTTTGGTGATAAGTCTGCTGAGAGGAGGGCCCACTGTAACCTTGGCAATGCTCACATATTCCTCAGCCACTTTGAAGTGGCAGCTGGTCATTACAAGTGAGTGAACAAGTGATGCTTGAGATCTTTCTGATGTCTTGATGGTCACTGGCAGATATCGCTGCATGTCATCATACTTGAGAATGAAAATAGCATGCTAATGTTTTTATTTTTGCAGAGTTTTGACATTGATTCAAATTTTTTTGTTTGCTTTTTTTTCTCTTCTGTGCTTTGTGAAAGCTTAAAAGACAGAATCAAGATGTTATTCCACTAATGAATACATAACCATAAATCAATAAATAAAGAAAGATCAACCTTCAATAATCCCACCCTTTAACTGGTTTATGACACCAGCTTAGAACGGGTTTTGTTGGCAACACTTGACTTTGTCTCCTTATTTACCATTAATAAGAAGTTGTAACTTCTTGAGGCTCTGCATGAGTGTCGGCTGGTAAATTAAAATTACTGACAATATAGTAAAACACCTTTGTTATGAAATACATCTTTATAGTAGATGTTATTATTACTGACTTCTGTAAATTAATTAACACTTTAAATGTCCTTAAAGTAGCTTACAACTGCATCATGTCTTTGGTGGTCATGTGTTTGACTATTCAAAATTTTTTTTAATGTGGCTTTTAAATGCTAAATATGAAGACTTGTGGTCAAAGTGTTACTGTTTTGGTTATATAAAGAAAACCAAGTTCTAAATTCAATGCAGTTATATATACCACCCATAGATATGTGGCTGTTCAGACGCAGTAGTTAAATTAAAATGTTTTAAGTCCTAGCACTTTCTTGATACAGAAGCTCTTGGAAAAAATTGCAACAAAGACAGAAAAGAAAGGAGTGTTCTCCTGCTCCCACCCTACACATTCTTTGACCTTCTTCCTCCTCTTCTCTTTTCCCCTCAGGAGGACTATGCAGCTTGCCAGGCTTTTAAAGGACAAAGCAGTGGAAGCTCAAGCCTGTTACAGTTTGGGCAACACCTACACACTACTTCAGGACTATGAGAGAGCCATTGATTACCACCTCAAACATCTGGTCATTGCTCAAGACCTCAATGACAGGTATTAGCCATAAAGCCATGTGTTGTCAGCTTTCCACCAAACTCTCTTTGAAGTTTAATGAAAATTTACATTTTAAACATGGGTGGCCTCTGAACTGAGGAGATCTGGGAGAGTGTTTGGAGTTTTGCTTACAGGATTTTTTTGTTAACAACACGAAAGACCAACAATGAGATGCCACACTGAGGACTATCCAAAAAGATCCACCAGCAAAGATGGACAAATTTAGAGGCACACTAGCAAACAGGTCGTTATTCTACAGGCAAAAAACAGATTGAGATCAGGCTGTTATGATTATACTGTATGATAGTTTGATAAATGTGCTTTCCATTCTTGCTTAATCTCATCTGAAGTTGCTCAGCCTGTTTCCCTCTGTGTCTCACTGTAGAGTCGGTGAAGGAAGAGCATACTGGAGTCTAGGAAATGCCCATACTGCCCTGGGGAATCATCAGCAAGCCATGTACTTCGCTGAGAAACATCTGGAAATTGCCAAAGAGGTGCGTGTTTATGGTTCACCTCCTTTCTCAGAGTCCAATCAGTAGCCACCATCATGCTACATCCCCCTCTGCTGGCTGTATTGGGAACAGCAGAGAATAATAGCTTCTTTACATGCAGCACTTGTATGTAGGCATGAATTAAGATATATATGAAATATACTCAGAGGATAATAATGAATCCCACTTAGCAATAGTAAGTTTTGTCTTTGCATTTTAGTCATACGCTTACCCTAGACTTTGTTTACATTGACTTTGATGTTGCAGACTGGAGACAAAAGCAGTGAGGTAACAGCCAGGATGAACTTGTCAGACCTTCGGCTGGTTGTAGGCCTGAAGGCCAACTCCAGCCTCCACTCCAACATCTTCCGTAACACCAACACTAACAGCTCTGTGTTGGCAGCAAGTTTCCAAGGTTATCCCAACCTCTCAGGTATACCTGCACTTCTCAGAAAAGCATTGAGACAATCTAAAAAACCCACTTTGAAAATGTGTAGCAATATTATCATGAACAGATGTTGTGGTGTGGTAGAGATTTTGTCCCAAGACCAGACAAATATCAGTAAAACACTAAATTCTCCTGGATTTAAACTTTCAATAACAAATTGTCCCAGTTTTCAACTTTTTTAAAACCATTATAATATTAGATTTGTTTTCAGAGCTTCATGCTCAAACACACACACACACACACACACACACGCACACACACACACACACACACTAATATTCTCAAGATTTTAGCAGTAGTTCAAATACTGTGACCTCCCCTCTTGGGGATGCATAAAATGAGTTACACAGGATTTAAACATAACTTTTCTTGGTGTGCCGTAAGCCTCCACAGGGCACCCTGGTAAATCACTTTGTCCTGTAGTTGTGACCACAATGCTGATTTTTGTTTCAGGGGCCAAGACTCCTTTCAGGCGGAGAAGCAGTGCAGAGACCTTGGAACTGAGTTCCACTCCTGAAAAAAATCAAACTGGAGATTCATCAACACACACAGTATGTATCAAAAAACTTCAGTGAGTTGATTTCACTCTAATTTCACAACTTGTCATACTAATTTCTTAATTTATATAATGTAAAATTAAGTTGAATCAGCCTTTTCTTGCGGCTTCAGGACCATATTGGCCAAAGTAAGCAGAAACATTCACAGACATTTATAACCTAAATTAAAGTGTTTATGTTTTCTCTTTATTACAAGATACTGTTGACTAAACCATTCATTATTACATCGACAAAAGTAAGTAATGTTTAGTTAAAATAACCAGTCTGTTTGCATCCAAATGTTCAGGATTGGGAGGAAGATGTTTTCCCTGGGTCTTCAAAAAACAGCACAATCAAAGCATCTACCAAGCTTTTCCTCTTCCACCGGCTGAAAAGCAAGAAGCAGAAGAACAACAAATCATCTCCAAAAGACAAGCATGAAAGGAGCGTGGAGCACTCTACTCCTCAGCCGAATGCACCAGTGTCTCCTAAGGTATTTCAAAATACGGTAAAATGCCCTGCTAACCAACATCCCTGGAACCCACAAGAGGCTTATGAGCGATGCTGATTCACCCTCAAGACAACTCTCAGAGTAAAACGTGTATCTGTGTTTTGGTGAGGCAACATGGGATCATTGTTTCTGACTCATGTTTCAAAACAATGTTAGACTCTAGTATGTGTGAAAAAAAAAGTCAAGCTAAGTCAATAAAAAAGGGTGAATTGGCATCATCTGAAATCAAATTGGAATCAAGTTTGTATCATAAACAATACAGTGCGCCAAAAATGCTCTGCACTCCCTGATTCAAATACAGTATTTTACAACTGTATTTAGCAAAGTACAAACACCACAGCAAAGTCCAGCTCTCACTCTTTTGAAGTGATATTGAATTAATTTAATTAGAAAAAAAACTCTCACTGCTCTCTGCTAGCTACATGTGTTTAATCCATGATATAAAGGGCTACAACTCACAGTTACTTTCACAGTTAATCTCCTAAGTATTCTCTGGATTTAACTACTATTTTTGTTTTTTTTAAAATGTCAACATTGTGGAAAAATAAGTGCCACAAGTTGCCAGCGTAAGGCAACTTATTCAGATTAATTTAAAATGGTTGTTGACTAGCTGATTTTTCTACTGACAAAAAAAGACATAAATAGTTTTATCCCTAAACTTAAAATTATTTTTGTAAAATGAGATTTTTGGAGTAGGGTATGCAGTGTGAACCTGCTGTTATTCCTGTTTTTATTGTATTTTGATTGTTTTTATGAAGCCTGTCAGCTATCTTTGCTGCTGTAATTGTCTGAAGCTCTTTTCCAAATTTAATAAGTTCATTTTTGTTTGTTTGTTTGTTTTAAAAACTGTAGCCAGGATCTCGGGACACTATCGGAGAGGACGGCTTTTTCGACCTCCTCTCTCGTTTCCAGGGCAACAGAATGGACGACCAAAGGTGCTCCCTACTGGATGGCCAGAGCCATCTCCCTGCTCACTCCTCTCCCTCGTCCACCCCACCTGTAGCTGAAAGGAAATGTGAGTCACCCCCTTGTGTTCTCATCTGTGTTCACACCAATGGTAAATTAGCATTTTTAACTAATCCTTCAAGGAAAACTACAGAGGAAAAAACATGCAATAAAATTTGTCTTTGTTCAAGGTCTTCCTTTATTTAGCAACATGGTGTGAATGCAGCATGTCCACAAATGTGTTCCTTGCGTACTAGGTGTTGTGTGATTAATCCTTTGTGTTGTTTGTATCAAAGTTTTCTTAGTAATCCTCCATTCAGTATCAAAACACTCACCGTCTTAGGCTTTGAAAGTTTAAAAGTGGGGTCTGCAGTTCTAGTGGTCAGTCTCAGCAAATATGTCCTCACACCCAACTAGCAGTCTGTTCTGTGTGCACATTGACATAAAATCCCGTACTTGTATTAGCTCTGAGAGACTTGTAATGGTAGAGAGACGCCTGAGCATAGAAAGGCATGATTAGGGATACAGAGGTTGCTCTATTTCACCAATATGTTAGTTTTATTTTGTCTCATTCAGCTAATGTTTGTGATGATGGGTGTAGCTTGCTAGATAAATATTTGTTGTTACGTCAGCTGTTGTAGCGGCAGAGTTGTATCACATTGCATTCGTGCAGAGCTTCTGAAGACCACTGAATGGAGGGATGTGTATTTTGCTTGAGTTCAAGCACTGGCAGCCTTGATCCAGAATTGCTGACAACACATTTAATGTACGATTTGTGTTTTTCTTCTTTCTTCACTGGGCAGAGCTGCTTCCATGGACCTTTCTTTGCCCATCCTGAAAACTCCTGTTGCTCTTCTCTGTAATGGTTGTGAATCAAAGCTCATCACAGCATTTGTTCTCTGTGATGAATGAAACTTTTTTACAGCCAATTTTGAAGCCTGTGAGGAGTTTTTCATGCTCAAAAGGAAAGATTAAGGGGTGTTATTTAAATTTTGTAGAATTTAAAGAACCTGGGAACACCACATCCTTTGCATACCCTCTTCTGTGTGCTTTTTTCTTGTATTTACCATCAGCAAAACCAGAATGAAATGCTGAGCAGGGGAGTGAAGGGCACAAATCACTGTTAGCCTCCATTTGTTGAAAATCATCCACAGAAAATAACTATGTCTCTTTTTCTAGCTATTTCGGAGTGCGAAACACCATTGCAGGATCCTGGTCATTTCCTGGAGCTGCTGGCCAGCTCCCAGGCCCGTCGTCTGGACGACCAACGAGTCAGCCTGAGCCATTTTCCTGGCTTACGTCTCAGCACCTCCAGCCCGCCTCGTACACCCTCCACCTCCAGCGCAGATCAAATTCACCCACAAGGTAAAGTAAAACAATGTACTGCCTATTTTTTCAGCTCCCTCAGTATTACAACTCATTATGTGACAATTTCTCTCCTTCCAGTTCCACTCTCCAGCACAGATACCCCTCACACACCCTCCCTGTACAGTTGCCTCGAGGCAAGCGCTGAGCAGCCTGAGGGGGATGATGTCTTTTTCGACATGTTGGTGAAGTGCCAGGTGAGAAATGGAAATCCAGTATATTTCCACATTAAAGATAGAGATGCTAGTTTTTCTGAATTTCTGAAGAGTGTCCTGGTAACATAGGAGATTTCTTGAGGAGGATTAAAAGTTTGTTATCAATAACGGAGATAAAAATTTTCTTTCAAAGAGGTAAACAATCACTGAAACTTCCCTCTTCTGTAAGCTAAATTATAGGCTTCTATGGGACAACTGAAAATTGATTTCAATATGAATATAGTTATACATTGTACATGTCCAGGAAACTCTTTGGAATTTACTGTAAAATTACAGAGCTATGATATAAAGCTTTTTACAGATACTACTTTGGGTGGCGTTTTCAATCCACTTACTGTAATTATTTTTCTGTTTACAGTATAGGAGAATGTAGAGAATGTAGAATGTAGTTGCTACAGGGTTCAAGTCAAGGCAATTTTTACACTTCAGAGGCTGAAAGTAAATATTCTGCTGCACTATTATACTGCTGACTTGAGCTGAACTCAATTTTTTACCAAATGTGTGTTTCAACCCTGTGCTTGATTGTAAAACTTATTTTCAGTTATCTCCTTTATTAGTAAAGATGGCTTTTAGATGCCCATGAGTCACTGATATATGACTAAGCAGTTGGGCAGTTCCAGATAAGCGAGGCCTCTGCCTTTGTGTGTAATAGTGTGTTAAGTCGGGCTCAGTGTAACGCATGGCTTGCTGCAGTGTCAGACACAGGCAGTGATAATCTCACAAGATCAGGCGGCTGCAGTTTACAGAGCCAGCTGCTGCAGCTGCTCCTCCCCGTCTGCAGAGGCTCAGTGCTATGGAAAACAATGAGCCAAGTGCTTATTTGTGCTGAGGTTTGATGAACAAGAATCTGTTTCACACTGATTCATGGATTTTCTGTAAATTACATGAATTTTGATTGAGTCATTTTTTCTTTCGCAATTAGGCTATGAAGATCTGTACTCACAACAGAAACACTGAATTGAGCACAACCAAAGATGCTGATTTCTTTTTTCTTTCTGACTATCTAAAATACTCGAAATGTAAAACATGAACAGAACTAATAAAGAGGTTCATAATAAGAGGTTTCCATCAACCAGAAGTCATATGTACATGACTACTCTTGCCAGTATATAGCATTTACAAAAATAACTATGCTGTGTTTTTCAATGTTTCAGGGCTCCCGGCTGAACGACCAGAGGTGTGCTGCTCCACCCTCTGCAAATAAGGGAGCAACTGTTCCTGATGATGATTTTTTCAGTCTCATTCTGCGTTCACAGTCCAACAGGATGGAGGAGCAGCGAGTCCTGCCGCCTGGTGTCACACAATCTAAACCAGATTAATTCCATGAGGGATTTTTTTCTCATTTACTCAGGATACGATGAAGTAACAGATGAAGAGTTTTTTTTTGTAATTCACAATATTCTTGATTCTTGCCTTTTTGGATTGTCTTGACAACGTTCCTGAGAGACTGCCA
This sequence comes from Acanthurus lineatus, assembly GCA_029814665.1. Taxonomy (NCBI): domain Eukaryota; kingdom Metazoa; phylum Chordata; class Actinopteri; order Acanthuriformes; family Acanthuridae; genus Acanthurus; species Acanthurus lineatus. The sequence goes on along the minus strand of JAPZDV010000021.1, from coordinate 8,758,536 downwards.
AGAATGCAGGCGACACAATGATAAACTGAGGTCTCAGAAAACGTAAAGCGATCATTGTGACTGGAAAAGTTTAGCTTTTATGGACTTGTTTTTAGATTTACAGCAGTTTTAGATTTCTTCCAGTGGGAAGTAACCACTCGTCACTGCTGCCTGTTTTAATCAGAGACCTCTATACCTTTAGTGATGTCTGCTGACTGAAGGCTTGCATCAAGCTACTACAATGAAGTGGGTTGCAGTGGTATGTGTTGGACTAAATGGACTGTATTCCAAGGATATAAGCCAAACTGAAGGGATTTCTGCTTCATGTTCATAAACAAAAGAGACATTCTATGAACCTTTCTCAAAGGCAACCAAGCACATTGGAACTTTGGAACTTTGCACAGCCTGCTCTGCTCATTTGCGATGATGTCCAGTCTTCAACAGTGGTACTTCTCGATTTAAATTAATCTTGGACCTTGAATTCAGAGGGTCAGCTGACAATTCTCACTGGGGAAATAAGGATCCACATCCAGCCGTACCACTGCACTGGTGATAGTGGAGCCATTTATAGAATCTGCTTTCTGACATTGTTTTTTAATACTCATAGTTTTACATTGTGAAACATTGTACAGAGTTATTGTCGCCATGAACTGAAATGGGATTTTTTTTTCTAGTTGAAAGAAGATTTCAAAAGGGATTTACTAGTGTGGGGAAAAGAAGAAAAAAATAATTGTTATTTTAGCCTTTATTTTGATACTTTCTCCAGACAATGGGGAAATAAAATTTCACGAGTTTACATTACAACTTATTTATTAACCATGATTCATTATTTTCAGGGTACAACATGGGGGACATACCAAGTGATACATTTGAATACATTTTAAAATTTAGAGTCACAAACTCCTTTCATTAACACAGCAGTATAAATAAGTGTATTTACAAAGTGTTTTCAGCATCAGTGCATTATATTGAGACCAAGTTTAAGCGTCTCAGTTCCTTCAGGTCCACTGGAATTTGGTTTTTTATAAGCATATGAAAAACTCCTTCACTTTAAAATCCACCACATGAGCAAGTTGAGATCAGTTTCACCCACTGAATACAACAGTATAAAGTGCATATAAAAAGTTACGTTACAGATTATACATAAGAGCCTTGTAATGTCCCACATTTAAAACTTATCAAGCCTCAGAAGTCAGCCTCTCCTCATGACTCCTGAACCTGCAAGAAGAAAACAGCTCAGCATAGATTCACGTAGAGAGGTCATGTGTGGCAACTACAAAGAATATTAGAGGGTGCGTTTACAAATTGTGCTTTGATCCCTTTTTTTTTTTTTTAGTACCAATATGGGCCTCCCAAGATACTTTACGTCTCTTATTTTAAAGCAAAAGCCACAACATCAAATATATTAATTCCTAGAAAAACAAAGGATCAGTCAGCTGTAGACAGTGCAGTTTAGTGTTGGGTGCTGCGTTTGACCTACCTGGAGATACAGCGGTCAAAGCAGCAGCTGTTGTTCTCATCGAGTCTGTACACTCCAGAGTTTGGCAGATCTATACACTCAGACAAGAATTTCTGCAGCTCAGATGTCGGAGTTCCACTCTGCTGCTGTTGCTAAATGATAAAAGTAAGAAAAGTGACAGTTTACGCTGAGTGTGGCAAGTCAACCAGACAAATTCCAAATGAAACATTACCCTTCTTCAAGAATGGAGAGTAAATAAGTACATATACAGTATATGTATATATAGTACAAATATTTCTAACTCCACTACCTTTACTTTACTTCATTTACTAGTTACTTTTCAGATTCAAACTGACAATACAATAAATAGATGTATTCTTATTAGCTACAAGAAGACTTTACTGATCCCCAGAACTGAAAATCAAAAGCTAACCAGCAGTATCTGTACTTTTGCCAGCTGCACCATCAATGCATCAATAATTAATACACATTATTCTGAAAGTCGCAACACTGCAGGATGGGTACTTTCACTTTTGGTAAAGTCTGATGTGGATAATTTTGCTCTTTCAAGTAAAATTTTGAATGCAGGACTTTTTGGAACAGTACTTCTACACGAACATGCCACTTTTACTTAATAGCAGATTGAGTACTTCTTCGACCATCACTGTCCTCTGAATGACCAGCACACAAAGCATCCTTTAAAACTAGGCAAGGAAATTAGTAATAGAGGACGGTTGGTCACAAATATCTACACCAAAAGTATCACCTTGATGGTGTCGTAGGTGTCTGTGATGATTGTGATGAAAAGGCTGAGGATCATGTATATGAAGAGGGAGACAAAGGTGTAGAGATAGACCCTGCTGTAAATCCACACCAGGCTGCTCTTTTGCTTCATGTCCTTGAAGGTGGGAAACATGTCGTCTCCGTTGATCAGTGAGAACAGACACTCCGATACTGTGTTCAAGGTCCGAAACTAAAACAAAGAGTCAAGGAGAGGAAAGGATATTTTTATCTGTCTCTTATTAGTAACCACTGAAACTAGCAGAACCTGATTAGAACTGTTTTTTATTGTCTGTATTTTGTATAAATCAACAGACTTTCCTTTGTCGTAATGAAACACTGATACCTTCTCATGATATGGGCCAAGGACTATCCAGCCGCAAAAACAGTAACTCAGGTAGATGATTCCAGCACAACAGATGAAACGGATAACATTTGGGAAAGCTGCCCTGAGTGTCAGGATGAGAATCTGAAAATAGCCAAGAGACTTTTGCTAAAAGACTTGGAATATGTAGAAGACAAGCACAGAAAGATTTAAGTTTCTCTTTCAAAAAAAGCATTTAATTTGATCCAATCATCATGAAAAGGCCTATTTTTTTAATAAAAAAAACTAATTTTAAATACATTAGCATGTAATGTGAATGTACAATGAGCCCTTGTTTATGAACAGTAAGTCATGTCAAGTCAAGTTTATTTATATAGCACATTTCATACAACAGGCCCAGATTCAATGTGCTTACAATTCAATTTGTGAAGACCTAACAATTGAAAGCAATTCCCACATTTGCAAAGTACTTGGCAACAGTGGCGAGAAAAAACTTCCTTTTAACAGGCTTTATCTACAGTGTATAAAAATTTAGACAAAATAAACTATTTTGTGGTCGCAGGGGATGTTTTCTACGCCAAAATATGAAATCCATGGGGGAAAAAAAAAAACAATACTCAAGATGAGATGTTGACAGAAAACAGTCCCTTCTCAAAGCTAGAGACTTTTTTTAGAAATACCCTTGTAGTTGCATGTGCTGCATTTGATAAGTGATCTGGTCTTACATTATACTTCCTAAAGAAGCCCAGGTAGCGGATGACCCCAATCCAGACAAACATGGTGCCTGTCCCAAGGAAGATGCTGCACACATCATAACTTGTTAGGACCTAAAACAAAAAGTGAATATTTCAAAACATGACCAACAGACTGAACAAATACTTCTTATTACATTGCAATTCTAGATCAGTCAACATGAATTAACCACAGTTATACTGTGACCTTATTACCTTTGTCTGGATTTCTATTTTGAGAATGGAGCCAATGATGGTCAGTGTGTCGCTAGCAATGATCAGAATGTACCAGCCATTCACAAACTCTAACCTGTCTGACCACGATACTTCCTTTTTGCAGTGGTTCCTGCAGTAGACTGTGTATTCCTGTTTTCAACAAAGCAAAAGCAGGTCAGTTTTGGGGGTTTTTTTTACAGTAATGGACAATGAGGTTTTTTTCCAGTTGATACCAATAACTAATAAATATGCTTGAGCACCTAGTGGGCGAGGACCGCATAGTTTATCATTATTATTATTATTATTATGTTTTTCGTCATTTTTCTTAAAAATGATTTGCCTCTTTGAAGGTTTCAATATGGTCAAAAAACTCATTAAACTTGGCACAAAAATTAGTCGTGTTAGAAATTAAAGTCTGATATGGGTTTTGTTGAGGACTGGGGCAAAATCGAAGTCAACACACCACCTAGAGGCAACAGAAAGGAACATGTTATACACTTGGTTATGTTTCACTTATAAGGTCATCCTGATTCACCTCAAACTTGTTATGAATTAATTTCAGATCTTCGTGATTCTACATGACAAAGCTTCTAAAGTTTCAAACTTAATTGCCATGATGACACAATATTCGCCACAGGAAGTTGTAACCTCACCGGCATTATCCAATCTGTCCCAAATTTCAAGTTTAGAATACCATTCGGAGGACATTGACATGCAAGTCAGGAGTCCTACTAATTGCATCCTTTTCTTGTATCATGAAGGGAGCCTTGTTTAAAAATCATCATATGATTTACACAAAATTGTCACACTGTACACAACTCTCTATGTACTGGGAAATAATGCATTAATATTACGTTGTCTAGGGCAACTGTTGACCTTTCCAATTGATTCAGGGGTATGAGGGCTTATTCAATGCTGCTTTCAGCTGTGATTACATTATTATTATTACTACAACTATAGTTTATATTATAAATTGTCCAGTGTGGTTTATATGTACTTAAGGGTAACAAAGGCTAAGATGGAGATATCAAGATGGATGACTATATCTCACAGCGTCAAATCTTTACCTAACCACATCTAATTTGCCCCACCACTTTTGCTTTGCTCTCTATGTGCATTTATATTTTCTTCCTCTGAAAATGTAACAAAAATGTCCACATAGGCAATGATTTTTTTTGGCTCTCAAGTCTACACTGCTCTTCCCAAATGCAACAGTTTGTCTCACAGAGCTCCTCTCCCTCCTCTGTTTCTTCTTTGGCTTATTCAGTAAACTTACAAACTGCAGTAGAATCCCACTGATCACTGAGCGCATGCACAGAGTGAAGGAGATGATGCATATTATAATGATGAAGCAGTCGAACAGCACCGTCAGGTATATGTTTTTGGCAGCTGAGGGAGCAGATAAATCAGAATTACTCACATCTGTGAAGGCTGAATGTCTTCAAACTAATTTTATGTGCAGCAAAGGTTGGTGAGCAGTCTAAATGAATCCCAGTAATCTTGAGTATGGTTTTAAAGCAGTACAGCTGATGCCTATGTACACACTAAATTCAGCTCAGAACACTTACATGCTCCAATGACTTTCCAGTCTCTGCATTCATTGATGTCTACATCGCTTTCCAGGTCAATCTTGATCCTGCCACTGTGAGCTTGGTTGTCGAAAGTGATCTGTTAATCAGACAGCCATGTAGAAAGTAAGGGATTACATCCTTACAGCCAATCTCAATAGCTAAGTATTCATCTGCCAGGCCCTAAAGGCACAGTTTGCAAACAGATTCATTTTTAGACTACTCAGATTTGTGTCCTTAAAGTAGTTAAATAAGCACAGGACTGATACAGTCACTTTTTATTTTTCACTTTAACTCCTGTCCGTGCTTTGTGAACAGGTGCAGCGACACAAAGAATCACTGTCACCTTTGAGGCAGCAAAGATGTGATCAGGTGTGTCACATCACTGCTTACAACAGTCTGATGTGATGCACTAGTGTTTACTGAACTATGAAGACAAGTCAAATGACGTACAATAATAGTGAAGTCGTAGCAGTCTGGCAGCTCTCGATGCCTCACTGTCTGTAAATTTATGGCCTTCAGAACAAATGTGATCTTGACATTGAGCATCCTAGAAGACAGAACAGGCACAGTAACTCAGGGGTTTTCACATCATTTACAAAAAAAATAAGAAAATGTCTCGTGTACAGACCTTTTGAAATGCAATTCAAAATGGGATGGGACCAATGATGGTTGATAAAATGGATAAATTTGAAGGCAGTCTGTTAGATACCAGCCACATGAAAAAGACAATATAAAACGAACACTGTCAAAAGGTTAAAACAAACTCAAAACCTGGTAATGTAGTCTGTCTTTCTACTTATAACTCTAGCAATCATTTCTGCATACCAGTATCAACTTGGACATTTATTTCAAAGGCATCTTTTCCAGGGAAGATGGTACCATTTCTGTAGTACTCCTGACACAGTGACAGAGGGGTGTAGAAAGTGCCATTTTTCTCATATTCATGATTGCCAACTGTGATGTTTTGAAGATGTTCATACTAGAAGAAAAAAGTGAAATCACATGTGAAAATGAAATCACAGGTATAATAAAGTTAAGTTTGTCGACAGTTTGACAGCATTTGTTTTGAGAAATTACCTGAAAACAGTAGCTGAAGAAGTTTGGATAAACTGTCATTTTACTGCATATTAAAACAGTCATAATACACAAACAGAATGACAGATTGAAATGACACGAACAAAGTCCAACCTCGTGGCAATTTACAGTGCATCTTATCATGGGAGCTTGCATACAGTTGTAAAATTCCAACAATGATCTACAGGTACGTGATTGAAAAAATCTGTTGAGTGACATGATCAGCTTGAACTGATACACCAACAAATTTCAGCAACTTATACATTGCCTTTTTTGTGTTCCTTGCTGAAAAGAGGGCAAATAAAAGGAGGTGATGGTGTCCAGTTACCTGTCTGATGATGTAATCGATGTGACCATAAACATCAGCCTGTCTGTAAACAGCATATGTGTCCATGCCTCCATCAACATAATCTTTCAAGAAGAGGTGCTTGAACGTCATTATATTTTCCTCCTTGAATTTGACAACCATCTGGTTACTCAGCCCAAAAGACACTAACTAAGATGGGAAAGAGAAGACACTTGATACCAGAGAAGTAATGCAACCTAAATAATGCGTTTTAATGTCATGTCTGGGATTACTACCTGGATGGTAATAATGGCAATTTTGATGATCTGCAGCATGAGTTTCCATGGTTTTCGGCCACGAGCATGATACTTCTCACAGGGGTTCATAAAGAAATATTTGATCTTCCTTCTGAGACGGTCAGCACTGTCCACATCCTCCTGACCCTCTGCCCATGACGGACAGTCACTTGTCTCATACACATCATACAAGTCACTGGACTCCTCCATATCTAGAATTAATTAAATAAAAGTGACCTGACATTAAATACAATTTTATCAGGACAACAGTACCAAGTTAAATGATGTCTAACAAATGCAACATTATTTTTAAAGACATTCGTATCCTGTAATTCATGTGATCTCAGCACCTTTCTCAAAGGAGCTAATGAAAGAGTCAATGAATATTTTTACTTAAGGAAAAAAACAACTAGTTTTATATGTAGTAAAAACTAATTTATGGTTATTGTAACCAGCTTGTAAATCAGAAAAAGAGTGTTCAAGGGACTTTTGAACAGAATGTCAATTATCTGCATGACAGCATATAGTAGTATAGTATCAGAATAAGGCAGTGTATAACACACATTTACAGAAGACTGTTAATATAAATAGTGGACAGTACAAGCTTAGGACTAAGCCCTGTAGGACACCTTTGCAGGTTGCACAAATTCAGATCAAACAGTCAGTACAGGTGGCTTTGCAAAATATCTTTAGCACTTTCATATGATCACTTAAAGCTATCCAGGCAGTGGATATCCTTGAAAAGTCAGAAATTTGCTATGTAATTTTGTTAGACTAGAGGAATATTGAATTCATAATACTCCGTCACTAACTAAGGTACAGTGGGAAATATCAGTTATGTAAATTGACTAAACAGAAGTTGAATTGAGCCCAGGCTTAAAAGAGAAGATTTGATTGATCTTGTTCGTATGTGGAACTTGTCAGCCATTTGAACAACAGATAGTGTGTGGTTATATTGTTTAAAGAGCATTTTAATGCCTTCAAAATTTTTCACATTGAATAGTCCAGAAGCGTATAACACGATGAAGTGTCTGTTTGCCTGGAAGTTCTATAAAATAAAATGTGATATTGACTGCATTTTAACTTTTATTGGTGTTAATTAAGCTTTAAAGACTTATTTTAACTTTGGTAGTGCTAAAGTTCAGCACTTACAGTTTGCAATTTGACACGATATTGGTGTCATTTCTAACCTGTGGTAGTACATGAGGACTCTTTTATAGAGATATATATACTCTTTCCATTTTGTAGTGTTAAAACAGAATGTGCCAGAAGAAATTATTTAAATTGATCATTTACCTGATCTAGTATTTTTGCTTAGCATGATAATTTAGAAATAGCCCTATAGTTGTGAAGCTCATGCCATTGCCTTTGTGTAAAAGATTACATAATCAGACTTCCAGACCTTAGGAACTACACATGATAAAACTGAAAGGTTAAAACAAATGTTATGGCTGACCATAATTGGTGCCACAAGCTTTAAAAAGTAAAGATCAAGTTTGTTGGTTTGGACCAATAAGGACAAAATGTACCCCTGATGACTTAAATAGAGCAAAAACTCTGTCAGTCAACTTCATAACTGGCTTGAGCATGTCAGACTTGTTTGTCCAGGTGTTAAATGTAATGAAGCCAAATACAACAGTCATGCAATAACTCCTTTTTTGGACTTTATAATGTCCTTTTTTGTTTTGTTGGAATAAGACTTTGTGACTTTTTTCCATATACTGAGTGCTCTTTCTGTATTTTGCTGTTTCTACACATTTACACAGGCTGCATAAAGGGAGCAAAAATGAGGTAGAACAGAAACATTTCTCACGATTATTAAATACAATACAGCCTCATTTCGAAATTCGAACACTCAACCAGACGGGAGCTGAACATTAAAAGCAAGAATAATGAAGGGCTGTTGTACTGGATTACCCTTTAAAGGTGTACCTATGAAGTACAGTAGGGACATGTTTTAATTTATTGTTTCAAGTTTTCTTTCTTTCTTTACTTCGAAGAAAAACATGGACATTTGGCAGAGGGTCGATGTAAAGCTCTAGTAAGCACAAGTTATACTTCACCTACGTAGCAACATTGACTAACTAGCAAGTGTCTGTGAAGAGGAAGGAAATACTTCAAGTTTAGCCTACCTGAGCACTGCTGAACAACACAGCTGACACGGTGACACCTGATCAGGGCCAACTATCAAATATTCATTGTATTTTGTGGAGGCTAAGATTTTAAAATCATATCCTGTTGACAAAAGATATAAAATTCCATGTAAAATTAGCAATTAGGCTGCTTACCAATGTCCCGCACGAGAGTAATATGTTTTTAGTTGCGTCCACCTGTTGCCTACGGGGCGCGTGCGTCGTGCTTAGATTTCTTGCTCTTACTGAAATTCATGACTCATTCATACTGTTGTCTCACTGTGAGAGTCTTTGGTGAAATACACTCGACGGAACTTCCGGAGCGTATCTTGTCCGGTGAGTAAATTCTTCAAACTGCGGGGATCGTCTCCGGTAACTTGTTATTGTGTAAAAACGTCATATGATTGCTGAGACCTGATTGGCTCCTCTGGATCTGTCAGCGAATGGTGATTGCACCCTTGTAACCCTTAGCAACCAAACAGACTCACTGATGAACAGGAGCGTATAGTGTGGAGAGGATTTCAAGCTAACTTGTATGGTTTAACGAGCGGTAAATTACATATATTCATCATCAGACTTCAGTTTTATTGTTTAGAGCGTCTGTTGTGGAATGTACGTAGTGTTTAATTGCGAAGAGCAGCACATTCGCTTAAACTGACTTTTAATAAACTAACTTTGGGCTACCCCTGTAGTACCCCGTACCCCGCACTCTTTTCATCATAGTTAGCAAAAATGCTAATTTCTGCTAAATTGACATTAGCTGACGTGACTCTCAGGTCTAATTTTTAGATTAGCAAAACAGCTTGTCGAGTGTATAGCAATGACGGGAGAAATATGTATGTAACATAAGCTTTTTTGGCGCAAACAGGTAAATGACACATTATATTGTGTTCAGGTGAACTATTGCGTCCTGATACTGTGCGTCATGGCAAACACTTTGCAACTATTTGTCAGATGTAGTGTAATAAGAGGTTAAGAGTTACCAGTTAGATAAAGCACTGCATGTAAAATCTGTACGTCTTTCCTACACTTAAGAGGCAAATGGCTAAGAACAAAATTTGTAATTTACAGTTAAAGCTACTACTAACTATGTACAATTTTTTATTTAATAATTACTATTAAAGTTTTTACTACATGATAAGTTATAGATAAATTTATTCAGTTGTAAAGTGGTTAAAATTGGCTCTATTTTGCGAAAATACAACATTTAGTTGCTGCTTACTAGTTTCTGCGCTAACAAATAATAGGTTATTGACGTTGGCATTGGACCCTGAATGGGGCCGTTCTTTATGCTCTTGATGCGTAAGGCGAGGAAAGCTTATTTGTAACTTAATGCTTTACATATGACGTATAATAATAGAAATTAAGGTGAGATATATAAAAGGAACACGAGACTATAAAAAGACATATTTTAACAAGACAACACAATAAGGAATAAACTTAAATTGTTTAAACAGAACAAGAAAGGATTTGCTGTAAATAAACACTTTATGTACTGCATGCAGTGGCTTTTTACATTTTAGTTGCTGGACTTGCTGGTTGTAATATTGCTACTTTTATCTGAATCCTAGTATGCTTTCCATAATTCAATAGTCCAGATAGGACAACTCTCTTGTTGTCCACAAGATGTCGCCACTTGCATTTATAATAATATTTCTGAGCACAATTGGAAGGCACTACTTTGCCACTGTGTGTAGCACAGATAGATGGATATATAGACAATAAAATATGTATTGTTGTGTTTTACAAGAAAAAAACATTGACACTTGATGTTGCTTAACTGGTATGTAAACTCCCTCTCATAAGTGAAATTATCTTCAGGTTAAAGATGCCACCAAAGAGACAAAAAAGTGCAACAAGCAGTGCAGGCAGTAGGAAGAAAGGTAAGAGTGAGTTTATATACAATAAGAGTGTTTAACTGTGTGTAAATGCCTACATTTTTGTTTAGGACGTTCAATTTATTAAACAAAACAGTGAGCAGATATTTCATTGATATCCCATGTAGGCAAACAAGTTACACCAGATGAGCATGAGGAAGAGCCTGGTAAGAGAAAACTTATCATTCCCTTTTAATTCCTTACTTATTTACCCATCTGGGCTATGATGTGGAAGATACAATAAAAGACATTTCATTACTTTAACATTTGTTTTTGAACTTAGCACAGTCAAAATTCATGTTAACTTGAAGTAAAATGTTAAAAGTTCTAGAACAGATTTTGACCATCTTAAATTTAACTTAAATTTGACGTCTTAACAAGGGGTCATGTGAATTTTGCATGGACTTCAAAGAAGTTAACCAAAACACATTCAACCTTAAACTTATATTTATATTTTTTGTATTTTAACTGAATGATAAAGTCAATATGTATTCTATTGCCTTCACTTGTTTGATATGGCAGAGCCCCTGTAATGAACTCATTCAAATATGTCTTGGACAATGTAGGACATCTAATTCACAAGAACTGTCATACTTTGAAGTAAGACTGTAAGAAGTGGTTGAAACTTAAAATCAAAGATGTCGTAAAGGGGTCAGGAAAACGATATGCATTTTTCTAATGTGATCCAGAGTGTACTGTTGCATAGCCTTTGGACATGCTCTCTTGTCAGCTGTGCCTCCATTGTCATTGTCTTGTTTACTGTCAACATACCAGCCTTGAAAACATGCTTTTGGTCAAATGCAGGTCACCTACAGCATATCTTTTTATTACAGATTATGTCATTAGCCCTTTTGGAAGTTAAAATTAATAGTTTTAAAATATGTCAGATTCAGAATGGGTTTATATAGTGTTTTATATATCAATTTCACCAGTTTCAGGTTTGTAAAAGGAGGAGATAAGTGTGAAATTTATCCCAACTTGAACTCATCACTCCCCCTGAAATGAACATAAAACCAAGTCTTTAAAATGTAATAGTCAACCTTGTAGGGACTAAATTCTTGTTGGGCTATCAACTATTGTTCAAGTTTAAATTCTAACAAATTTAAATATCAATTAAAAAAAGATGTGACATGTACAAATATCTCATAGCCCAGAGACAGAAAATGCTAGCCTTGAGTGGATTATACAAGAGGAAAGAGGCCCAACAAATCTCTGCAGCGCAGCCTACGAATGCATTTTAATTGCATTCTTTAGGGTTAAGGAACATTGCACATCACACTCTCTTTGTCTCTCAAGCAAATATTTCCCTTGAACACAAATGTCAGAGTTGACACACAGCTCTGTGAAATGAGGGATGTGAGTTTCCACTACAATGATTTGGCGTGAGGCCTAAGTGGTGTGAGAGGGAAGGGTTGACACACCCAGCTGGGAAGTGGTTACTTAAGCTGTACTTTGGCATTCCCAGCATCCCCTCAGCAACCTTGTGGAAAGACTTTGAAGATACAGACCGCAAGCAGGAGGAAAACTGTCATTATGCAGAGCCCTGTTTACTGTACTGTGCCCTGGACTGAGTCTGGCCTTAGATTTGGAGGACTCTTCATAGATTGTTTGTAAAGAAAAACTTTGTAGTGGTGATGGTGCAGCAATGTGGTTTTATATAGCAACAGTCCTGGTTAGATGTCTGTAACTGATATCTTAAATTCATGCATTATTGATTTGCTTCTCACATGCCGGTGTAGTAGATACAGCAACATTTACCCCCATAAGCATGTGGACATTGAATGTAGGCTGTTCACAAGGATTGCATTGCACCCTGTGACATTGTAGTGTGGTTCATCCTGCAGGTGAAGGATCAGAGTATGTGTTTAATCAGCAAAGTAGGTGCAAGAATCTGTGTCAAACTCTGTAGACAATAGTGACTTAAAAGCCTGTCCATTGTGGGAATATCACTTGACAAGTGAGGTTTAGACTCTTAGTTGTGGCATCTCTGCATTCTTTCTTATCATGCTTTGGTCTTTGTTTTCATCACTATTTCATAAATTTCTATGACAGTTTCTGCTTTATGTAGTGCACTTTGTGATCACTGTAGTATATATAGCTCTTTTTAATCTCTTTATTGTTCTGTAGCTGATCTGTGAACCAGTAATTAGCATTTCATGTTGTTTATATTTGAAACCTATAGGTTATCCTCCATTCATGCACAAGTGTTGAAGAAAAGAACTGTTATATGCAGGATTTATACACCATTTATGTTTTTCTTTTAAACATCTCAGTTGTAAAGAATTTTTTACATGTTTGTACATGTGATATTTGTACAGTTTATTTCAGAAAGATGTTTCTTAGATGCCAGATGATGAAAGCAAATTGTTTTGTACAGTCTGCGGGATAGACAGAACACATAAACATAACAATTAAAGACTAATTATTGTCATTGTCAGCACCATACTGTATGAACTCTTCTAGCATTTCACAAAACACCTGAGTGCATGATTTCAGGTTGATTCTCAAGATTGACTTTTTATGAGGCCTTTTGTCTGTCATGTATATAGTTGACAGGAGAGGAGGAAGAGATTTAAATACACACTGTGTTTCTGGATTTAATTACAGCTGGTTGTTTACAATGGACGTCCTGCTTTAAGATAATCTCCTACAATCTTTAATTTTAAATGAACATGTAATTATTCTCATGGTAGACTTGTTTTTATTTGTTCATTTTGTATTTATATAAAAAAAAATGGTTTCAAAATGTCTCCAGCCGTAAAGATAAAAAAATCTGTGTCATGTAAATACCTTTAGCATACCAAAAAGTCACCCATCTAACAAAAAATTGATGCTGCCGTTAAAGGCTCCCCCCAACTAATTTGTGATTGAACAACCTTTATTTAATTTGTAAGTTGAGAGTTTTAAATCTAGCTGATTTTTCCACCGTCTTCCATCTTTCTCATCTATATTGATTGTGAATTCTCTCATCAAGGTCATCCCGATGATATCTTCCCCCTGGTCCTGACATCAGTCACCCAGGAGCTCTTCGTTTGCGTCGCTGATGAGGATGTCACAGGGGAGTGCCCTTACAAGCTGCTGAAAAAGGACGACATCATACAGGACATTAAGAAAAGAGCTGCAGTGTCCGATTTCAGCCCTGTGAAGCAGATTGTGCTGGTGAGGCTGATCCATTGTCATACAGATCACACAGACAATACCCTCAAGACACTGTGATGATACACAGACCTCAAGTTAAGGGCTGTGGGAACAGACCAGTAACCAGTTTAACCTTGTTTCCCTCTGTCCTTGATCTAAATTGTAACTACTACTCTTTACTTCATTTATTTAAGTTTTTTTCTTATTATTGTCACACAAGATCAAAGGGTTACATGCACATAGACACCTAAAGGCACCGTACAACAATGACACCAGTGGAAAACAGCAATATATTTGAAGAGAGAAACAGGAAAAAAGGTGGATTATTATTCATATGAATACAAACCAATTCTTACTTATACAAACACGTATGTCCATATACGTACAGTATACTCATGTGTTTACACACATATATGGACAATAATAAATGTATGCTTACATAGGTACATACAAGTCATATATACATGTATTCATGCCACTTCCACCAGTGGTTCTAAACCACCCCCCAACCCCCGGTGCCCCACACCCACATATTTTTTTCAGTCATTAAAATTTACTGGGGAATCGATTAGTAAAAAGGATCCAAGTTTAATTTTAATGAAATGTTTGATGTTGATGTTGACAATTTAAAGGTGTCAGAATAACTTTTTCCAATTCGCAAACTTTATCTGAATGTTGTAAGTTCCACATTCCTTTGTGCTACAGGACTATCCCGAGGATGAGCTCTTGCTGGTTTATGACAGGGACTTCACTTATGGTCAGAGCTTCTACCTGGTTCTCACACCAGAGGCTAAGGACAAAATCCTGAATGTAAGCAGTTGCTTACCTACCAGCTTTTTTCCCTAATAGCTAGTGCTTGTTATAAGAATAAACACCTTAGCTAATTAGCATGAACATATCGGCAACAGTGTGGAGTCAGTATTAAATTCAAATGCTGTAGGCAGGAGTGTTTCTTATATTTACAGTCCTTTTGTTTTGGAGGTATGTAGTCTTTATCACTGACAGTAATGGCTGGTTTTAGAGGTTATTTATTTGGGAGGCCCATGGCTTTGTCAGCTGGCATGTTTTCTTAATGATTGGCTGATTAAAACAAAACTATTTCACTTTTTCACTATCTTGCTTTTGCTCCATTTCGTGTTCATTTCGTTGACGAAGACTATGACAAAAAATATTCGTCAACAAACCTTTATCACAAACGAAAACTAAATAAAAGCTAAATAAAAAAATCAGGTATGATGACAAAGACGGAGGTTTGCTCCTCCATACATGGGACCACCCCCTCTCTCTATCCTCTCAGCCAAATTAAAGGCAAAAGAGCGGAAAAAAAAGCTATTCTTGCAACAGTTAAATGCAGCACCAGTTACACACTCTCAGGGGAAGGACAAAGATGAGTGTGCAGATTTTATGACCGTTAGGTTGTTTACCTACATAATATTTGGTTAAAATAT
This sequence comes from Acanthurus lineatus, assembly GCA_029814665.1. Lineage (NCBI taxonomy): Eukaryota > Metazoa > Chordata > Actinopteri > Acanthuriformes > Acanthuridae > Acanthurus > Acanthurus lineatus. Next base: position 8,743,224 of record JAPZDV010000021.1, on the reverse strand, counting down.
AGACTAAAACTAGACTAAGACTAAAAGATTTCACATGACTAAAATATGACTAAAACTAAATGGTGTGTTATTCATAAGACTAAGACTAAATCAGAATTTGCTGTCAAAATTATCACTGTTTTGCCCTAACATTTTATGACTGGCTACTGTCTCAGAAGTATTTAGGTTTAGCAGTCAAGAAATATACTAACTAATCTTCTCTTTAGTGCATTTTCTATTCTTTATACACTGTAATATTGTAATTCTTTCTGTGCTCTGCAGCCCCCAGAGCCTGAGAGGCCAGAATTGTGTGAGAATGAAGTGAATAAAACCCCAGAACCAAAGCAATGGATATCTCTTGGCAGTGAGCAGGAAATAGATAAAGAATCTGTCAAAGAGACAAGAAAAAAGGTACTGTAGTGTATAATGACTCAATTTTTCTATTATTCTATGACTAATGATTACATACTAAATTTTAAATATTTTATTCCCCTTATCCATCCATCGCACCCCTCTAATACTTTCCTTTTCGTCAGCAGCTGCGGAGCAAGTTCGCCAGAGTGCGCAGAAAGTTTGCAGTACCAGTCTGTTTTTCTGACCGCAGCACTGCAGACACTAAAGACGGCTACCTAGAGTGTGCTTCCTACCAGGACAGCAGATTCAGCATCAAGCAGATGCAGAGGGACTGCGGGATGCAGGCTGTTCCCAGGCTGAAGAGCAGCAGTGCTCAGACACAATGGTATGCCAACAAATCACTACACATAAAATTTATTGTTCTACAGAGAGCAAAGTACTTGCAGCTTCTGCCAGTTTGGTGAAATGCTTTCACCTTATTAACATTTTAACAGTGCATGCAAATAAAATCCTTTGCAAGTCAAGCATTTTACTGCAATGCATGCCTTTATGTTTTATACTCACAGTGTATGTTGCAGATTATATAGCCGTTTGTTATAGCCACTATAACTGATGGTACAATGTCTCCTTTTATGAAACAGCTTTCACCATATACCATTTTTTCCTTGTTTATTGATTTAAATTAACTCCATTCCCACATGCATATTGTAAAATAATATTCTGGCTACTTCACAGGAAGTTTCAGAATATCTTCACTCAGTACGTGCCAAGAGAGTTAAGTGGTGAAGAAAAAGAGTACATCCTCCAGCATGAAAGTCTGAAGGATTTTTGCAACTCAGTGACCCCCAGGTAAAATGATATATGCCTGTATAATTCATGGTGTCTTCTGTCTGCCTTCTGGGAGTATAGGAAGATTAATAGTCAACCCAAACTCATACATTACTGTTCCAGCCTGTATCATCCATTATTACCACTGTGGGATCATTAGAATATTCAAAAGAATTATTTTAGGATACTGACAAGTGCTTTCCCACTATATTTTGTGGTGTTATAACTGCAGTTACAGCCCAGCGCTTGGATTTAAAAAAAAGATCCAATGGTACATTGTAATCTCACACTTTCCTGCACTTATTTTATCTTCCTTTGTTTACCAATTATTAGATTAATAATTAAGGCATTATCTAGAGTATTAGAAGACTTTGTTGCTATGAAGATAAATAATGAAAGAGCATTAAAAAAAATTATAGCCTTTTTTGTAGCTGTTTCACCTAAAAACATGCATCTCTTGCAGGGTTTTGCAAGCCCTTCAGCAGGAAGAGATCATGAATGTGTTCTTTGATGACTGGAAAGCACTGGGGGCAGTATCTGAGGACGGTGATAGTTCTGGGAAGGTTTCTGAAGATTTGACGCTTTATCAGGCCTTCACAGACCAGAAATATACCAAGAACAAGAAAATGAGCAGTATTAACTGGCATCCTACCATCTATGGTAAATAACAAAATCCCCGTCAGCAAAAGATTTTTTTATTAGATTGGAACAGGTTGCAATTTTCTCACATAAAAGTATTGCTTCAAATATGCATGATTAGCTCCCTCAAAACATGGAGGTCATTATTTCAAGTCTGAAATTTTCTCGCAATTCGTTGTGAAAAAAAATGCAATTACAATAATCATTTAGTATTTTTGATGAGACGGTAGCATTGTCTGAAAGATGTTGATAAGAGTTTTGAAAGGCAACACTGCCAGTAAATAAAGCAAACTTACTGTCACTGGCAACTATCAGAATTCTAGATTACCATCTATTGTAAAACATGATAGTTCTTTACTGCTATCATCACCCATAATCGGTTCCTAGCGATTATGACATGTGACCAGTGTGAATATGTTATTCAGAAAAGGGCAAAGAGCTGAGTCACCAGTTTCTCCATCAGTGAAGTTAAAAGACTGTGTAATTATTTAACATCTATTTTCCTGATACATCCGATGATTTTTTTTTCTTTTGATGTGCTAGGTGTGATAGCTGTGGCTTTGACAGAGAATAAGGAAGAGGGGGTGACCGATTTTGCACCATTTGTTGTCAAAACCTCTTTCATTCTCTTCTTTAGCTTCTCCGACCCCTCTAATCCTCAGGTACGTAAAGTAAATCAGAGGTACGCTCTGAGTAAGTGTTGAGTGTGCAGGTTGGTTGAGGAGAAGCTCATAAGCCATGTTTCTGTCTTTCAGTGATAACTTACATGCACATCCCCTCCTGTATCACCTCCTATTTGCTCGATACACATTTTGATTAGAAATTATTTGCCCTGCACTGTCATTTAAGACCATTATTGCCTTCGAAAAATTTGAGAGGCCCTATTGATTTGATCCATGCGCCAAACTATTAAATTTGGCTGCTTAATCACTCACAATGTAATATGAGTTCTGGATGACGTATGCCTCAACTGCTGCATGTGTTGCTCTTTGGTTACACTGTCTACTGGAGCAGTGATCAAAGTGGCAAAGGGTGCTGTTTAGAGACAACCAGAGACATTGTACAATATAAAAATAAATATGTTTATTTAGTGTGGGGAAAAAAATGCTGTAGTTCAGTCTTCAGGCTAATTTTGAACTCCAGAGGATCTAAACATCTTGTTGAAAAATGACTTGTTTGTACTGTAACACCATCCTGCCCCTTCTGGGTCTTTTTTCCTCTTGTCTGGTGAAATGGAATCTACTGTATGCATTTGGTTTTGAGGATTAAAAACTGAACTTTTTATGGAGAGTCTAGAGTAAATACATTCTTGGGATGGCAAGCACCCAGTGAATGGAATTGGCTACTTTGAAACATAATATTTTTTGCCTTGTGTGTTGGGGTTTTCTGTGTTGTTTGCAGTTGCTGCTGGAGTGCCCAGATGACATTTGTGCCTTTGAGTTCTGCCCCACAGATCCAAATATTATTGTTGGCGGCTGCATAAATGGCCAGGTGCTGACTTTCACTCTGCTCTGTATTTCTGCTTTGCTACATCTGCTGCCTTTTTCTGCCTTACAGTTTTTGTACCTCAGCACTTCTTGTACCTCAGTACTCAGTACACTGAAAAAGAGAGATAAATAGAGATAAATGTGATTTATCAAATAGATCTACTATCATGTAAGTCCTATCCTGTACAATTCAAATGTATTGTTGTACCCACGTTTGATCATACTTCATCATATTTGTGACTAATTTTGTATTGTTATGTTCTCTTTAGGTTGTGTTATGGGACATTTCAGCTCATGTCGCACACCTACAGGGAACCCAAACTAGTGATAAAAAGGCCTCTGTCAACACTGACACATTTGTAAGTAGTCATATCCTGTCTCTGACGCGCACAGTGTTGATACAATAATATGTGGTATTTTGTACCTGAGTTGATGTGGTATCAGTTACGGTAATTCTTTTACCAGTAATGATGTCAGATTATTGTATTTAAGTAGAGTTCACAGTTCAACGGAGCATGCAGCGTATTTGCAAGATGATGATACATAGACTCCTGAGTTTGTTTCTCATCACCTCTTCAGGAGATGGGAATTTAGTGGCATAATGGTCATTTTTCTCTAATTAAGGGACTAAAACTAAAAGCAAGTTTCATTAGCATCATTAGCATGACCTTTCTGCTAAATGAATTGAGCCTATGAGGGCTCATTTAAAAAAACAGGTCAGACCAAAGTGATCGAACTGAATAAAATAACTCTTTGTTGAATATTAAACCTTATAGAGCTTAACATCAACATAAAAATCTGTTTAAATTATATAATTTGCTGTAGAGACAGAGTAAAAGGTGTGTGTGTGTATCTGTGTGTGTATGGTTTAATGATTCGTAACAAAAACAGGGGCTCAGATTTAAACCCAAAACACAGCAAGTACATTAAGTCCACTGTGGCCTCTCAAGACATCCAGACCCTGTTCTGTCCCTTACAGCCTGACCTCCACTTATGTCTTCCGCTTGACTGCTGTATTTAAATAGACACATATGCCCCCATCATCCAGCCCCCATTTGCTTTGTGTGTTTTTATTGCCTCTACAGTGGAACAGCTGTCTCCATCCCTGCCCTCGTACTTCCTTTTTGGTTTTCCCCCTCTCACCCTCCATCCTACCTCTCTTGTCTTTGTCCTTGTTTGCTCTTCATTCCCCAGAGTCAACAGCATCAACTCACATACTCCAGCTGTTACACAAGCCTTCCATCCTGCACCATAGTTTGTCACCATAGAAGATAACACACAAGCAAATCAGATCACTGGCCTCCCGTGTGTTTGCAGTGTAAACAGTAGCATTTGTATCTGCTTAAAGTCTTTATTTCCATGTTTGGTGCTGTGAGAGCCACACTGCAGCAGCACCTGATGCTAGCTTATCAGATCAACAAAGATTTAAAATTCTCCTGACCTCTGTGTTCCACTCACACCATTTAAATCCATCTGCAGGTTCAGTGCAGTCAAACTAGCAACATGCAGCAGTTTAATGTTAAAAGAGAGCAGAGAATGATTAAAAAATACAGTTATAATTTTCCTTTTTGTGTTAACGGCATAGTCCTTAAAAACTGCAATGTACGTAATTTGTTATGTATAAGATATCTAAATGTCCAGCTATACCATTTAAGAATGGCTATTCACCACTGTATAAAGTCTTTATGTTTGGATTGGCTGTCAGAGCTCACTGTATGTGCTGTACCTTTTGTGTCTGACCTCCCACCAGGACCTTGATGATAAAAAAGACAATAAGACTCCTGTCATGCGCTACTGTGCAGTGTCTGCCATAGAGAGCAGCCACAAAGCACCAATTACTGATGTCCAGTGGCTGCCATCAACATTTGAGGTACACCAAGGTGACAGGCAGAGGGGTGGGAAGGGGCCACAGCTGTAAATCTGACATAAAATAAGCAGAGCGCTGATTGTAGGGAGTTCTTTCTTGACATTTTCTATTAGAGATGCATTGTGTCGGTGAAGAGGGTTTAGAAAGATGATGCTGTGCAAGAGAACAAAAGTAATGAAAAAACAAAGAACTGCAAAAAATGATCTCCGCAGGTTCACTGCCACAAAACATCGCATATTTATTTTAGCCTCGAGATGTTTTTTGTGCCAGCAGACTTTCCTGTTTTTTGGTACAGTTTTTGCCTGCTAATAGTGTCCCAGCATAAATCTTATGCACAGTGCATCTAAAAATGTATTGTTTTATTGTTTTGTCTGTGTAACTGTGTAAGCAAATGCTAGAAGCTATAAAATTATTCATACAGTAATAATGACCTGTGGTATCTCATAGATTCAATAAAGTATTATGGCCCCAAGAACCTAAGCTTGTTCTTGTGTTTCTAAAATTTTTCTTCATGAAACAATAAATGCATTATAATTCTGGTTTTCTATTGGTGCTATCCTTCCTGTCTATATAGTCAACTGTAATAAATCCCGTCAGCCACTGGCACTTATCCTGATAAGTAAAATAAGTCAATCATCCAAGTGCCCCCGGGGGCACATTAAGCTCCCATATATCTTCAGAAACCTTGTTCACTGACATCAGTTCCTTACAGCACTAAACCTGAGAGCTTTTGTTGATTTTGTGACTCTCTCTGATTAGGTGACCAGGACAGGCATACCAGTGGAGAACAAGAATAAAATTTCTGTTCAACTTGTCACTTGCTCCCCTGACAGGTATGTCTGTTTAATTTAAATGTTACATTTATGAAGTGCTGTCAGTTTGGAGCTAATAGAACCAAAGAAGTATATGATTTTGGCTGAACATGTATGCCTGTTTGTTTATATGTCTGCCTGATTCAAAAGATGTTTGACAGCTACCGCCATGTACACAGCATCTGTCTCTTTGTTTGTTTAATTGCTATTCCCACGCACTTTTCACTTATTTTTTATTCAGTATTTTTGTAGTTACTCACCAGTTAACCTGTAAGTTGTGTTGAAACTGTAGGTGTCAGTATGTTGTTGGTGTTCATTGTCATGTATGTGTGTTCAGAGAGTGGACTATTTTTAAACAGAGACAGGCACATTTCATGATCTACCATGCATGGCCAATTTGTTACTGCCAGCATTAATTTCATAGAAATAAATTAAGTTTGTAAATTGCGTTACTTGATAACTGATCCTTTGTCCCTCTTGAGGGTAATGATGAGAGATGTTTTCAGAAAGATGTATTCAGATTTTAGCAGTAGCACAGAAGAAATACTCTGATACAAGTTAAAGCCTTAGATTTAAAATCGTACTTTAATAAAAATACAAAAGTTTCAACATAATAATTTATTTAAGTTAAAAGTATCAACTGAAGAATGGCCAATTTCTGAATCTACAAATTAACTAGCAAATACTAGGCAAATGGTTGAAGTATAGCTGAGTAAAAGCATACATTATACGCATACATGTAATTGTTAATATTGTACTTAAGCACAGAACTTGAAAAATGTATTAAATTTAGTTGCTGTCCACCACTGTGTTAAGTCTACTGTGACACTCAACAAAATTATCTGCTGGAGAATGAAAGTTTCCATGGACTTTAAACAGCACAAACAAAAGACTGGCTTGTCCTCTTGCTGCTGAACATACTGTACCAGTTAGATATTTAAGAGCTGTTCAGTCAATAAGGCCATTGTCTTTTATAACCAGATTACAGATCCCACTGAACTTAGTGTTTCTCAGCAATTTGCTATGAATAATTTTTGGTTGTATCACTCACAAACAAACATGTTAATCAATTCATGTCACATATTGTGTGAATATACATGGCAACAAATGAAAGAGTTGTTGATTAGGTACACTGATTTGTTTTAGAATTTATGAGAATGAAAAAAATTTCCAGTCAGTGTTTTTTCATGTGTGAATAGTGAAATAGTTAAATTATAATTAATCTTTTAACCTCTGCTGGTATACTATATATTGTGCCATATTGTTATTGAGAACAGTTAGTTCTGGGAATGCACTGTGCTTGTGAGTACAGTTTTTAAAGGCTGTTACTCAGTTAAGTCGTGAAGTATCAGCCTTTCACAGATGCCTGTAGCTTTAGTTTATATGAACTATGTTTCTAAGTCTAGGTTATGTCCGTAGATTTGTGCTGACAATTCTGCTTGCTGTCTGCAATAATTGGCAGCCATAACATTTCATTAAGATGCTGAAGTCTGTATTATTCCAGATTAATGGCTGAAATATGAACAATTTTTTTTTTTCAGGTTGGTATTAAGTTGTTTTTTTTTTTTAAACTTTAATGTTCATATATCTTCCTGTCCCTCTAAAGCGCTCTATTGTTCTGGGATGTGCGAGTGCAGAAACTGCTGACTCTGTCATTGTCAGACAAGAAGCAAAACGTTGATCAGAAGACCCAGGTGACCCCCTACACTATTCCTGACACTTTCAAACACCTGGACCGGACATGGAAGCCTCTGTTCAAGGTACTGTTGGGTTTGAGGGGGCAACACAATACTCATGACTCAGTGTTTAACCATGTAACAAAATTTGATCATCCTACAGTATAACCAATAACGAATGATGAAATTAAATGAAATATTGATAATTAACACACTTAAAAGGATACGAGGAAACTGGTTTTATAAAAAGCTTGGAGTTTTGCTGATTTTGTACCTTGCAAACAAACCGAATCTTAAAGTGAGTATAACATTATGGACAATTTAAATTTAGAAGCTATGTGCATGTTTTTATGTGTTTGTGTTTCTTTTAATAGAGATCATTTCATGCTTTTTGGTATGCAGTTGCTGGGACACAGTCTGTGATTTTGTTTTAAATGATGTTTAGTCTCTTTTAGTTCTTAAAATAACAAATGTTATTTTCTTCTCTGTCATGGTTCAGGTTTCCCTGCCAAAGATCAATACCAGTGGAGACTACGCTCCTTTGAAGTTCAGCTTGGAACACTACACCTGTAATGCTCAAAATACAGATAAAACCACAGGTGAGAGATTTTAACTCTGAGGCTGCATCAGTTTATTTGCTTCCATCTGTTACACCGTCACCCCCTTTTTTTTTAACAATCTGTCACAGAAATGTGTGTTGCTCAGTTATAAAGATTTGCACAATAATTTCTGCATTGTTTTATTGTTAGATGCAAAGCACAATATACACACTATAATTATCCCATCAAGAACAGATTGGATACCTGGATGATTAATGAATAATAAAGGCATAATACGGCCAGAGTCAAATGTAAGACACAGATGTTACCTGTTTCCATATGCTTTTGCATTAGTAATTCTAGTTTTCTTTTTACACTTAAAACATCACAGACAAGTGAAAAGCTATGTCTTGAAGTTAAACAATCAACAATATTTTTAAATTCAGAATCTTATTATGTTAAAAAAAAATGATGAGACCAAAAAATGAGAATTGCATAATGACTATTACATTTCTGAAAGTTCTCAATTGTGTGTGTATGACCAAGAAAATATTTTTAGGGCATCCCAAGTTCTTCCTTGGATGGTTGAGCACAGTGATCAGTGGGGCAAGATTCACTTAGCCCTCAGGTCCTCTCATTTTTCTGTCCGCCTCCCTCTTCTCTCCTCCGGTTTCATAGCACTTTATTAAGTGATACTTCCAAAACAAGGCCCTCATAGTTGCAGAGAATTAGCCTCACTGACTGTCAGCCCTTTGCAATATGCTGCTCAGGCTCTACAAGGGCCAGGAGATGATGGTGTGTGTCCTGACTGGTCAAGAAGAGACCTGTCTTTGTCTGGCTGAAGGTCTGCCTCCATAAACACAGCTTTAGTTGCTGGCAGTTATAGAAGTAATATGTCCACTAACTGAGCAAATAAATTGTCTGTTTTTTGTCGACAGCCTCAGACAGTCATTTAGATTTTATTGAGATTTTAATGAATCCCTTTGTGAATAATATCTTGGTGCTACTTCAGATGTTTGGCTGATATTGATTGGATTTATGCTGTCTGTCTCTGGACGCAATGTTCAGCATTTAGTTATTTGCCTTTGTTCTGAATCTGTCACTTACACTTAGAGTCCTGGCCACTGCAGAGAAGAGCAACCAGTTCCACATGACTTTTCACAGTAGGTTTTTGTAAGCATCTGCTCATGGGGATTGAGTAACAGTTGAGCAGCAGTGCAGTGTTGCAAAAGTGAAACAAAGTCTACATCTGTGGCTGTGCTGCATCATCTGTCTCATATCTTTACACACATCTTAACTGGGGGAAAGGGGATTTAGGAGATGTGTGATTGGGTGGTCTGATCCGACCTTCAAGAGCTAATCTAACAGAGTGAAAGAGAGACTTGATTGGGAACGACCCACTGATAAGGGGTATTTGAGCAGATAGTCCTGCAGGGTCCCTGACAGACAGTTGGGCTTTTGTGATGGAAAAGGCCTCTTCAGTCACAACCAGTCTTACCTATCCCAGCTGTCCAACCCTTCTCCCTGACTGCTTTCCTGCTTGCCTCAATCCCATTTCCCATCTCAACCTCTTTTCTTACCCACTGCCCTCATATCCCCTTTTACCCACTCTAGCTTTCCCTACATCCCCCCTCCTTTGTCCTTCAGTTGTCTCGTCATTGTGAAATTACAGAGCAGGCAGCACTAATGCCACTGTTCAATCTCTCTTTTTCCTTACTGAAATAAAAAATTCAGCTTTTTAATTTTAAACTAATGTTTCTTTTTTTCTGATAAGTAATAACTTTTTCCAAGTTTTTATTGTTCTACTGTGACTGTGGTTTCCTTTGTTTAGGGAATTTTTGTCTTTTTACACAAGACCCAAAAAAGCCAGACATGAGTCCATAAACTGTTACAAAAGACACGTGTTCTGTTTTTGTAAATGTTGCATTGTCCTGTTTTTTTTCCAAAGTGTATTGCCAATATTCTTATCCCTAATGAGGACCATGCTACGAGTGTTGTCTGTCTGAAAAAGACCCATAATTGTTACCAAATAAAGCTTAAGCTGAGATTGTAACCTTTTCTTACTTTATGCTACGCCCCCCTGTGGTTTTTCCCCAAACAGAAGAGGCTGAAGAAAATGATGACAGCTCAGAGGTCATCCCAGACTACAGCCAGCTCAGAATGCCCTCAGCTAAAACACTCCAAACTCTTGAAGATGTTAATACTAAGCTCTATATTGGAACAGAGGTGAGTATTTATTAGTAATATGAACCACATCAAGCAAAATTCAGCTGCTGAATGAGCTTAGTAAGATGAGCAAATGGCCCTGAAGAAACCCTTCTTTACAATGAGTCTTAAAGGGGCTGTCTTCCTTCATAAATAGTAATATTGTAACAAAGACAAAGTCATATTTTTGAAAATATTGCCAGGCTTTTTTAATCAGCATGTCTCTCACAATTAATTCTGAAATTTAATATTACTTTTGAGCTAAGTATTTTACATTTTTGAGCAATTTCTAATTTAAGTTTAAAGTAAAAGTAAGAAAATTTTGAAATGTATTTAGATTTGTTTATGTTTTATTATTTGTATATATTTGCTGCTAGGATGGAGAGGTTGTTTACACAGACTGGAAACCTGGGAAGGAAGACTCTGGGCAGCCGAACAGTAAGTTCGTTTTCTTCCCACTATGAGAGAAAGGTTAAAAAGAACATAAAGTTAAAGAGAACATAAACCTTTTAGCTGCAATTCGTGTAGTCTTTCCTATTCTCTGCTATATTCTTCAGAGCAGATCAGAATATGGTTTGTGTTTTTTAAATGATCACTATCATTGTAAGCCAACTCCTCAGTGAATGCACACTAAATGTAAAAACATTACAAATTAGTTAGTAGAACAAAGTTTTGGTTGTTTGTTTCAGTTGTCAAATATAGCAGTTCACCTTCTCCTCTCCCCCAGCTACCAAGCCCCTCCACTGTTTCAGTATCCATCACTGGGTGGTGAATATAGTACAGCGTTCACCCCTTTTCAAAGACATTATTTTGACAATTGGAGCCTGGAACTTCGCCATATGGAGGGAAGGAGTCATGGTAACAACACCCATCACTTCAGCTACAATAGCATCAGCACATTGTTGAATCTTTAGACAACAGACCAGATTTAGTGGATTTTAAATTCATTGACTCTGTTTAACTTCCTGTAAACTACAACATCAAGGATGGTCCCATCATCCTGTCACCAAGCTCTGAGCAGACATACACTGCAGGATGCTGGTCCTTGACTCGACCAGCTGTTTTTTTCATTGGGAAAGAGGATGGCAGCATTGAGGTGTGGAACCTGCTAGAAAACACCAGTGAACCTGTGCGTGTCCAGGCACACATCACCAGTGCAAAGATTACTTGCATCAAACCCTGGTCTGCCTCCTGTGAGTTCTTGTCCTCTCACTACACAGTAAATGAGTAAATTGAGATTAGCCTGCATGCTAGCTCAGGCAGAAAGCTTGAGTAGAATACTGGGATTAAAATAATTCAAAATGTGAGTGAATGTACAAATAAATGATCAAAATACATAAATAGTGCCAATGCAAAATTCTTATTTTCTCTCCTATTGCTGCCACTGCTAAGCAATAAACTTGCCTGCATCTTTTTTTTATTTATATTAAATGTTTAAAGGTAAGTTCTTTGTTGGGAGTTTTTAAAGACATGAGGCTTATTTACAGTTTGTTGTTTTTTTTATTTACAGCCAAACAGCACTTCCTGGCTGTGACTGATGTCTCAGGGTTGGCCTGTATATTAGAAATTCCCAAGACCCTCTATGTTCCCTCCAAGAATGAGGTAAGACAGTCCAACTACCTCCTGAGTACTTACTTTAAAGTAGATAATAAGCTCTGTTTTCTTATTATTTTGCAAAAAGAAACAATGATGTACCGTTTGTCAAGGCTGAAAAACAAACCCTGCAATGCAACATTCAGGAGCTGGTTTAATTTTAAAGACAAGTTTCTTTTTGCTGCCTGACTGCACTGATTCAATGCTGCTCCACATGTAAGGATTTCGATTAGCGAGCAGGCTGCTCTAATGGTCACCAAACGTCCTGCACTGTCAATATTATGCATAACTGTGTCATTCCTCATGAGTTTATTAAATGGCTGCCTGAACAGTACACATTATGCATTAGAACTGCAGACCTTCTCTTTTACCTCTTTCCAGAGTTTGAGTGTGAGGAAATACTTTGAACTGGAAGAGGAAAGGTTGAATGATTTGCTGAAGAGGGATGAAATGTGGGAAAAAGAGAGCAAAGAAGCTGAAGAACTCAAGAAGAGGACGGTGAGCTGCAGAGTTTCTCTATAGAAACACAAAACACACTCAGTGCAGATATTTAAATAGAACTATAGCACAGCAGTGAATTTTTTATGGAGGGCAGCGATGGATGAAGTATTGTGTAGTTTACTTAAGCAGAAGTATTAATACCACAGTGGTAAAATACTCTGTTACAAGTAAAACTCCTGCATTGTACTACATGTACTGCTGTGTAATTTGATTTTTAACAAAGATCATGTTTTGAGAGATTTTCATACTTTTTTGATAAAAAAGCTTCATTGAAAAGTAACTAAAACTGTTAGATAAATGTAGTTAGTAAAATAACTCCCTTTTAAATTTGTATGAAAGTTGCAAAAAACTCAAGTAAAATATTAATACCTTAGATTGGTACATTAGTCCACTACTTGGCAAAGTGTCTTTAGTTACATTCCTCCACTGATGGAGGGTTGTTGGTTTGGGTACTTGTGCAGACTGGTGTAGTCTAGACAGACTAAGTGCATGATGATTGCTCTGCCAACCATCAATATTTGCCATTAGAGTGGCCTTGAATGAGACATTGTGTCCGCAGCCACGCTCGACCCCACCGTTTCCTCTCAAACAGCCCTCTGAACATACAGACCTAAACTTCTTTTATTTTTTTATTGGCCCAGTAAAAAGTGTGCACCCCAATACAAAGTAACCTGTGTAAAAAAACTGGAATGAGCCATTCCTTCCAGGCAACACCTCAGGAAAAAAAGGGATGATTACATTTGTCTTGCAATGTTAGTGTGGATGTGTGTATATGAGTGTATAGATGGCTTTCTGCAGGATGGCACTGCTTAATTTGCTTAACTTAAACCTCAGGATTTCTGGTTCACGAAGGTAAAAGGTCAAATCTTTAGTTGAGAAGAAGTTTTTAAGTTCCCTGTCACTTGCTCTTTGTCATTTTTGTGTCCTTTGTCTTTGTTTTGTCACCAGGAACCTGCAAAGTCAGAGGAGCTTGAAGAGCTGAATATGAAGGAATACAGTGATTACCTGATGCTGGAGGAAAGCCTCCTGCAAGACATTGGTCTGTGTCCGACCATTGCCAACCGATAGCTGATACGCATACTCACACTTTCCATAGACATCTCTTTTTATTTGTATTTATACCTTTGATTGTATGTTTTTATAAAAATCTTAAGGTTGTATCTTTGTGGCTGGTTTCTAACCGCTGTATGGATTTTTTTAATTGAAATATGATCTATATAAACATTAGGTGTAAAAATTTGAAAAAAGTGAACATCTTGCTACTTTGATTCTGTCCTCAGCATTCAGACTTTTTGGGTGGGGGCTTTGAGGTCACAGATGTGTTTTTTGTTTTTTTTTTCATCCATCCATTTGAGATCTAGTTACTGCATAATGCCATCCATTATCGCTGTCTTCACCACTGCTCCCTCAGGAAACAGTCTGGAATACTTCAGAGATCTGACCTTGAAGGGAAGTCATTTCATGGCTCTTTAATTTCATGAAATTTATCCGCTGCTGCTGAAGACTCTCCTCGTATACAAATCAATTTTGTATAACTCATCTTGTGTGCTGTTGATGAAAAATGTTATTGTTGTGGAAAAATTGAAAAGTCACAGACCTAAGACAAGAGGCCCTCGATGCAAAAACTGTTAGATAATACAGATTATTTATAGACTAGTAGGAGTGGGTGGATGTAAGCTTGACTGCATTTTAGTAGAGAAAACTAATATAACGTGTATCATATAACTTCGGTGTTTCTTGAAAAGTTTTAGAAAAAACATGCATGAACCACATTTTTAAAGCTGTTGAATTTAATATAGTCATGGAAACATCAATCAATGGCCTATGTGCCATTTAAAAGGACAAACCCACAGAAAATTTTCATCTTAGCGATCCCGAGCTCCTCCTACATCTTTCAGCTCACCCACTATGCTTTCAGCCATAGCAGAATAAAAAGCTCCAAAATCCCACTCTACACATCCTGACCCATCACCACAAAGCAGACAAACAAAGTCAGCTACTAACTGGAGAACATTTTCAGGTGATTATACCTTGTTAGATCCTACTACAAATATGAATATACTATGATATTCTATTTCTGCTGTATTCTACAAATTCATCCCCCCGGATCTTCAATGCAGCTTTGACTTCATGTTCTACAAAAGGGAGTGGTCACATGTGACCTCTTGAAGCAACTTGTTACTCTAATAATTTTCCAGTGCAGCTTCAATTATTTTAATGACAGGCTAATTTTGTATAAATTTTAGTTTGTTTTTGAGTCAGTAGCATCAATGGCCAGGAGCCATTCTGTGCAAGCTAGCTGCTGCTGTAGGATCACTTGGGAAACTCATCTGTTTTGCCAATGCAGGGGACTGCACCTGAATGAGTGGCCTAGAAACATTATCACCAAGAACAAAGAGGTAGTGGAGTACTGTTAAGGCAAACACATACCAAAAAATTTGCAGCTAAATAAAAGTTTGGTTTTCTCACTAATTTTTGATTGCTCCACAACAGAAACTTTTACTTCCGTCACATTTGTTCACAACATTTATGAGAAGGCTGTTTTCCCTGCAGTGTTTTGCAACAAGTTCAGCTCCGTGGACACCATTAGTTTCGCTCCTTCATGGGGATAAAATAAGGACGCCTCAAAGTGCTGGGTCCACCTCAGGTCAAGAACAGCCCAGAAAACCTATAGTCACAAGTGACAGCCGGTATCCTGCCAGAAAAGAGGCTGCAGGGACAGAGGGAGGGGGGTTGCTGCATAATATAGGGGCAGCTGTCTATTGCCAGGTTTTCACACTGTGTCTGAGATGCCTCAAAAGGGAAGAGCGAGCAGTGAGAGGATTGAGGGAACAGATGAGCAGCAATACAAATGGCTGAATGATTGGGTAAGAGGGGGAAGGACAGAGTGGGAAAAAAGGAAAAAGAAGATGGCAAGAGATGGAAAACAGTTGATTCCCCTCAACAGAAGTAAGCTGGGGTCACCCTGACCATGACTCATTCACGTGGACGGTCCTGTCACGAAAGAGAGAGGGGGAGGAGGAGGGTGAAGAATCGGCTGATGTGAGGCTGCACAGAGGCAGGCGTCCATATGGCCCCTGAGGCACCAACAAGGCCCGGGTGACAAAAGGGGCCTCTGCTCTCCAGTCGTCCCCTCCTCAAACTTCTCTGGGAATTCTGTTTTGCAGTCCCTCTCTCCTCTGCGGAGCCTCTCACTTTCTCCCAGACTAGCTAAGGAATGTGCCTTCTGCAAACCAACACACACACACACTCACACACAGTGGGAGTGTCTTCAGCGTTGCTGGTTAGTTATTATTGTAATGGCTGATGCAAAGAATGCTATGCAATTGAGTTAGCTTGCATGCAACGTAAACACTTGTGGCATACAGAAATATGCAGAGATGTTTGCTCTGCTGCTTTGAACACACACTTTTTTTTTTGCTTTGGACAACGGCACAGTCATAAACTCAGTGACCCTCATGGCATGAAGGGTATTCATGATGGCAGATTTTCCTCAGCTGATTTCTTCATCCAAGTCCAAAGAGATTTTCCAAACATAAGAAGAAATACTTTACAGAGGAGGGTGTCTATACAGGATGAACTGCCCACAGTCCAGTTTCTATCACTAACTCCTGAAGGTTTTTGAGCCAAATCTTGGGAAACAACGTGAGCAGGTGCTGAGCAAGGAGGGGCTGTAAATCTGGCCTGGCGAATTAAGCCATTCCCTTGGCATTGTTCTGGCTGGCCTCTGAGCTGCTCCTGCTGAGGAGGGTGTTAGGTGGGGTGAGGTGGAGTGAGGGTCTGCTGCTTAAATCCCCCAACATGGGGGAACCCTACACATTTCACACATGGTCATCCAAGCTGCAGACACAGAGGTAACAACTCACGCAAACACATATCCTAAGGAGGAGAATGAACTTGCTGTATCTCAAAGACAAGATCATTAAGAATGATGAAAACTGAGTCACATGATTGCCTTGGGGAAAAAAATGAGATTCACATTTGCATTCACAAAGAAAGTAAAAACAATTTAACTAATAAAGTACCCTTTCTTCTCAAGGCAGAATTCAATCAGCATCTTCCTTTAATCTCAAACCAGCTGCTGAGTTGCTGAAATGATCCTCTGTTAAATCGCCTGGTTACGTTTCACAGCAGTAAACTATAAAGCTGGTTCTCTTTAAAAACCTCTGAGAGGCTGGTGGTAGGTTTCATTAGTTGACCCTTGACCCCATAAGAGATCAGGTGACCAGGGCACTGCTGTGGAATGCTACCTCTTGACTCCTTTTAATTTTCTAATTTCAAAGCTCTCCAACATTCAGATTCTTGTCATTTTATCCTGCTCCCCCCAACAAATGTCTGTTTGTAATAGCGTCTCAGAGGGCATACGAATGTCTTGTGAGCAGTCAAGATGAGTAAACAAGCACATTTGCTTTGTTCAATTAATTAAATGTAAATCTGATGACTGAATCTTAATTTGGATGCAACATGAAACACTAATTAGCAAATGAGTTAAGCCTTATACCTAACATTGTCTAGTACTGTAAACTATTGATAAAGAATGTAATTTGAAGTTGAAAGCTTCAGGAAAAGCAAGTAATCCTTGAGACGACATTATTTTGTAAAACTAACTGTTTCCAAGGTCAAAGTATCAACTTTCATCTTAGCCACAGTGGCAGCTTCCCTTTAGATTTCTGATTAAAAATTCTAGTGCGTGCTTTTAAAACACTCTTTTGAATGTTTCCACCTTTAATGGTTTACACTGCAAAGCCAAATGTCCTTGTTTATGTGTCCTTTTGTCGAGTACTTATCTTTCAAGAAAATGTAGTTTGTTATTGTTCTGAGTAGGACTGAGTGGGAGGAAGGCAAGAGATTTGCAGTCAACACTGCCAGCATGAACGACTGATCTGGTCTATTGCCACATCAAAAGAAGGCACTTCAATGAGGAAACATTCACACAACTATCAAAGGAATTTAGCTTTAAGTGCAGTAATTTCACTCCATCAGCAGCCATGGCTGGAAGATTATTTACATTGAACTTTGAGGATTTTTCGCACAATATCTTGGCAGAAACCCAGATACAGTCTATTCAGAGCGGGACCTGTCATCTAAACTATCAGTCAGACAGAGCAAACATATGGAAAATGCTTGCGGCTTTCCCAGTGACAGTGGAAACTCCAAACTGTATTTTTTTAGACAGACTCTCATCAGTGATGACAACAAACAGACAGTGATTGAAGGCTGGTGGAAACCAAAGCAAAATTTGTACATCACACTTCCTTAAGATAAAGTTTGCTTGTTAGGGGTTCACCATAGTAACCAAAGTTCATTATATATTAAAAGAGTGAAGAAAATATTTTTAGTGATTTGATTTATTTATATTCCTTGTAAATATTTTTAGATTGTTTTGGTTTCGGGCTCCTCAAAGGGAGACTTTTTAAGAAACTTGCTTGTTTTGTTTCTTGTTAAAATCAAATCAAAATCCATACCACATTTAAACTTGTTTGTGATCTATGACACCTCTTCTAGAGGCTAGTTAGCTTAGCAAGCCCTCAAAGATCTAAACAGCTGCTAGTGGCTACATTTTGTAAGATAATAACTTGTAATGTGAAATCTGGATTTTAAATAGAAAAGGATGAAATTCAAGGTTCTCCTGACTCAATGATGTTCAACACTTTATGTTGACTGCTAGAACAGTTTGAGAAAAACAAAGTAAATCATGACAGTCAAAGTTAGTCACATCTTTAAGGGCTAAAGACTAGGAAGCGGGAAACCGAGCCAGTGTTTACCGCTTTATGCTGCCTTGTCCAAAAATGGTACAGTAGTGCAAAACAGTAGCACTATCCCAACTCTAACCTCACTATTAGGTTTTCTCACTTCAGACCAGTGAGAAGGGCACAGACAAAAACACAAATAAACACAAAGTAAGCAAAACTGTTCCACATGAGGCTGGAAACGGTAGAACTGCATTACTCAGAGTTAAAAGCTGAATAAGAAAACAAACTTTGAAGGCCTTTTCAGCAATAAAGCAAGTTAATGGGATGCTAATGGAATCTTGTTCAAAATATCACATTTGCTGCAAACAGTATGTGCTAATACTTAAACAACTTTGATTGACTGTAGGTATTAGGTTTTGGCACAAAGTATATTTTGGTAGGTATTGTATATTGACAAAACACAAAAAAATAGAATGGTTTAACCTCTATTTTTGCCTTTACACTACATGTTTTAAGAAGTGCTAGTATACTACTGCTAGTTTTGTTAACTATGAAATGAGACAAGGTAGCTATTTACTGCTAACCAGCACCGAGGTATGGCTACATATGGTTATATGGTTATGGTTATACTATAAATTCTATGGCTTCATTCTTACATTCTTCTCATCTAACTAGTCATTATTTTCCAAACTATTCCTTTAAGGTGCTATCGTAAATGGTGTCAGCATCAAGGAGACTTCTGAAGCAGCAAGCAAACTTAGTTTTACTGCTGACAGCTGGGGAGTGCTCTGCTGACAGGGAGGAGGCGATAGCACACACTAAAATACCAACTCTGTCACTCCACTTCCTCTGCAGAGAACAAAGTTATCACCACGCCTCATATCAGCATGATGTTACAGGTTGGTTGGAGGATGGATCACTACAAAAGGTGCGCCACCTGCAAGTTTATCAAACCACGGAGGCCCAAATCTTCTCATCGGGACCGACTACAGCTGCCGTCAAGGCCTCTTTTCAGTCTCACCTTTCACATTTTTCTCTCCTATCAAGCGGAGCAAACCCTCACCCTCATCCTCCTCACGCTGAAAGGAGATTGCTCTCGTCTGGAGTAGAAGGAGGGAGAGAGGTGATGAGCGGCTTACCTCTTGGAGGGATTAGCCTTATTAAAATGAAATAGTCTAGTCCTGAGTGACAGAGCAATGGAGGTGGAGGAGGGAAGGGGCAGGCAGGACAGAGGAGAGAAACCTACGTTGTGTGAGGCCCAGCCCCTGAGGATCTGAAGCGCCGCTCCTCTGTGTTCTCCTTCCCTCCATTCTTCACTTTCACCTCTCACTCTCTCCTCATCTTCTCCCCCTTACCGTTGGTCGGCTCTCTCATCATCACCGCCGTCCAGAACAGGCGGATCTGTCAGCGGTGCGTCAAGAGATCTGCCCCGAGGCCCTCAGATGGGCTGCCAAGTACAGGGGCTGGATCCTAAGGGAACAAAAGACCCCCGAAAAACACATCAGAAAGACTGGGACCTTGGCAAAATGTGTTTAATAGCCCTCCCATTGAAGGGCACTGCATGTATGGAATGTGTGCCCAGGGTCGCTGCGTAAAGGTTCCCAGCAATTACCCAGGCTTAGCTCGCACATGTTTATAAGGAGCAAATGGGTGGTATGCATCAGAGAACATCAACCAACCTGAGCCTCCTAGAACTTGTCCAGTGAAAGATGTACAAAAGAATTGAACATGCAGAATATGACTTTGTAATTTGTACGTAATGGTATGTACCCTATGCTAATCCTTCTCCTGAGTATAAAGCCATGATTTGATCCCAACAAAAAAATGCACACTAGCTTTGTGACGTTGTATGTTGGCCTGAGAACATCACACAGGTCTTCCTCTGGGAAAGTAATGTGCAACTTATCAAGGATTGTTTGAAACTAACTTTATACAACATTCTGGTCGGTGCTCAGTAATCAGCCTCATACAACTGAGCCTTGCTCCCTTCAGACCAGTGAGAAGGGCACAGACAAAAACACAAATAAACACAAAGTAAGCAAAACTGTTCCACATGAGGCTGGAAACGGTAGAACTGCATTACTCAGAGTTAAAAGCTGAATAAGAAAACAAACTTAGAAGGCCTTTTCAGCATTAAAGCAAGTTAATGGGACTCTAATGGGATCTTGTTCAAAATATTACATCTGCTGCAAACAGTACGTGCTAATACTTAAACTACTTCGATTGACTGTAGGTGACTGAAAAGATGGAAAATTGAGAAGATGAGAACTTCGTGCAGCTTCAAATTTAGCTGGCTAGAGCAAGAATTTACATGCATGGTTAACTGGCAGATTTCGACAGGAACCACAGGAGGCTCCTTTATTTGCAGAAGGATTGAAAAGTCTGACACACCATTTCAGTCATAAGACAGCAGAAGAGCAAATCATTTTCAAAAGGGAGAGGCTAACACCATCATTTACTTTTTTTAGGCAAAGAAAAATCAGTGTTTTGATCTTTTTTTTTTTTTACATGGGGCCTCCCTGGGGTCAACTGAGAAAAAGAAGGAGTCATGTGTACATGTTTTACAAAGTGTGGACACAGACTCAGTCAGCATGCTGATCACTGCTACTGAAAGTATTTTACTCTTTGTGCTCTTAAGCTCCATGATTCATGACTGTTTTCCGCCTTCTGTTTCCTTAATATTACAACTAAACCGACAGCAGGTATTCAATTTACTTCTGTCAATATAAATTTCTTGTTTTTATAGGTAACTAATTAGTTCAGCGTTATCTTAGTTTGGTATTACTGTTATTGAATTAACAGTTTTACAAATTAACAAATTAACATTTGACTTGCAAAGGCTGAAATATTTCAAATAAAACTGCTGTCCTTACCTTACATTTAGAAGTGTTTTTACATTTAGAAGTGTGTTTAGCTCACATGTATACATGTAGCTGCACCAAAAGAATGTTTGGGTGGACTATCTTGAGTTTATTACTGTTTTGAGCAGAAAAATTGGCATCAAATGTCACTTTTTAAAAGAAATGTGTTAGAGTGGATAGTCCACAATGTAGTCTATCACAGCACAACTTACAGACCTTATCATGAAAGTAACTCAAACAGGCTACAAAAAACAAAAAAAGGCCAGAGAAAAAAGGTCAGAGGCAGAAAGTGTTTTCAATGGATTCATTAACTAAATGTGGTCAAAAGGTCCACAAAGGTGTCTGCCTACATACACATATGTATGCCCCGTTTCTATTTTTATACTTTGTTACTTTCTGAATATAAAATATATTGATCTTTTTTTCTGAAAAGACCTCTACTTCAACGTCAGTGTTAAGGTTGTGTGTGTGTTTGCTTGTGTTTTTTTCTTAAAATAAGACTGGTCACTCTGGCTGCAAACACCCGACACCACCTCTTGGTAAAACTGAAGCTGGGAGAGCAAACATTCTCAGTTAATTGAGAATATCATTGGAAACAGTAGGTTTATACAGAGGTCAAAATAAAAATAACATGCTGTTTGGATTTTCCCCTTGTTTCCTTCAGATGTGATTACTGCAGCAGACCTCATGTTGCAAATCTTGACACATGAGCTATTTTTGTTTGGCATCACTGACTGCTTCACTCTAATGTCACATGGATAATTTTAAATGTCTGCTATGACGTCTCATCGCTCAGCTGACCAAAGGTAGAGTCCCCTCCAGACCCTCAGCCTTTACTGTCATGGTTAACATTGCATTATACTGGGGGGGAAAAGTCTGAAACAAAGACTGTGTGTTTGTGTGGTTGGCTGGTTGACTTGCGGCCATGATACCGAACCAAAGGTCAGCAGAGATTAAGGGAACAGAGGAGAGAAGACGAAGGGGAGAAAAGGTCTGGTTTCACATGCAGGTGGCTGTCAAGGATGTTTACCTAAAGAGACCCATATCTCTCCTCTCTCCCAAATTAGAAATGAACAAAAGTTTAGTTCAGTTCACTCCGACAGACGGCCTGATATCAAGTATCGACACAGGCTCCTTGTTATTATGTCTACCTCTGTCTTCATATGGGATTTCACTCTTGCTTTTACTGGGGCTGAGAGAATTGCTTAGAAAGTCAAACATGGGTGAAGTACTTTTAGCACTTGTAATATTTAGAGTCAGCAACAGAGTTCATTCATGAAGTCTTTTTGCCAGATGTTTAAAGGTGGAATTTAAAATGTTGGAAATAAATATTATACTTTAAATGACTCCTTTTCATTGTAAAAGACCAGAAAAAAATGATGACTGAGACTGAGAGGAACAAACTGTATATTTTTTACAATCTCAGTGAATTATTTGGCTCCATCTCTGCAAAATTCATGTCTGATGTTTATGGGAGTTTTGGGCATGTAGTTTTTTTTTTTTTTTCTTGACTTCAGTGTGGATGTAAAACAGTGCTGCAGGGTGAAGGCAGGTATGTGTACATTCTGTACCCTAAAGCTGTTCAAGGCAGCCATAAAACATGATATGAACCTACAGTAATGACATCAAACACGGCTCAAAACCATTTAGTGCTGAAAGGCCCACGGCTGCTCTGGCTTCTCATGCTAACTGCCAAAGATGTGTATCACCTCAGCTGGAGCAGCTTGGCTGCAATTTTCATGCTTCTGATTTTAGATCTCATTTTTGAAAAATGTTTCACGTCAAAATGACTTTTTATTGTTTGAGCAAACTGCTTTAAGGTCCACCTGTGGTACACACTGTCCCAAACGTAAATGACTCACATACGCTGAATTTTACTGGACGGCTAAATGCAGCTGCGTCCTGGGAATGTCCCTGAAGCTGAAAGTTGTTCTGGGAGATTCCCACAAGCCAACAAGGGCAATTCCCCGACTTATTTTTCTGTTTTCTCCCGAGGCTGAGCTACAAATGCTCCCACAGCAAACAGATGAATCTACAAAAAAACATGCAAGTTCATTTTCCTGAAGTTAAGGTCATCTTTTCTCAGTCGCTTTCGATAAAGCAAAGACAGTTTTTAGAATGGTTTGGGAAAGTGCAGCTGTAGCGTTGAGTCATTTCAACAAAAGTATTATAATGACTTGGCCACATGCAGCATACCAAGTTTTTATATGTTTTTATGAATGAAATGCAGTCTTTTCCTTGTGTGTGGGAGTTTGGAGGTTTTTCATGGTACACTTTAAATGTACTATTCTGACTGTGCAAACCCAAACATTTCAATATTTTTTTTAACACAGAAGGGTTTTTCTTTATTTAGACAGCTACAGAGTCAATTCTAAGAAATATTTTTCCAGTGTTATAAAAGCTTTAGTTGGAGTTTTTGTGACTGTTTAATTCTACCCCATACTGGTCATTGAATATTATCATAAATATCAACAAAAAATAACAATTGTTAGAGAAAAGTGGTATTGCAACTTTGACTTTTATTTTTAAAGGTAAATGTGTAGAATAAAGTGTCTTGTAGGGAAGTTTCAGATTACATGCAACAAAATTGCCCAGATAAGATAATGGCCTTGCAACACAACAAAAGCAAAGGGTCCTTTTTAGAGTCAGTGTTGGGCTTTCCTATTGTGGGCTTCTGTTAAAACATGGCAGTGCAACATAGTGGACTCCATGGAAGAGGACCCACTCCCTCTGTAGATATAAAGGGCTCATTAACAAATAAAGCAAGTAAAAAAATTGTAATTTTATATTATATTTAATTTCTGACATGCAATCAGATCCCTCAAAATCCTACACACTGAACCTTCACATTGTATAAATGAGTAAATGTAAGAGGAAAGTTGAATCAAAGAGCCAATTATGTATTTTCTATCAGTGGCAGAAAAAAAAGACGCACATGTGAATGTAAAATAATATACTTTATTATGACCATACATTTCTCAGAATCAATACAAAGCACATTTCCTGTTTTGTTAAGGGTTACTTTCTGTTTGAAACTTTCTCTCCAAAGGACAGAGAGGACAACAGAGGGTTTACATAAGGTGACAAGAACAGACAGGGATGCCTTAAGAGCACAGAATGTGAAATCAGCCACAGCTGAGGAAAAGATACTCAAAGAGTTTGTTTTTCTTTGAACATCACTCCGTTCCTCATCAAAACATTTTAGTTTGATCTTTCAAGTGCTTGCTGGCAGAAATCCATATAAGCATCTGAAAGACTATAAATTAAAAAAAAAATCAAATAAGATAACACAACTGATGCCTCATTTTGTTTCTGTATTACAAATGAGACCCTGGTTCTGTTTGTGTAGGGTTTACAGAAGGATGGTTTGAAAGGCGCCTGCTGAAACTCACTTTCAAAAGAAACAGTGAGAAATAAGATGAAAATATGTTAATTAAAAAAAGAAAATCCTACATTAAATGTCCATCTTACCAGGTAAAGTCTTTTTAAGGTCACTCTAATGTGTCTATCTTCAAAACAGTATAGAATTCTACAAATGGGCTTCCCTTGTCGACACTTCAGTTTCTGCTGTTTTGCTCTGTTATTAAAGACTCAGGATTATGCTCATTTGGTATGACTGTCATA
>JAPZDV010000021.1:8665096-8718466 GCA_029814665.1 Acanthurus lineatus | reverse complement strand
TAGGACCAGGGGTCTGCAAGAGAAAAGTCCATGTCAAAAAATACTAACATTTTTGTTCACACATACATTTTCTCTTTTGATAAACTCAGAGTCAAACTACATTGTGAAAGGTGCTCATTTCTATATTATATTGCTAAAACATACAATTTTTTAGTGCCCTTGTCAGAAACAACATCGTACATAATTAAATCCCTGTCTGCATCTAAGTCCTTTGGAGAAAAGCTTGATCAATGCAGTCATCTGTCTATTTGAGGAACAGGGTGCCAAACAAACGAGCATACATTGCAAAATAAGTTTTTTTTACACATAAATATCCAATACAAAGGCAGATGAGAAGGAGCCTTGTTTATGTCAGTAAAGCTTTTGACCATGCAACGTTCAGTACCTTAAAAAAAAAACACCAAAAATCTTGAACACAGCTTAGTCCACCAGAGACACAAAACAATGTCAAATATATACACAATACAATAAAAATAACAATATAACTTTTTTCTGCAAGAGCACGATTTTATCATATATTTTACAGCTAAAGTTGTACCATTAGTCCAGCACATTAAGATGTGTACAGGTAGCTTTGAAAGGAGGAAAAGCGACTATTGCTACAAGTCAACACTACGAGGTCATCAAAAGGATTTAAATACGCCATTGAAATAGAAGCTGTAAAAATAATATACTCCGAATACATTTATATAATTACATACATATACATATAGGTTAAATACTGATCATTCTGAATCCCTGGATTGCTGAAAACGTCCTTTGTCGATTTAGGCAGCTAGCTAAGTCGTACTAACTGAGGCCCTCTGCTAACAGTTTCCACTGCTGCTCTGAGATTTGTGCTTCACATTTGGGCTGTTCATGTTTCACGGTTTTGCAAAAAGCAGGAAAAAGCAGAAAGATGACTAGTTTGTTTTTTGTGTATTTTTAAAGAAATAGTTTGACATCTTGAGAAAATTAGCTCATCTGCTTTTTACCAAGAGGTTGATGAGAACGCTGGTATCACTCTCATGTAAGTGTGATATCAATCATCTCATCTATTATATCTCAGCAAGACTGTAAATCAGCAAGCTTTCCAAAATTTCAGACTATTCTTTTATTTCTAATAAAAAAGTGTTGAAAATGATGTCAGATAAAACACATTTTCTCTGTCTTAAGTTGCCTGCTCCGATCAAATACATCTCTAATATGAAGCTTTCTGTTGAGTGTTATTACCCTTATCTTGTAGTTATTTCTGACAGGTGTTATGCAAACCTATAGATGGTAATCTTAACAAAGACAGAAATTAAAGACATTTCAAGCTATATTCTCTAACATTTTTCTATGAGAGAAATTTTCAAATGCAGCTCTTTCTCCCTTGAATCAGTCAATACTTTTTTCACTGCATGAGCTAAAATGACCATCTACTACACGACTGCCTGCCTCATAAGTGCATTATTGTTGAAAAACATTGAGTGTTTCATACCTCAATAGAAAAGCTCTCTGCTGCCTTAAAAAGGAAACCCACCCTCAAACAGAACGTTCCCATGTTCCTCATATGATCTTGGTGGGGATAAGGTTACTAAATAATGTTTGAAGTAGAGGTAAGAAATTCTTAAATACAGAAACAAATTTCAGGGTTTTCCAATTCAGTGTCAGAGAGTAATGATCTGGCTAATAACAATGGGATTCAATATTTATTGGAGCATATTTCTTTGCCAAAAGTAAAAGAGGGTTTCACTGACTGAAGACCCAACAGAATGGTTTTGTTTTTGTTGCATATTTTATTGACTTAATTACCTAATTTCATATTTTTGTTGGAAACGACCTCTTAATTGAAAAGCCTAAAGTATCCCGGAGTTACTCCTGCAGCTGTATAAATGTGGAAGTTTCCCATGTCCAAACGCTGCTACAGAAGACTGCCAAGAAAACACTTATAAGGGAAACTCTGGAAGCACTGGACTGTTTCAGTATGAAAGAGCTTAATTTTAAGAAGTTAATAAATACAGGCCATTAGCAACTGCACAAATGGCATCGGTATCACTGATTAAAAGCTTGCATAAGTGGAGCCCCAAATTACCCAAGTGGATTTTTACCTATTACTCTTCTTTATTGATGTAAAAACAGCTCTTCATAACAACACAGAGGTTATCCTGATGGTTGCTAACACTGCAACAAGATCATATGAGGGGAAATATTTTATTTCAGGGTGGGATTTTCCTTTTGACGTACCACCTTCACACAATTAAGGCACCTTTTAAACCCCTGAGGGGTCAATGGGTTCTTCTAATAAGAAGAGAAGCAACAATAACAACATGGAACATAGAACCGGACTGAAACAAACCAACAACAACAACACAAGTAAGACAGCAGACAAAATCAAAGGAAAGTATAAACATTACGGAATGTCTGTGGGTAAGAAACAAATGTCAGAAGTGCCCCGTTACATTTCTTCTCATCTCATCTTTAGGTTTTTTTTTACAGCAGCACCGCGCCATGCTGACGTCACAGGATCTCCATTGAAACAATGTGGCGGTATCCTGAAGCACCTTGATCGGTAAAGAAGGTTTTCCCCAAACCTCATCAGGCTCTATGAGAGTGTGAGTGTATGTGTGTGTGTGTCACTATGGTAGGAGTCAGTATCCGACGTTGAGCTTGTTCTTGTTGAGCTCCCTCTCCAGGTTTCCTATCAGCGTGTCGATGCTCTCCTGCAGGTCCCTCAGGTTGACCCTGTTGCTCAGCACGGGGCTGATGTCCTGGATCTTCATGTACGCCTGGTAGGTGTGCTCTTTGGGCAGACGAGGGGGCAGGATGTGGTCACACACCCTCTCCTCCTCTTTGTCCTCTAATGGCTGCCCATTTCTCTCTGTTTGCTCCTCCTCCTCCTCTTCCTCCCTTTCCTCCTCCTTCACCACCTCCTCTCTCTGAGGTTGCTCAGCAGGATCGGATACGGAGCTCGCGACTCTCTGCCCTTCATCCTCCTCAGCATGCTCAGGCTCCTCCTGCTCCTCCTCAGCTGCCTCTGCATCCTCGGAGGGCACATCATCATAGTCCGCCTCCTCTTTGCTGGGAGGTAGCACAACTTCAGAGGTGAAGTAGCTCTCGCCGCATCCACTCCAGTCGCCAGCATAGCGGTTGCTTGGGCTATCAAGCCGCCCGGGTCTGGGTCGCAGAACGCCCGCCATCTCGGCTTCAGAGAGGTTCAGGACCTGGGGGCGCTCTTTCCTTCGCCGTAATGGAGGAGCTGACAGCAGGTCAGATGAGGCCGGAGCCAAAGTGGCTGCAGGGGTCTGAGAGGAGGACTGGCCATAAGGGTCAACAACTGGAGAAGAAGACAAGAAGAGAAACAAAAGACAGGCAGAGTTAATTAGACGCACACAGAACATTTAAAGTTGTGGCTTTTATGTAATGGTTTGACACTGTGGGAAATAATCCTATTTGCTTTCTTGCAAAGTATAATAAATACGCAGATACAGCCAGCAGCTGCTCGGATTAGCTTGGCTTGGCTCAGCTTAGCTTAGCTTTGCCTAAAGAGTGGACAAGGTAAACAGCTACAGGTCCTTTAAGATGGATTTGCTTTAAACTCTGAAAAGAATATTTCCCAAAATGACAAAATGCTTCCTTAAAAGGTTAGTTCACCTTAGATTACAGAGGAAAAAAGCACATTTTTACTTCTCCCAGTCTTTAGCTATACAGATAGCTTTTGGTGTTTTTTGTCAATTTTTTTAGATTTCATCCAGCACCCCAATTTTCAGAGGTACTATTTTTCAAGAATGTAGTTCTAGTATAACTGTTCACGCTGAGGTCTGCGGATCATCCTTAGTATGGTTTAAGGAGTGTCACGCTGCTTTTTTTGATGTGATGATTGAATGCTTTGAGCGCCACATATAAAATTCCAGGAATCTCAAAAGACTGGCACAAAAAAAGTATCTGTAGAGCTAGATATCATTATCACAAAGTAACAAAAGAAATCTGTGTGATCCGACCCTTTAAGACCTCCTCTGGTAACTTAGAGTTAAAACTACCATTCAAAAACATGCCTTGGAAAAAGCAGGCTTATTATCAAAACGACCACATCTAAAAGAACCTTGATTTATAATAACAAAATTTCTGGATGAATCAGTAAAATATTCTTTGAGTCATGAAAGACCTGGTATAAGACACACACCAAGGCCAAATAATCCAAACATGATCATGCCATGCTGTGCTGTGCTCAGAGTCAGACAGGCACATGCTAAAGTCACACCAACCACACTCTGTGACTTGGATGCCATTCTTTTACACTATTTGTTATCAACTGTGGACTAAAACTGAAAGACTTGAAAATTAACTGAACTGAAATCCTGTTTGGACATTACGAAAGAATCATCTGACTGTACCACAGAAAGGAACAGTAAACACTCCAACACAACCAGCACAGTCCGGTTTACCTGTCTGTCTTTATCTCTGTGTACCTACACTTGTTGACACCGCTAGCTCTCCCTTACTGGATTGGAAAGGAAGAACAGATAACAAAAAGTGTTAAAAGTTTTGGCTGTAAGTCATGTAGGGCACAAGAGGTATGATACAAAACAAAAGTGAGCTTGATTTTTTTTCTTTTGGGGAATGAGAGAAGACCTTGAAAGGTTTTCAAATGTTATCCTAACGTGCCCCTACAACAAAAACAGCGATGAATTATGAACCGTCTTGACTCAGTTTCATTCATCAGAAGAGGCAACTGCTGGTAAAGAACTATGCGCAGTGTTTGCATGCCATGCAACTCTCCTGAGGCTAAAGACTCGAGCAATTATCACCAAGAACAAACATAAATTATCCTCCTTTACGAAGCAACATGTTATTTAATTTCAGACATGATTCACTGATGACATGATTAACGTTATTAGCTGTCAGCAGATAAAATGAAGGCAGGAAGCAGACAAAAATGCTGCACCTTGTGTTACAATGGGCAAAATGTATTTTATGTGTTTATTTCCTTTCAGTTCTTTGAACATAATACAGCTGGTGGATGTTAAAGCCTAATACCTGCAAGCTAGCACAATGAAAAGACACAAATGGATACACACACACCATAAACACTTATAGTCTCCTCTTTCCCTGTTATTCTGTTTGTCTACCTATCTGCTCACATGTACATGTTGACAAAAACTGTAAGGTACATGACTCACACTGAACACCCTCTCATCCTCTTTGACACAAATATGCTCATGCTCTCTCACACTTCCTGTAAATGGTGTCAGTAGATGTCTGGCGTTTTTTGCACTTGCCCAAAGACATGCACACTTGAGGCCAAGTGCAAGAACGCCTTGGAGTGTTGGGCATGTGTGTTAGAAGGTGTGAAGAGGTGGCTGAAAATATCCCATAATGACTGTGAAATGTTGGGGTGAAGCTTCAGGGGCTGAGGGCTAAGGTTAAGCCTGGAATGTCTTTAATTACAGTCCAGGCGTCCTCTGAGCTCCTAGCTGGGGAAGTGAGCAGAATGAAGATGGAGAATTGAGGGTGTAAACAAAGGCTGGAACCTGGACTGAGAGCTTTGTCAAGGTTATTACAGGTCATTACAGGCACTAGCCCGCCAGCATCAGCTGCGGACAGGAGTGCAGAACAAGTGAGGGCTTCTAAAAACTATTTTCTTTGGACTACTTGACCTTGTCGCCCTCTGCCATTGTCTGCATATACGCTCTATCCTCCAAAATGCCTTTTCACTTTCTTTGTTTGTGTTTTGAAATTCCTCTTGTACTTCACTAGGCTACCTGCAATTATGGGATTCACAAATGCTGACTTGTTCAGTAGTTGCACTTAGTTTCCCTCTCTGCCTATTTCTTCTCCAATAGATGCAAAGGAGGGTGGAGGGTGCTCTTGACTTCAGCGGTTTACACAGATTTGGTTCAGTGTGGGAGTCTGAGGGTGCAGTTAAATTTAGAGGCCAGACCAGACACAGAGTCAGTTCTTCTTCAGACATCCATCAGCAGATCTGGTTAAAGCTGCAGGTTCAACGGAAGAGCTCTGAGGATTTAAATCTTTCAGGGATAAAGTCTGTCCAATGTGATGCTAGGAACACTTGGAAAATATTTTTTAGCATGTCTGGAGAGAAACTGAGACAAAGAGATAAACTTCAAAGAAATACACTGCACTCTAAAAAACAGCTTTGTTTCAAGTATGACCCTCTACATGAACTTATTTATATTGATGACCATGCATAATAATTTTTCAAAACAGTGTCAAAATTTTAGGTTTTATGTCAATGTTAATAACCCAAAGTAGAAAAAATGCATTTTTTAACTTCTACAGTATAGTGGTCTAGCTCTAACACAAGCAGTAACAGATTTTTACATCATCTTGTCTTTTAATTTGTGTGAAACAAAGCACACTGGTCAAATTTGGTTGTTTTGTTTGTTTGGTTTTCCTTCAGTAGCTTAGACTTTAACATGCACTACAGCAGCCACTGAATGTCTCAAACACTGATAACAGAGGAGGTGAACACAAAATTTAAAATATAAATGTCCTGAGGTTAAAAAATATTGCATTAGTTGCTGTGACTAATGCTAATTTCACTTCGCCTGCAGCTCTTTTTCATTACTCCCGCCTCCCTGCTGAATAATCTTTGGGTCTCTTCATATCTCACAGTGAGCAGACAGGTGCAGCTGGCAGAGAGCAGCTGTGCAGACAGACAGATGACCTGTTCTGAGGGAAGCTGGTACGGGGTATCTGTCTGGTATCTGTCCTTGGCTGGTGATTTATCTTAAGACAGGGGGGCCACGCCTCAAAAGTTTGGTTTACGTTGGGGCTTACTTGCTCGGCACTGATTGGCTCAGCCTGCCATGATGAAGCACTCTGTGGAGAGGTTTCATCTGTGAGGAGCCAACAGATGTTGGCCAATGGCTATCAGAGCTGTACTTATGGCAAGGGGTGGATAACCTCAGGGATCAAAGCAGTGCTGTAACAGTCCTTTGTAGAGCTGAACTGCAGAGCTGGCACTGATTTAAACCCTAAATCAGGCATAGTTAGAGGCTGGAATACGCCCTAACTGATATACATTACCTGACTGTAAAGAAGTATATATTTCAAATGCAAATACTCTGTAAAGATGACTGTCTAAAAAACCCCTTTTGTTCACTAATTAAAAACACAAATTTATAAAAGAGACACTGACCTGGCCAGAGCTGGAGCAGGTAGTGCAGGACCTCAATGTGTTTTTTGAAGTGCAGTGCGCTCGCCAGCTCCTCGGAGTCGATGAAAACTCTGTTGGTGTGGCAGGACGCCTCCTGACGCTGGCTTAGCAGCACCGGGCCGAAACACACCGCCAGGTTCTGACATGTCATCTTGTTTGCTTCCTGATAGGACGCTACCAACTTAAGGTGGTCGAGTAGCCTCCGCAGTGTCATCTGTTGTAAACACAAACACACACAAAAGACAGACAGATAAGAAATGCTTTTAATACTGCATGTTGTTGTAGTTGAAAATTTTAATTCATCAGGCTATTCTGAACAATAAAGGCTAATTTTCATTTGGAGGAGTGGAGGGAGAGCCTGTTAAGAATGGAGCAGCCCCAAAATCAGAGGTAAGTCGGTAATGCTGGGCTCAGCAGTATCTATGGATGTTGTGACAGATGCCAGAATACATAACAGAATGTTAACTGAGGGAGCTAAAAGTGTCCAAGCAAGAGACAATAGTAAATTTTGTATTTGCTTTCAGTTAATGGCCCTAGCTTTGAAAATCATCAGCTGAAAGACAGACACTAAGGAGGACTTATTTGCTTTGGGACCAGTAAGTAATGTTTTCTGGCTTGCTAAGTGATATGTCTCGTGTTGTTGCTCTTGCCCAGTGTTTGGCTGTGTTAGTAGTGTTGTTTACTTGCTTGTTATGGATCATGAGACATGCCAGCCAATTTAGACCTAGAGGAGCTGGCCAGCACACTGCTCTGAGTTTTAGCAGGTGAATGTTATAGCCAGGTGCCAGCAGCATATGTTCTCTGGCTCAGGTTACGTTAGCTTGCATGCTGCTGCTCTAAATTGTGTGCAATGCTTGGGCAAACGTTGAGTTCTCCATTGCAAAAAATGTCAAAGCATGCATGTTTACTTCAAAGCATAAGTTAACAGGACACAACATAGTTTTGATTGCACTGAGTTTGTCTGTCATTAACATGTACATTACATTTAAAAGTTGTATTGCACCAAATTGCACAAAATACAAGTTTTTTATAATGTACCTTTTAATTGTAACATATTAATATTGGCATCCAGTCTCGTTCAGACTTAAGTTTTATTTTGTGTCATTTATCCATTTCTGAAATTTTTAGTGAAATGACAGAAAAAAAGTACTGATAAAGATTTTTGGACAGAATACTGCCACTATTATCTCCTGATGTAAAAGCATACGTAATGGAAGTTAAACATCAGCGAACTGTAGTATTATCATCAAGACCATCATTGTGTATGCCACAATTATCCCTCTTACAACCACGTCTGTGACAGTATTCTGGCACTATGACGACTATGGGAGGCAACAGGGGATGTTTGTCTTCCTCACCCTCTCCACCTCTGGCAGGTTATCCAGCAGGCTGACGGTGTGCTCTATGTCGGCCTGGTCGTTCTCGCAGCCTGCTGCTCCTATCCGCAGTGGTCTCGTGGCCATGGACTCCAACACTGCCTCATACAGGTCCTTCGTGATCAGAGGGTAAGGCAGCTCTCGTAGGTAGTCCTTCAGTACTCCTGAGAAGTGGGAGAAGAAATATCAATCATGAAAAATTGCAATACAACATGTGATTAAGTTCTTGTCCAAGAGCAACCTTTAAACAAGCTATTTGCTCAGCTAAGCGTCACTCAGTCTTCCCACACTTGGAAGTGATGAAAACTTCTTTTCCTCAACAAAAGCATCTTTGATTCCTAACAAATCACCAACAATATATCTTTATGAGTTGGTGTCATTAAGATATAATAAGCTTTTATCTTCCCTCCTTTTTTTACAGCTGAACCTGGCACAGTCTCTTGGCTGCAAAATGAGGTCCCATTGTTTCCCTGGGTGATCCTGCGGTGTCTGCAGAGATGCCTGATTGGAGTCGGCCATGACTCTGCAGCCAAAAGTGTTGAGGGCCTGATGTCTGTGGCCGTGCGTTCACACCTGTGACTTCAGCCTCCCACAGCTCAAACAAAAGCTACGGGAAAACATGAAACCCACACTGTCTTTCTCTGCTAAGCCCTTGAAATAGCACTGGCATGTCTTTTCATCAAAGGCAGACGGAGGAAAAAAAGAGTAAATACGGGAATAAGAAAGACTCTTGGCAGTGTGACAGCTCTTTGTGGTGAATGTCTGCTCTCTTATCCCTCTGCATGAAGCTAGATCAGTTTTCAGAGACAGCTGGGGGGGCTGTGTAATCAGCAATATTGGTTAAGCTCCAAAGCGCTGAACATCAACACCCAACAAAAATATTAAAGCAGCACTTTTGTTTTTACTATTTTTTTATGAGTTAAAGTAAAAGATTGAAGACTTTTTCTTAGACTTATTTTTGTTAATTGCTCCGCACAAATTTGCTTAGTGCGTGTTGGTGAACATCCTTTGCCAAGAAAATCCATCCAGCTGACAGGTGTGGCATAACTAGATGCTGATTAAACAGCAGGTGTGCCTTGTGTTGCTCATAATAAAAGGCCACCTTAAAATGTGCACTTTTATCAAACAACACAAAACTACAGTAGTTTGTGAGTTTTGGGAGGGTGTGCAACTAGCATACTGATTATGATCATTTCCACCAAAAATGTTGCATGTAAACTTCAGGTTAAATTCATTATCATAGGCTAATATCCTATAAGCCAGAATTGCAGATCACATGTAGCTATGCCAGCCAATAAACTCCATGTTCAGCTTCTTCACTTGCAGGATCGTCTGAGACCAGCACTGGGGTTACGGTATAGCCACACATAAGCTATGAGCCAAAAATATGGGTGCATTTTATTAATAGCAATTTAAATACACAGAGATACTGTCAAGAGATCCTGAGGCCCATCATCATGCCACCCACTTATGCAGTAGCAGCACAACAATGGACCCCATGTTGACACAATCTGTGCACAATTTCTGGTAGATGAAAACATCCCAGTTCTTGAAGGCCAACATGGACAGACATGTCACCCATTGAGCATGTTTGTAATGTTCAGGATTTAGGTTTAAGACAGCATGTCCCACTTCCTGCCAATATCCAGCAACTTCACAGAGCACCTGAAGAGGATTTGTCCAACATTTAACAGGCCACAATATGTCACATTGCATGAGGCAAATGGTGGCCACACCAGACTGGCCCCACCCCCCCAAAATACATATTTAAATCCCAAGTTATGTGCGGTCAAAGTTCCTTTATCATAAATGTCTTTTTTAACAGAGCATTTTGGAGTGGCCTTTTATTGTTGGCAGCCTGCTGCACACCTGTGCAATCATCATTCTGTTTAATCAGCATCTTGATATGCCACACCTGTCAGGTGAATGGATTATCTTGGCAGAGTGTTCACTTACACAGATTTAAACAAAATAACCTCAGAAATTGTAGAAATGAAGCTTTTGTGTGCATAGAAAAGGTCTCAGATATGTTACTTAACATGTTGCATTAAATTTTGAGTATGTATAAAAAAATACAATTTCGTGATTTAAAGGCTACTGTAAATAAATCATTGTTCTAGCAGAAGATTTTGCGAAAAATCTGCTGAAACTACCCTCATTACCCTAATGTGCCTAAATTAACATTAAATAAACATTGGTATGACATGTTGTACCCAGATTTATTGTTTCATAAAATAACTTTTTAAGTCTTTTTTTCTTATGTCGTACTGTATTGTGGCATTATTGTATCATGAGTTTTTAGCATTGTTACATCCTTAGCACTGTGGCTCTGCTCATGTGATTCTTTGAAACAAATTACAAATTTGAACCAACTTGAAACAGGCTGTCCTTAAGCTCAATAACTGCTGCAGTGGAGCCTGAGATCCCTAAAATTAAGCTAATGCATATGAACTTGCGTTGACCATTTAAAATTCATGTTTCCTTTGTGAAAGCACAAAGCACTAGAGTTTCTGTGTGCTGACTGAACCAGTGCCAGTTGTGCAGATATAGGTAGTGGACATATGTGATTGAAGGGCAAACTAAACTTGTGAATTAAAAAACTACCGCTGTGTGTGCCTGAACCACAGTACGCTCCATTAGCATTCTCCAAGACTTGTAAACAGACTTTGATGATAAATCAGTCGTGTTGCTCCTTGATGTCTGTTTGTTAACAAAGATTTGACAGACTTGAAGACAGCTAATTTACAACTGAAAATGAGCTACAAATAAGGTGATAAGGTGACGCCTGTCAGCCAGTTCAGGCAGATAACTTGTGTTGTGTTGCTGCAAACATAAAATCCTTTACTTGACATACATCAATACGCCCTCACTGAATCCATAAGTACACTGGACCGTACATTCAGTACGCCTTGCAGTTAAGTGATTTTGTTCTGTGATTCTGCTGCTCTTTTGCAAACACCTGCCAGCAGTCAAATCAAGACACTGTAAAATGGCTTTGTTAAGGAACAGATATTGATTGCTATGATTGTCGGTTTTCCACAACTTTTGTTTTGGTCACTTATCAGCTCTTAGGTTCAAACATGCACTTCAAGCCAGAGGGAGAGATTTCCAGTCCCTGCTGTCTGCAGATTAGGACTGTCGACACTCCCCCAAAAGGTTTTTACTCCTCTGAGAAGCCAGAGGACACTGCTTTCTATACCAAGTGCTTGTGCTAACATGTTTCCCATATAATGGAGGACACTTCACACAAAATCAATATTTCTTCTGGTTTTGTGTATTTGACATTGTGTTTTTGACATTACCAGTGTGCTACGACGCTGCAAAAGCATTGCTTCCTACTGCTATTTATGTGCAGAATTAGCATTTTTCAATAGAGGATTAAGTTCTTCAAAGGGCTGAGCTTTTGGCACAAGAATTATGATGCATTCATGTTGTGAATTACGCATTGGTAAAATATGAATATTCAGATTTCAACATAATGTTTGCTTTGAGTTTGAGATTCTGTAGGTTTTGTGATATAGGCTGTTGCATTGTTTAGTGGGGTTTCAAATTGTCTCAAGACAGACTTGTAGGTAGAGAGTATGACTGTATACCAGCTTGAGGTGGGTGAACATGACTGAACGCACGCTTTTTTTCCCTGAGCAGTTGGCTTCATGGTTGACATGGTAAACATTTCACTCACACACTTGATACTTAGTTCTTATTTTTAACAGTTTTCTTTTCTTTTCAGAGCTCATTGCTATCAGCTTACAACTATATACAGGATATTTTTGTAATGATGTAACATACAAACTATGTGACACTTAGATGAAATGCCTTTTCTTCCACCAAGTGAATGGGAAGGGATAAATTCAACATACAATGTTTAGAGGTGTCCTGTCAGGGAAATGCCACATAGGAGAAATAGCAGAAAACTGAAAAAAAAGAAAACTTGCTTTGCACCACTTACACTGACCCTATTCATAGAACTTCCAAAGTGGTGACACAATCCCTCAAGCCTTGTAACTGATTCTGATTAGGATGCTGTAAATAGGAGCTCCTAATTAATCACTTCTTCATCTCTGGATTAACTCAGAAACACCTGAGGTTTTTTTTACCATCTATTTACAGCAAAACTAAGATGTGATTTACTGTAAATCAACAAACATCCCTTTAGGTTCTGTAAGCAGAATGAGG
This sequence comes from Acanthurus lineatus, assembly GCA_029814665.1. Classification (NCBI taxonomy): domain Eukaryota; kingdom Metazoa; phylum Chordata; class Actinopteri; order Acanthuriformes; family Acanthuridae; genus Acanthurus; species Acanthurus lineatus. The sequence goes on along the minus strand of JAPZDV010000021.1, from coordinate 8,705,773 downwards.
GCATAACTCATCACACTCATTTTTAATCCCCACTCTGCTCTTTTAGGAAGCCTTGGGCTGTAAACTTTTCAGTCTGTTTCTGACTGGCAGAGTACCTGCCAAAGTCTAGAGAATAAAGTGGACAGACAATAACTTAAAAAAAAAACCTTTTAGTGTTTTTACGCAAAATTTTTAAATTTCCTGTGTTTTTTAACATCGACATGGGCCAAAGAGCTTTTGGAACAGGATTGGGGACTGAGAAAAAGATCTCAATTCAGTTCAGTGTTACACTACAAAGTCTCAGATTAGCATCATGTTCAGTATCTGCACACTCAATAGTCACTAAGAATGAACCACTGTTAACTTTAGGTGCTAAATTTATTCAAACCCCTTATCAATCATAATACCACAAAGTAGTTCACAATAAATTCAACCAGTAACAATAACTGAAGTACTTTTAATCTTGTCAGCAACTATTTCATTTTGACATGTCCAAATTTATTGTCCTATTTCTTCTACTCCTTTGTATCTATGTTTCTTCAGAACTTAATATATCTTAAACGGGATTATTCAATGTGAAGTTAAAGCAGTTATGGAAGAGTGTTTAGTCATAGAGGAACAACAAGATGAACTACCATAACATTTAGTTCAAAAATTCATGCTCCTAGAGGATGAACTGTCACAACTTCGGTAATCTCTTCACTAATCATAATTGCAGTTATGGGACTTAATCCAAAAGGCTTTAACTAATAATGAATTACCTGAAAAAGCATCCCCATCAGCCTCAACTGTACTCTATGTTCAGCGCAAATCATAAAATGTTAACATGCTAACATGGTAAAGTAAGCTTGTAAACATGTTATCTGCTGCACACCAGCATGTTAGCATACCATCTATAGGCACTGTAAGCATGTGTAGCTAGGGAGCTAGGCGCAGCCTCACTGAACTGCTTGCTGGCTGCATAGTCCTGTTACTCCTTTTATGGTACTTTTCTTTGTCTTTTGTATTGTATATTAAATGTGTTTATATCATTTTATATTGGGTGACACTGAGTGTTACAGCCACCAGTGCCACCTACTTTGATGGAGTGAGGACGGACCATGATATATATATATTTAATTTTGGAATATATATATTGTCAATAACAGTCAGTGTTGACACCCACTGATAATCTGTCCCTAGGAACATAATCAATACTTGAAAACAGATAAGTAATACATAATTTACTGTTTGTGCGAGCTAGCATTTTAATTAAAAAAAACAGCAATTTTGTTATCTTGTTTTTCAAATCCTTCCAAGTCTCTATCTACTCAACTCAATGTTCTGACACAAACACACACACACACACACATACATACACACATGTACAGAGAGAGATATCGTGCATTCCTGAGGCAGTCAGAGGTGGCTGTGAAGAAAAACAACTCATACCCAAACAAGCACACTGGTGTACTTTGTCAGCCCTCCATCTCAGGTAGACCAGCACAATGACAGCTCTAAGTCAGCGTCACACGTTATAACACGGCTTCAGGCAAACATGCACTTAAAACTTCATGAAATGGCCCTGCAAGTAAACACGTCTCCTTAGCCCAGTGAGACCGCCTTGCTGATCTGAGGCTGCATCTTTGTTTTTTGTTTTCAGTTCTGATTCACATTTTTCTGTGATCGTTTATCTTCATGAGGTTTTAGCAGATAAGGACATATGACCACATGATACATTCATTCCTCTTAATGCTCCTCAAGAAACACTGATTTCCAAACAGATTAGACAGAAATGCTTTGGAAACATCCTCTGGCTTCCTGTTGTCAATCTTTACTGGGACTTTACTGAGATAATAATAATCTGCTTGTTTCATCGCAGAAAAACGGACTGCCTGGAAGCAAAAACAAACCATGTGTTTTTATTCTTATCGCGATGCAGCAAGTTTTTTTTTCCCCTTAAAATGGAAACTCAAGCGTGGTGGACCCTCTGACCTTGCTTGTGCTGTGAAGCAGATCATCTAGACACAACAACAGCGGGACAGTTTAACTTACTGCTTTATGCAAACAAAACATCCTCTTTATACCTCAAATGCAGTGTATCTATAATTAACACATATGCCCTTTTCATTAACTTTAAATAATACACCCGTCAGTCAAAGCTTGCGAACGTGCATGTGCACATGTGCTTGTGTTTGTCTGAAGTAAGGAGAATAAAGCCATCCAGGTAAATCATTAGCCTGCTGTGAGTCAGTGCTTGTGTTTACTTTTGTTTCTTGGCCCCTGTAGATGCCTGAAACATGGACACACACACACACATATCAACACAAGGTCATGGGCTTGGGGGTGAACAGGTGTGCCTCCCCTGCAGGTGCTTCACTTACTTTCACAGCCAAGCTGACAACAAGCACACGCTGGGTGTTTCTTCTGTCACATTTAAACTGTCTGGGTTTGACTTCATTTTTTCGGTATTCTTTTGTTTTAACCTTTAACCAGGTTATTTCCTATTGAAATTAAAAATCTTTTTTTCAAGGCAAGCCTGGCCAACACAGGCAGCACAAAGTAAAAATAGCTCATTTTTAACAGATGCAAAACAAAGTAGACAATATTACAATATATAAAACCTCAGTGCACTATAAACTGCATACCAAAAGATATCAGTGTATGCACTGACACCCAAACAATTTACAGAAATGAAATCATGAAATTTTAAAACATTATTCAATGTGTTGAAATCTCTAGGTGCAGAATTCCTACAAGCTCTTCAACCCCTGTTTAAACATTCAGACATGTAAAAGTCCTTTGACTGTGAAATTAAATCACATAGACGTGATAGGAGCAGCCCAAGAATTGCCTTGTATATTTAAGTATATACATGTGTGCACCTGTGAGTTGCCAGAGAAGGTCATCCTACTCACAGGTAATGCTCACAGTAGCAAGCTAAAGCTTTACAGTTTGTGATAAATCTAAAGGAGATGTGATAAGCTGTATTTCTGCCAGCAGAGATATAAACTATACATTCATTTATCTACACATACTTCTGGCTGGGTAAGACCGAGCAGTAGAACGAGTCCAACAATAGAAATCTTCTCAGCAATTAACACAAACAACCCCCCAAAATAATGCTTCAAAACATACAATATAAGCTACAGATGATGGCAGCCAAAAGCATTTTGATGTAAATGTTTTTTTCTCTAATCAATGCAGACTTTCAATGTTCCAAATGTGCCACCAAACACTACAAGGCACACAATGCACTGGGGCACAGCTCTACCTTTGACCTGTTGTTCAAACAAAGCGGAAGGTCACTCCTCTTGTCAGTGCTGCAGTCAAAGCCTCGCCCGTAGAACAAATGGGGGTTTGTTCTCCATCCGGCCCCCTCCCTGCTGTCCTGCACGCCCCCACAGCACTAGGGGGGGCCAGAGGAGATGTGTGAGTTGCTGCCTTGTCCAGTGGCAGGGTAAAGCTTTACCCTGTGGTTTCTCCGGCTTTTCCAGAGCCCTGAATAGGCAACCTCACTCCTATAAGCGGGCACAGGAGTGCTCTCGTGCTACATTTTGACTCATCAGAAATATATGTGGCCAACTCCTTTGCCATTATGGACCTGCAGTTTAAGAAACATTCTAACACCCAAACAGGCCTGCAGCTCTTTGTAAAGTGGTTGCCTGCTTCCCCGGGCTGGCCCAGGGTTCAGCTAATCCCCCATGCGTGAGCCAAATACCATCTGTGTTTGTTCGGCAACAAAGGGGGCACTTGTTAATGACTTTCCATGTCTTCACTGGAGTACTGCTGAGGGTGTGGGGCAAAGTAGGGAAGTAGGCTATGGAAGGCAAGGCAAATTAAAGACCACAAACTAAGATCAATAACTACGCTGTGCTTTCAACCTGGCAGGGCGTTGGACACGCTGGTTTCATTTTCTGAGGACAGAGGATTAATATTTCAAACTTTTCCCATTAATGGATCACTTTAGAGGCCTTGTTTCCATAAAAAGACCAAAACAGATTGAGCTGAAGGCTTAATCATTAGTAAAGGTTACTACAGTGTCCTCTAAAAATGTCCCAGTTAGTCATTGTGCATTTACTTAAACTGGCCAGAATTATCCTTAAATACAATCTGCTTTTATAGGTAATGATGATATAAACATTTTAAGATTTCCTGCTCAGGCTCAGCGCTGTTTGGCCCTGATGCAGCTGAGGTAATGGTTGGTGTTACAAACAAAGGTGCCAAACAACCTTTTAAGACTTCCCTGACTCACCTCCATTACTGCTTTAAACTACTGAGTAAAGTCTCTCTTACCCTTACCAGGTACAAAAAAACCATCATCAGATTTGAGCTTGTTTATTAAAATTACAGTATACATAACAATACAAAGGGCCACTGAGACGCATCATCAATTGCCACAACTGGAAACGAAGAAAGCTTTAATTCAGTAATGTTTTCAATCATGTGGATGTTTCAAAGCTTTTAAACTAGAGATATTTAGATTCTCACATTGATTTTTCACCTAACCCCTTAACCCTAACCCTAATATTTCAGAGGACTGTCTGATATTGATTAGGAATCACTTTGGCACAGTACATCTCTTAATTATTTAAAAGCTCAAAAGTCCTGCTGCATGTAACTTCTGCAGAATTTAAAAGTTAAATATATGTATTTTAGTTGAAAAGTGAACTATTTGAAGCAACCCTTTCAACCTGTAAGGAACACACTCTTGCTAAGAGAGGACTGATACCATTGGGGGAAAAACAGCCAGCCTAACTATGTCATGTTATGAAAAGTAGAATAGAATTGGTGAGGGAAACTTTGAGGTGTCTAAATTATTAAAACAATCAGGATTACTATGAACTGCTCTGGTCAGCCTTCACATCACCATATTTACTGCAGCTGCTCCACAGCTGCACAGAGTCTTTCAATATTCAAAATTCCTTCATTGTCATTTTCCAGCACAAGCCTGTACAATGAAATACAGAAAGTATTCCCTTAAATATGCCACTAAAAACAGAAAATTATGTACTTGTATCAAAAATCATTAAGTTCATTAAAAAATGTTTTTTATTATTATTTGAGTGCTTAGAATAGTTTGAGCAGTCTGACAGCTTGAGGATAAAAACTGTCCTTTAGCGTCTCTTTCCAGACAGCTGGATGGTAAACAGGCACCTCATCTCACCACTTTACCTGATGCTAAGTAAAGGGGCATTAACGATGTTCTGGATGTGTTTAATAACCCACTGCAGAGCCTTCCTGTCCTAGGCCAAGCACAGCCCATGCCAGTTTGTGATGTTCTCAGTTAAATGTTTCCAATTGCTCCTCTGCAAAATTGAAAAGAACTTGGCTCAGAATTTCTGCCTTGAAGTTATATATAAAGATGTATCTGGGCTATCTATGACTGAAGTGTCATTCATGTTTACAGAAAGTGAGACAAAAAGATTAACTGCATGGCATAAAGAGTCATGACTGACTACAAACTACTTAAGATTCACAGCATGTTGCTCATGTTGATTACACCTTTCTGGTTCTTTTGACTGAATTGTGTTTTGAAACAAAGGAGGGCCGCGCACTGAGCATGTTTTGTAAGCTCTGGATTGAACTCTGATCCCCAGATAATCCCTTTCACTACCTCCTCTTTTAAATTAGCCGTGTGACACGCCAGCCCCATTAGCTCATCCGTTTGCTGTTCACTTATTAGCCTCTAGTCTAACTCCAAACTGCAGAGACTCCACTACAATCCAATAATTAGCCCCAAATTTTTAAGAAAACATAACATGAGGAGACATTTTAATTGTCACTTTAGATAAGACGATATTTCTTGAAACATGATGGGATTATGTTCAAGTTACTGGCAAAAAAATAGAAAAGAAAACAAAGTTGATCAACTTGAAAATCTTGAACAAGTTTTCAGAAAAGTACGTTTTAAGACTAAACCCATGACTGTATACCAGGTGGACATTTTTGCAGGACACACCATAAACCTCTCACTGCCTCCCCTCCCCCTCTCTCTGCCCTCTTCCCCTCACTCAGGCCCATCTGCAACAGCAACTCGCATAGTGGAGCAAATTTAGGCAGCGAGCAAAAACCAACAATCCACACTGGTGCTGGCCCTTTTTTTCGAACCCGCTCAACTGTTAACTGTGTTCTTTGCCCTGCCATGCAAATGCATGTGGATCAAAGCAGGCATGATAGGACGACGCCTATACGGGGCCTCTTCCCAAAACCAACAGCAGCTCCTACAATGACCAGGGGTTTCCATGGTCTTCCTCTTTTTGTGGGAGAAACAAAAAATCATGACCAGGTCATTTTCTACAACTTTGCCTCCCCCCTCATCTGTCGCACTGCTGGAGTCATTACTCAATCTAATGACAGGGCGGCTGATGTAAGCTGAAGACTCTGTGAGATGTGCTGTGGCTCATTCAGTGGGTTTACATGGACAGTTGCAATCAAGCTATAAGACCAGAGATGAGATTGGATTGAACTAGGAAAGAATTGAGATACTGTGTATCTGTAAGTATGTCTGATCGCAGTGAGGCAATTACACCAACTTTACTTCCACAACTTTTAAGTAGTGTGCCATTTTGCATTTTTCATCCATCCATGTATCTTTGGATGTTTATGTCCTTAGGCTGACACAGAATATTATTTTTTCCTCCCCATCCTTACGGCAACGTGTAGTTTCACCGTTGCACCTCATGATGACATCTGCTTTACTGTGCATGTTTGACTTCCAGATTAAAGACTGCAGGGGGGACATCTCTTATCAACAATATATTTGCAAAATTCTGGGTCAACTGAAGCAATACATGCCTTAGTTTAAAGAACATGTCCTCATTCTTTGGGTTTGTGAGTTCATCTGCAACAGCAACTCTTAGTACAATTTCTGTTGGACCAAGTTCAGTTTTTGCTATACTGAACAATAATTCGACTTCTTCCAACATCATGTAAACATGCTTTGTGTTTCCATTTTGTATTTCACATCAAAACAAAGCTCCAACTCACAGATATCTTATAAGAATAAGATGAAATTCCCTCATTGTTTGAGAGACACATGAAAAGAATATCCTCCAACTTAACAAAAATGTGACCTGGAAGGGACAGAGCATGTCTCAACCACAAACCTGGAGAAGAAAGAATGACCTGAATGTATAGCACAGTTTGATTTGTGTGTGTGTGTGTGTTTGTGTGTGTGTCCTTCCCTCAGGCTTGGCCTTTACTGTTAGTTGACTGCAGGAATTCTTTTACTACAAACAGCAGGCTCACACACACCTACACTTGTGCTGACCTATCTGCAGAGGGCAAACCAGTTCAGACACGTTTACTGGGGCAAGAGCTGGATACACACTGAATCCAGACTCCTTTTAGGTCCAGTTTGCCTTATTATTATTACTGTACATTTGATCATTGCCATAAAATATATCAAAAAGTCTAAAATTTTACAAATCCTTCTTTAGCTTCACTCCTTCCTCTTTTGCTTCACTTTGACAGGCCATATCAATCACAACTATAGCTAAAAATGATCAAATGTGAGGATTTGCTGCAATTTTTGTTCCCTTTGATGGGAGGGGATATCTTTTTGGTTTATATATGTTCTTTTTAGAATGCATCAAGCAATTTGATGAAAAAATTTAATTTGGGTTAGGGTTAGCTCTAGGAAACTGTCTTTCTGCCTTTTTTGAATATTTTATGTCCCAAATGATCAAATTTTTTTTCAAGGAATCAATAGTTGTGGCCTTGTTAAAAACTCATAGATATTATCTGGGATCACCTGTTTTGTTCATCTCCTGGAGTACCTGAGTGTACAATGATTTGTGATGTGTAATATCCTGATGAGGTATGTGTAGGAGCATACTTTGCAGGCAAACAAAATAACAGGAACACCAAAACTCTTTGGAAAAGCCATCTAGTTAAATAACCAATTCTAATTATACTGAGTGTGTTGGGTGACCCTGTGCTTTGTTGGTGTCTTGTGTTCTCTGTTGTCAGCGATCGGTTTACCTGTGATGACATTGACATCAGGATACGTGTTTTCACACAGCTCCACGGCGTAGCTGTCTCTCTCAAACGCCTCACGAAGCTCCTTCTTCACAGCCGCAGATCCACACAGGCGATAGAGACCCACCACCTGGAAACACACAAGTAGGTCAAGTAAACAAAGTATTTGACAGAGAGGCAGACGTTTTTACAACCCTATTGATCATGTTCTACGTCTGCATTCACGCAGTGTGCTGGACAAAAGCCAAAATTACTTTCATAGGAAACCCATGTCTATTTTATTTTTAAAAATGGAGGCTTACTTCAGCAGCTGGCTCACTATTATATATTATTAATTTAACTTACCAAGGTTTCATCCTCTAATTTAAACCATCTTTAACACAGTGAAAGCTTAGTTTTCCTTACAGGAACTTAAAAATTCTAAGGATGGGACTCACTTATTACACTTACTATTTACCCATTTTAATACACTGACCTTTTATTCTAAGTTTTTATAACTTAGGTTGTTTACTCAGTATTGTAATAATGTTTCCCTACATCATAAATGTGCAGCGTCAGTCTCTCTAAAAGAGAGATCTCTCCTATTTGCCCTTCATGAGGTTTCTCCATTCAAATTTTCAAAGTAAGTTTTTGTCTGGGTCTCACTGTCCAAATCAAGGATTCATGGATAAATTGAGTCATATGTTGTAGAGACTGTAAAGCCCCGAGACAAACTTGGGCCAGACATATAAAACTCGACTCTACTCAACTGATTGACAGCTGCCTCATCGAAGCAGAAGCAGGCTAAAGATAGACGTTAGATGTTACAGCTAACATATTAAGCAAAACCATGTGTTTCTAGCAGGTAAAAGTCATAAAACCTCTTAAATATGTATCTAAAATGCTAAAATGCAGTGCAACACATTTCCAGAAGTGAGCGTAATGACACAGTCACACAATGCACTGAAAATCATGTGGTTTTACCATTAGCTAATATTAGCTAAAAAAGCTGATGATAAAATCACACAAGCAAAACCTTGAGTGTAGCAATGGAGCAAAAGTATTGTTTTTAATTTATTTTCATTATTTTTAGGCAAAATGTTTTGTTATATATTAACTTGTTTGAATATTTTAAGGCAAACTAAGGATAAGTGCTTAATGCAAAGTTAACAGTCACCAAACAGACTCAGTAATGTCAGTCGATGGATTAGCTAACTTAAGCTAACATTAGGTACCATAAGCAAGTAGTCATGCAGGCCCGAGGTTGTAGCAATTAAATTTGTAAGTATTGTAACTAACTGTACATTTCTTTACTAATGACCTGTTTGCTTTAATTGTGAGGACCTGATTTGGTCGTTTCTTCTCTAAAAGACTTTTAAAAACACTGCTGTGCATTGAACACCCTCGCTAAAAAGTAGCATTAGCTTAAATACATTTGTAAGTATCATGTCTAGGGTTATCTGAAGGTGAGCAAAGGAAAACGTCTTGTGTTTTCCAGAACTATGCTCAAAAGTGAGATAAAAATGTCACACACCTTTGACTAAATGGACAAACAGCGCTCTTCTAAAAGCCTAGCTGACAGCGCAGCATTAAAAATGGAAACATTGTGCAATAAACCTTTCATGTTTCCCTACCTAAACCTCCAGAGTTTGAACTCTTAACAATTTCCTAGAGATGTTGACATTTGATAGTTGAAACTTGGCACCAATGGTCTCCTTGTTATGTTGGGATTAGGCCTGACTACAGACATACCATAATTTCTCCTACATGTGTCTGTCTGGTATGTGGCATAGCAGACCAACTGGTGTGGTTGCCCTGGTAACGTGTTAAGCCAGTGGGCTGTGAATGGCGGGTTGAGTCCAGTTCCACACAAACACAAATACACACATTTATACACACAAGCACACACACAAGCACATTGCCGGTCCTTCCGGGCTCCAGCGTAGGAGCACTACAATGTCTCCCCACCAGACCAGTTATTTGTGAGCACTCCTCGTCGAGTTGAGCAGTGTTTTTTAAACCTCACACGAGAGGGAGAGCGGAGGACAGATTAGGCAGGGATTTGGCTTTGTGCGAGAGTAAACAGAAGTCACTGGGCACAATGAACAACAAGTCCATTGAGAAAAAAAAAAGAGTCTCTCTTTGGGGGGAGAGCCGAGCGCAGGCGGGGAACAGCTGTTAGCAAAAAAGAGGGCTTGCACTTATGGCCTGCGGCTGCCGGGCAACACAAGAGGCAGCACCAGCCAAGACTCATATATGTGGAATACGACAGACACAATGACCACAAAACCAGAAGAGTTCCCTCGATGGGAATGTTGGTGCTTAGTGACTGAAGGCCCAGTGATAGGGTCAGTTTTTTTTTTTTTTTTAGTCTGGGATTAGCTTAAAGACTTTATAGAAACATCAAAGGAAAAGAAAGGAAAGAACGAACAGTGCATTTGACTGCACTAATGCTTTCAAATGATCAAGCGAAGTCAGTCCACAAAAGTCCTTAGCCCTTCCCTTAATCATGATTCATTTTTCTGATCAAACAGAAATAACGATCCGTACTCATCAATGCAAAACAATCAAAATATATAGTGGAAAATGTATGATGAAGACTCAGTAGAAATTAGAAGCAAGTAGATCAGTTTTTGATAAATCAATTAATTATTTGGTCTACAAAATGTTAGAAAGCAGGAAAACTTTCTAGCACAATTACCTAAACCTCAAGACATCATCTTTTCTAAGAAGCAGCCCAAAACCCAAAGACACTAGCTGTGGCTCCTAAAGAAAGACAAGCACATAAATGTCAGTCTTATCAGGATGGACATTTCTGTAAAACAAGATATAAATTTGCAGCCAGTGGATTCAGTGGAAAATCCAGTGGATTTTCTGAACAAAGAGGAAAAAACTCCAAAAATCTTTAACAAAGCAAATTGATCATTTAGATAATAAATTTAACTTAAGTCACGACTTCAGGCTAGACATTTTTAAGTATACTTTGGCACTGTTGATCTGTACAAGAAAAAAATTGCAAATTTTATATAATTAACTAAATAGACTTTGAGATTAATGAGAAAAGTTAATGGGATCCACTATAGAGAAGCAGAGTCAAGCGTCTCTTTTGTTGATGGTCGTTAAGTCTTCCACTGCAGGCTTGCTGGTTAATAATTCACTATCCATCGGCGATGTAGCCTGTGAGAAGACTGAAAAAAATCTTCAAGAATTCTCCAACTCACAGATGCTTTCCTGTGGTGCTACCTGTCTTTCTTACGTGCCAATTCTCACATAAAAGTTGCATTTACTAATCTGCATATGTAACATTCCTGTCATATTTTAAAAAAAGACAGTATGACTAATGTTTGAAATAAGAAGTAATGAAAAGTTCTGCAGCACAGACTTAAATCTTAAATCCAGTTGAAGCCAGCAATAGCAATGATTCAACAACTCTAAAGAGCTCTAGTCTGCAAGTCATATCTGTGTCAAGTAAACACCTAAACCTTTGACAACACAATACTAAGAAGTGTGTTCTGACCTAAAATGCTGAATCCATACAGCCATTCATAACATGTCACAACATCGCTGTGCATCATGGTAATATGTAGGTTTCTGGGGTAGATCCTTTTAAAAATGTCTCTTTCTAATGGGTACAGAGTGCTCACATACATCACTGCAGTCTCTGACACAGACATTCTCTGCAGTCTTTCAAAACACCCACAATAATCCAGCGTCTTAAAAGCTTGTTGGAGCCCTCAGGACACTCATTTCTATGAGACACTGAAAAATAGACTCCATCAAACATCTAGATAATCATTTGTAAAGACACACCGCTACACGTCTGGCCTTGCATGCTCTAGTGACATAACCTGTAAATTCCTGTGGGATCTGGTGTCAACCCTGTCCCAACCCCTGTCTGCCTGAAACCTGGGGGAGCCTTTACACTTCATCTCATACTGATACCTTGTGAAAAGTCTATTATGCATCTCTGTAATGACAGACAGCAGCAAAACAGGGGGGAGAAAAATGGTTTAAGTGACTAGAGACAAACAAGTTGAAAAACACAGACAGAGGGAGGAACAGTCACAGACAGGGAGAGATAAAGACTTATAGGAATCATGATATAGCCAAACAATAAAAAGTCAATTAAATCAACAGAAGAAATCTGAGCTGGGAGCCTTTAAACTCTTGTGTAAATGAGAGCAATAGGGGGAGAGGGCAGTCGGGTGAGTTAATTCACAGCAGAGACTTAAGAGCCTCTCAGAGTGATGCCACCAGCCTCACATCTGGAAAACACACCACTATGTATCAATTAACCAAAAATCTTATCTAACACAGCCAAGTGTCTGTGTGTCTACCTAAAAGCCTTTGTACTTTCGCAACTGGTGTATGAGTATATTTGCAACCTTTTACAAAATCCTGCAGGGTAAACCTGAGCATCTCAAATAATAATTTTTCCCAGCTTACGTTATTGTAAAGTTAACACCTTTAGGTTAACGTAACAGGCAACTAGCAGAGGTCAAGTTAGGCTCCATAGACTGATGATGGGCCTTTTTCACAACTGTTTGATATTATATTGACAGAAGGATTGATTAAATAATAAAAAAAAAATGAATATATTGACAAAAAAAGGTAATTAAGTTTATTTTTTATAGTAAGAAATTTCAACTGGACAAAATACAGAAAGGTCATCATCAATTCTAGAAAACTATGATGAATAATTTTCACTTTTTTTCTTACTTTGTATGGACAATTTTTTTAGGATTTGGTGTATAAAACATTTGACTGATTATGGTAATAATAACAAAAAAATATCTAACAGCTTAAATCCTAAAGAAAAGGACCAGGAGTTGGTTACCTTATGTTCTAACATAAAGGCAAACACCTTTTAACAGGCAAAAACCTAATGAAACTTTTAATTTGACTTCAGGAAGTAAACTATTTTGTTCTCTTTGAAACCAAACAAATACAACCAAACTACTTGGAACTCGGCATGCTGCACAAGTGGCTACAGGCGGGGTCTGCTTTGACAGACAGGCTCCTTGGAGAGGCCCAATGTTTGCCTGTTGGCCCCAGGCACCCGCTGCCCCTGGCATGCCCCCCTAGAGTGATCAGTCAGAAACAGTGGCCAGACACTTTTACTGCCTCTGTCTCAACTCTAATTAGGAGAAACTCCGCCACCTCTCTCTCTCTCTCTCTCTCTCTACCTCTCTCTCTTCTCTCTGGGCTTCAAAGAGCATGTGGAGATGGGGAGGGGAGGGCAAAACAAGAGATGATCACATGATCCAGGGAAACACTCTACTCCAGCATTGCCGCCATCATGTCAGTCTCTCTACTCTTTCTCCTCACTGAATAAAAGAGCCAGTCGCCCCAGGAAGGCTCAGAGACATCATGAAGAGCGGTACATCTCCTCTATCTATTCTGCTCCTGCCAGTCATTCAGTAGTATAACTGGCTGCAGGGCGAGCACTCCTCTCACAGCACACTGAGCCAAAATGATACTATAAAGGTGGGATTCTTTTCTCTCCCTATTTTCTCATTCTCATGCATTATATAATTTCAGATTATTCATTTCTTTCGTACCATAAAAGTCTTCCTCTCAAATGAATCCCCATCTGTTTTCATTTGGCAGAACAATCTTGAAACAGTTCTAAAATTAATCACCAGCTATTCCTCTGATAAATTAAATTCAAAAGCTTTTCTAGCAAAAAAGCTTGGAAACATAGTTTTTTAGTTTTTAAAACTTTGTATGGGGAAAAAACTTTTTTTCTACATACTTTCAAACAGGTCTGGAGAGGAACTTATTTATATATTGAGATATGATTTTGAGCTTCTCTGTAACTGCACAATGAAAATGATTGATTGAGAGAACAATCAGCTGATTAAATGATGTCCTCAAAAATGTCATAAATGCAAAATAATTGGTCCAGTTACCATTTGAGTTGACTGTAGTTAAAAAAAACAAACAAATCGAAAACAAATCAATAATTCGTGCTCTAAACATTCCATTTTTGCAGCTTCTCAAAATGAGGCTTTTGGTTGAACTGTTTCATTTTTTTGGAAACTAAATATATTGGGGTTTTAGTCTATAAAAACAAGCAATAATGCAACCTTGAAAACTGGACAGTGTGATGCACAATCAGGAAAAAATGGACAGATTAATTCAGTGGGAAAAAAAGGTGGAACACACAGCTTACCACAGTGACACTTGTTTGACCTGTAAACCACAGGAAAATCAAATCCAAACCAAACAGAGACTCACCTGGCAGCCTCTCTTCTCGATCTCATTGATGCACTTGCTTATAAGCAGTGGCACCATCAGGCCTGTGTTCTCCCTCTCCACCACCCGCCACGCCTCCACGCCAAACACCTGGGGCTCCCTCTCTCCGTCTGGCCCACCGTCCAGCGAGTTCTGCCACTGCTCCATCAGGCTCAGCTTGACATAGATCAGCCCCCGTGGCTCCAGCTTCACTGCCAGCTGGTGGCAGCGCGTCACCCGGAAGAGTGCGGGAAGGACCACCGTGCCGTGGCAGCAGACACGGTTGCGTCTCGGCGTGGGCTCCCAGCTGAAAACCACCAGCTTCAAGTGCTGGGCATTCTCCAGTTCGATGTTGAAGGTGTGGTCCATATCTAGGAAGGTAGTTCGACATGTAAGGAGAGCTGTTCGTGCTTTGTTGACCGAGTCCACTTGGATAGCACAGTAGACATCTCGAGAGTCAATGCGTGGAGGTTTGAGGTCCTCAGCACCATAAAAGTGCAGGCTCATCAGTCCAGAGATGTATTGGCTGCACTTGGGCTGCTCTGTGAAACTGTAATGGCGGAAAGCATCAATGTCCAGTTCCGTGCCATTGAGTTTGGAGCTTCCGCCTCCTCCTTCCGTCTCCTTGCCTTTCCCTCCCTTCCCCTCTGTGGAGGTGTGCTTCCCAGACTTTGCCACCAGCTCAGGTGAATCACCATCACTGAGGTATCCGCCTTTACTGGCGGACTTGGAGCTGCCGTTACTTTTCTTCTTGTTGAAGCTGTGCTGTGTGGACACACTGCTGTCGAGGTGGTAGCGTGAGATCACATTTCTGCTGGCCTGTCCACCACCAGACGCAGCTAATCTGGGAGGGCCTGAGGAATGGGGGACGGCCTCTGATCCACTCCCATTGCGTGGAGAATGAGTTCTGGGCTCTAACTGACTGTTTCCGTTATTGCTGTTACTGCTGCTTGGGGTCCCCTTGACGCTGAGCTTCCGGCTAAGCTCTGGAAGCTTCTTCATCTTCATGGAGATCTTCCTTACAGTGCGTGGGGACTTAATCTTGTCTGGGAAGGACCAGTTGAGGGAGCTGCTCTTCTTGGCCGGGTTTGGGCTGGAGGGAGGGGAGCTGACAGCATTGGGTAGGTCAACACCATCTACAGAAGAGACAGAAGAGCAAAAGAAAAGCTGTTGTTGCAAGTTCAAACATTTTTACTGCCAATTTCTCCGATTAAAACAAGAAATTCAAAGAAAGCAAAGCAGTTTTTGAACTACTATGAGGAACAAATGGGTACCAGCAATCATTAGTTCTTTAAGTCACTGTAATTACTGGTTGCATGAGACAATCCACTTCACTTCTATGATTACAAATAACTATTCAAATGTCCAGTGAAGACAGACAGGAAAGAGAGGACTAAAACTAAAAGCAAAGTGTGCATGAGCCATAATTTACAGTCTTTTAGAAAAGCTCTACACCTTCGTGGCACATCATCAAGTGATTAGGGTTTACATGCAACCCAGTAATCCACTGACAGAGATACATTCTGCAGGCATACTTTATAAACACTTGTGCACTACACTTACAGTCCATATATATATATAAACCTAGACAGGCATTTGGATAATTATCAGTTTTACAGAAACAGGTTACTGAAATGACGCCAATATGAAAAATTCAGCTGTTAACCAAAAGCTTCAGTGATGCCCCTTTACTTTAAAATAGGCTTTATTCGATCAAACACCAGGGAAACTGAAGAGGAATGTCTTCAGCTGCAAGCTCCAGGAAAAACACTGGTTTATAGGCAAGGAAATGTCTGTTCAGAGACACCAACTGCTGCAGGCCTGAGCTTGAGTTACTCAGCCATCATTCAAGTTAAAAAATAGCCGTTTGGATTGGACCTCGTAGGCAGTTCTTGCCTAACTAGATGTCTACAACATGAAATTTCAGGGTCTAGAGTTCTACACAGGAATGACAGCCATTGTTTAGTCTACAAGACTGAGCTGAGGCTTTTGAATTTTATCACTTTTTTCAACAGGTCCTTTATCAAATAAGCTTCTCTGTGTCTAGGCTTTAATTATATATAGCGAAAGCTGATATAATCAATATTTTTGTATCAATAATGAAGGGAATGACTCCATGTAAAGTGAAACCCACAGAGTTATCAGCAGACTTTGGCATTTCCCCTAGCTTAACAGAGCTGTAAACAGTTATTGTTTGATTGATACACTCTCAGCGTAATTGGTGTAAAACAGTAGGCAAGTGTTTTCAGCAAAAGCTCCATAAACGTACTATTTGCTAGATGCCCAGCACCAAGCAGAAGACAAATTGGCAAACACAGTGGAGAATTTAGCAGCTGAAGAGCCACATATTTCTCCCATGAGTTGGTGGTGACCAAAGCTGAGATTAAAGGAAAGTAAATATTGAACTTCCATTCATGAGGAGGACGGACACACTCCAAATGAATGCTAATGTTATTCCTTATCAGCTGAAAGTGTACCTAGGGGACAGCTAGTTATTACTTGTCAGTGTTGTGTTCATATCCTGTTTCTATAAGCCTCCAAAAGGTTAATGCAGGTTCAAGCGACAATCAACAATTGCTGTCACTGTTAGTATTGTACACATCTAGTATATCTACTCGGTAATATTACTCATAATACCTGTTAACATTTCCTTTTGTACCCTGTACATACAACCTCCATATCCATTAGCATGTGCTGACTTAAACTGCCATAATGAAAACAAACAGCAATGTATCAAGCACCCTATACAGCGTTTATGGTAAGAGCTCCATAACTGAGGTAGACACTCCCCTTTTGGCCTTTTTCCATGTCAAAATAATTTATCTGGCCAGGAAAGAGAAAGAGAAAGAGTTGGCCCACAGCCAGCCTCGATTTATGTGATTAAAGTGGAATTTGTCAAATTACAGGCATCCAGCTACTTGCCCAACGGGAAGCTTGAGCCTGTCTCAAAGAGAAAAACAGTCATTTTCTACATTCAGAGCTCTTTTAATAAGATTTCCTCCATGGCTGACCTGCCTTTTTTTTACACTTTAGAGGGAATACCTCACTGCATGGATCCATGGGAGATTAAGGCTGGACCACATGACTCGGCACTATGAACTGTTGGCCTTTTAGACCTGGGCTGGATAGAAAACAAGACTGATGAGCTATTTAGATGCCGAGTATAATAATGATATGGACATCTATTGATTTTGGATTTCTCATTTCAAATTCAAAAGCTCCTGTTGTTTTAATCAGCTAATTACTTTCTCTGAATAAATTTCTGAAACAAAAGAGTGGTTCTGTTAGAAAGAGAGAGAAAAACAGAGTGAGAGAGAGAGAGACATTCAAAGTTGAGAGGAGAGAGAGAGAGAGGGAGAGTGCATGACCCTGCCAACATCACCAGCTCTATTTTCAGAGGGGACCTGCTGTGCTATTCTGGGGCGAGTGAAAAGAGGGAGGCAGAGGAGGTGCAACAGGATGAAGAGAAGGGTAAGATGGGGGGGCAGGAGCAGGGCAGGGTGTAGCCAGCAGATGGGGGACAAAGGCGCCCCTTGTCCAGGCACTCAGAGGTCTGGATGGTCGACTGGAAGGCTGGCAAGCTGGCTGCTGAATGTACAAATGAACACGGCTGTTCTCTCACATTCCTCACCAAACCATGTTTAGCCTCCTTTTCCCCGCTGGCTGAGGAGCCTTCCCTGTCACGGCTTCCTGCCAATAATAGACACAGAGGCACTCTGAGGAAGGGAGAACATGGGTGGAGGGCACTGGAGGTTCACACTCACCAAACAACATCTGGGGAGGGGTCGCATATACACAGAGCCCTGGTCAGGTTCAAAATAAGGTTTTCAGAGGTGCCTTTCTCATACATGAAGCACAGTTTACACACTATTTTAGATCAGAGAATATTAGGAAATGTTTATATTTTTTGGTTTTACTTGAGCCAATTTGTTAAAAAGCATCATTGTTCTACTAATACTTAAACAAAATGCGATCTAAAGTATCAAAGATTAAAAAATATCTTAAAGAAGAGTTTGTAAAAAATCTGCTACATCACACTTTTTAATACTTCATAGTTCCGACACAGTCTGGTTGGTACCAGGGTTCATAGTTATTCCTAATGTACTGGTACTATACCACCATACTGCTAATGTTGTGATACAGATCAAACTGCTGAGCACAGCTACATGTGATACCTTATAACAAAGCAGATGCGGATGCAGGAAAAAAAAAAACAACACTTTCTACTGTAATTGCTAAAGCTATGTTAGTAAAAATTTAAAAACAGAACAAAATTTGACTATGCAATACTCTCCAATATGCTCATCTCACATGTGAGAGCTTTCAAGTGTGAGAATTTATTATCATATTCATGCTTTTGTTCCATTTATTTGTCAAGCAACATGCACGGGGGCAACATCCACCAGCCCTGGAAGGCAGATCTGCCTCTGACAGAGTTAATGAGTCTTGCTTCACACACATAGACACACACACACGCAGCTGTGTCCTCTGCAGGCTTTGGCCTTGTGGCAGCAGCCAGGTGAGTAACATGACACCTCACTAGCTGAGGTTCAGGGGCGATGGTTTGACACCCAACCCTCCAGGGCCATGTCCCCGGGTCAAAGGGCAAAAGGTCTGCATTTCTCTGGGTGACACTTGAGCCGTCTCCACCCCCAGCACTTAAACACGCACATGCACTCACCATATTACTGCGACACAAAGAGAGAGTGCATGTAAATATGCATGCATAAACACACATACACACACATGCCCTCCCTGACCCTGCGGCTCTCCTCAGGCACCCAGCCACTGACACCTCATAACAAAGCTTAGGAATTTACAACAAGGGCTTTTCACAGCACCGGCACCAGACAGGTGCAGGGAGAGTGTGAGTGTGTGGATGTGTGTGTGTGTGCAAAGGGACAACCTGATCATTATTAAATATTCCTTTTTCTACTATGCTTCAAGTCCTTTGGCTTGGCCAAACTGTCAATCTAGCTAATAGTCAGATAATGTGAAATGACCTTCAATGAAACACTACCAGGCACCTGAATGTGTGTGTACGTGCTTCTATGTGTGTTTGTGTGTGTCTGTGAATGTGGGTGTGTGTGTCCACAAAGAAGAGAAAGACAGACACTGAGCATAATCTGGAGCAAGACAATAATCTGCTGTCCCTGATTACCCCTGTAAAACAACTTTTATTCCCTTGTGTATGTATGTCTGCGTCCTTAGAGGCATGTCTGCCAAATGTGTGCGTACACTGTAAAAACAGAGAGGAGCTGGGTGTGTTGACAAACAAGAGAAAAGGAAATAAAGCGGTGAATGGCATACTTGTCCTGCAGTTTCTTCAGTCGGTGACAGAGGCCAGGCTCTGTGCTGCTTCCTCTCCTCTTGGCTCTAAATCATTCAGTGTTGGAAGGCCCTTCAGTGGCCGCGGGAGCTCGGCCGTTTCATTACAATGGTTACAAAACCCCTGCTAATATATCCAAGCATGCAGGCCTTCTCACTAGCACAACATGGCCCCCTGCCAAAGCAGCCCTCGTAGCCTAGCTCGCCTACCACTGCAGGCATTCCTGCTCTGCTGCAACTCGACCAACGGAGTGACTGCTAATTCTAGACAGCCTGCGGCCACACCGGCCTGGCTGCACCACCACGATCCAAACAGCAAGGCACTGGCAGACACAAGATGAGCACTGAGGAATGACTTATTTTTATCTGGAAACAAACCAGAAACATTGTTGGTGCTAAACATTTAATAGATACACAATGTTAGTTTAATGATTAATTTAAGTTTTACAGTGGAACAGAATTTAAATTACTTCCTTGCTGCAATTATATCAATAAAAATAAACTGTTTACTTACAAAGAATGAGTAGGCAATTCTTGTTAAGAGAAGGAGGCAGCAAGACACTTTAGATAACCTTATAGAATTAAAAAACAAAGCAGTAATGCAGAAGCTGAAATTAACTTGAAATGATTTGACCTCAATATTCTGGCTACCTCACCTCACATTAAAAACACAATAAAAATTGCCTCTGCTATCTTAACTGTCATCTCGATATTACATTGATATCAAGTTAAAATGTTGCGTTACCCAAAATGCAACACAACCTTTGATAGTCAAGGTCGAGATTTCAGCAGCCTCGAGCTGCTAGTTTCAGCAGAGATGAGTAGGATGCTTCAGAGATCTGGTTAGTTTACTACTTTCATTTCATGTCCAAGTTTTAGACCCATTTCTGAACTTATAGTCTCCAGCTCGTCAGCCTCTTGGCCCCTTGGTTGCCATTAGATGATAAGGGGAGCAAACAGTTAAATGTAGGCCCCAAACTAAAAACATTTTAACATTTGTGATACCTTACATAGTGATACTTGAATACTGAAGTCAGAACCAGACAAGACACAACAGAGCATTTACAAACATGCGCAGCTCCATCTGTTTTAGAGGCAAAAAGACTGTGAGTCTTCTGAGGCGAAGGGACCCATCTTTGAGCTGAATGGAAAATTATACTACATTATACGACTTCATTACACTAAATTATGCTATAAATTATACTACTACTGCAGGCACAACATACTCCTCGATAAGGGACAGATCAAGTATACTAATTAAATGTAACACATCCTACAGAACCATGGGGCCAGACGAGCAGGCAGGAACTTGGTTCAGATACTCTCTCAATCATTACTGATTAAGTTTATATATAACGGCTTAGTAACTTATTTACACAAACACTAGGTGGCTGTAAATAGTAACCTTTTATAGTTCAGTTCTGGCAAACAGAATCTAATGCTTAATTGCCAACCTGGCAACCACTTTTAAAAGTTATTGTTGAGCCTTGTCATGTGATACCACTGAGAGTAATTCACTGTGTTTTTTTTTTTTTTTTACTATTAAGATTTAAAGCTGCTCCCTCTGAAGCCACAAAAGTCTTTTGGATATATGCAGCAGACTTATAAACATACTTAAACACAAATTGTTGAAGTTCTCTGAGGTTGCACTAAGCAGCTTAACTGGTATCATTAACAGGAAACATGAGGACATCAATTTAAACTCTGGGAAATAATGAATACAGTTGTTAGCTGTAATCACAACAAGTAGCACTTGGCGGGTTCAAACGTCCTTGGACAACCCATTATCAAACACATGGTCAGGATTTAGATACTACTGTGACCCCCGGTGCACCCATAACCAAACAAACAATGATTATTCATTTGTGTGCACAGATAAAATTCCTTACTTTGTCAAAACAGAGATCAGAACAGTTTTCTGCAGCTGCTTTACAGCTGATGAAATGAAGAACAGACCGGGAAGAAAGAGCCATGAGAACACTATACAAGCCGAACTTCACATCTAGTGCCAAGCTAAAGAATCTGTTCCCTTGCTGCTCTCACAATGTTGCTCCTCAGAGTTATTGACGTCCACCAGACCCAACCCTGCTATCGTCGACCAAGATTAGATTCCAGGTTCCAACTCAGGGCTTGAACTCTCATGTAACTTTAGCAGCCGGGGCCAATTCTTGAGCACAGCAGCCAGCACGACCAAAACAACCCCCAGAAATAGCTCTGATCCCATTCTGAGCGCTGGCCAAGTCAGATTCCCCAAACAGGCGTTAAAGGGAACAAGAGATTGAGAACGCACCATGCTCACCACCCCCAAAGTCCATCAATCATTATTCTCCATACAAATAGAGCATTCAGATGGACAAAAAGTGAGTCAATAGGCAGCACACGAGGAGTCTGGAGTGTTTCCGGTGAGGGGAAAAAGAACCAGCCAGCCGAACAGCGGAAAGCTATAGTCGCAGAGAGTCATCTACATCTGCACTGCTTCATTAATTCAGCAGACGCTCTTATTCCTGCTCAATCAATGAAAGGTCTGTCACATTTTTAGCACTGCAGATAAAGTGGAGTCTGTATGGGCTTGTATTAATGAAGAATCTGAACTTAGCGACACAAAAGATTGGCTTAAAATAGTGGAGTTCCAGACATTGGCTGCACTCCTTGTCTTTTGTAGTAAAAAACTTTGCACACAACAGAGGCCATTATTCCCAACGAGCCGTGGGTACATTTATAAAAAATGTGGCAAGGCAGCCCATGATGTGGTATCCTAAACACACATAACACAGATGCAATAAAGATAGGGCTCTTTGCGGTGGTAACAATATAACACCCAACAAAGACACATGTTCAGGGAGATTTAGTTTGGCACTGGGTTTCTATTCTACTAATTTGATGAATGCTTTTGTTTTATTAAAGGACTATACCAATGATTTTTGCAAGTTAAAGCTCTTTAATCAGAGATGATTTTTTTCACGTTTTATTTTTTTAATGACTGTTTTCAATTAATGCTTCAGTGCTCACTGGGAAAAATAACAGAAATCAGTTTTAAGAGTTTGGTAACTGGAAGCCCCAATAAAAGGCAAAAAACCATTAAAACCTAAAACTGAACTACAAGGTTTTTGAAAATGTTTAGATGTGATGTAAACAAGGGTATATAATGTAATAATATAATATAATAAATGGGTGTAAACATGCAAAAGAACAGCAGTCATATGAAAAAAAAAATAATAGCAGTGAAAACACTGAAATAATGATAGATATTTTACTATTTTTATTTGGCCTCAAGACATTGATTTTTTTTTTCTTTTGCAGATTCATTTTCCACAAACCAGAAACTGGCAAAGCATCACTCTGATCAATAATGTTCCAACCACAGCAGATGTGCTAGAACTGTACAAAATGCACTTATTTTACTTTAGAAAACAGCTCATCCATGTTTTCATATTTCAGTACATATGAGGCCATGGAGGTCCAGTTTATCTGACAAACCAGTGGGAGAGGTTTCTAAAGAAGTAATGTGCTGGTAATAATCTATGACCCACAACAGGCTCAGTTTGCCTGCAAGTGCAGAGATGTGACACTGAATGCAGGGTGGAGTGAGCACCCACAGCAGGCTCCTGTCCTTTTCACTCCTGCCCACTGTCCTCAAACCCTTGAAACCAGTGTGAGAGTGGAGGAGGAGAGCATTGTCATTCTGCAGCCAATACAAACTGAGTGAAAAGCGACCACAACACACACAAACACACAGCAATTTTTGGAGATTCAGGAGGTTTCTAACTAGAGGCAAGGAAAGACGGTGAAGCAATACTTAACCCTCCAACCATTCCTTCTCATTTTAAACCCACACTGCACCAACAACACAACACAACAACCAATAAAAAAGTGTTTCCTCTTTGATGACACGTAGCTGACCTTGTTGCTTCTTTTTGTTGCAGTAAAGTGCAGGATAGCGTTGTCAAACCCACAGGAATCAATAGCAAAGTCAACAGGCTGTGGAAAGGGGGGGCAGTTCTAGAGCGGGAGGGGAAAGGAAAAAAAAAACAACACTTCTGCTCCCACTTCTCTTTTTCACAGCAACCAGTGAAACCCACCCTGTCACAGACCTTTTTATGACAAACTCCCATTTAACAGAATCTTGTTACAGGATGTAAATGAGGCACATCTCTTTGAATGGTAACACACTGATGGGAAATAAATCACTTTTGAAATAAAGAGACAGCTAAGGAAAAATTTAACAAGGCCTCCTGTTCACAGAGGCTCAGAACAAGACTTTTTTTCTCTCCGTTCAAACTGCTGAACAAGCAACTCTGGCCTCAAAACATTCACTCACCTGCTTACCCAGCATGAAAGACCTTAATGACACCAGCAAAATTCATCTGCACTGCAAAATAGGTGTGAAACCTATCAAAAGGTGCAGGTACTAATGACCTAAATTTAATTAGCTCTGTGTGCTATGATTAGTGCCTGTCCTGGGCTGGCACAGTGAGACTGGTTTAATCCTAATCCTGCATGGAAAGTCCTTCAGGACACAGAGTTTTGCTGAGCCACACGTGATGTCAGAGGGTCTGGAGTTTGACGCCAGTCAATGAGGATCAAGGAGTTCATCAGCCGCCAATCAAACCTATGTCCTCGTCAAGGGCAGATTTGTTTTGGGAGATAATGTAACTCCAGAAGTTAAGACTTTACGCTTTGCAGGACAAACAGTTTCTTTGTACCATCTGCTGTATTAAAACACAAGAAAACCGCAGCCTAAAGAATATTGCCATTTATAGGAAAGAGTCTCAATGACTTGTGGTTTCAACTTTTAAAACTATTGTAAATAGGATGGGTGACAGAAAAAGTCCAAGCCTCCGTTCCTACAGTGAAACTGTGGCTGTGAACACTAAAGCTTGAGTATTAGATTTCACTCGCTGTGCCCAAACTAAACGGCCTGGCTTTGTGCTCCTACAACTAGAGATGGCTGTTGCGTGCCACCGAAAAGGGTTGTCAAAAGTTGTAATTAGAGGCTCAGCTCAAGATGTGCCAATTGGTTGAAAATACCATGTTGCCACATCAGAGAGAACAAAAAGTCGGAAGTTAGAAAAAATCAGGTCATGCTTATTAAGAGACAGGGAGCCATGTGCTGGCTGTCATCATTATGCCCTCGCAGGGGACAAGAGTTGACAACAATTTCCAAGTACACAAGAAAGTAAAAAGGGCAGAGAAACTTAAATTCCTTTACAGAAATTTTGCTTAATCGCTGCTGTTTATTCATCTATGTTTTGTGTCTGCACACATGATAAGTGCCGTTTTAAACTTAAACTTCAAATATGTTATATAGATTCAAAGGGCTCATGTAAGCCAAGAAATACTTGCAGTTAAATAAATATGTTGCTCCTTTGATTGGAAACATTTTTAACAATCACTGTAATTAGCACTTAAGGTACATAAAACCACAAAAATTTGCCAAAGGTGTTTGGATGAGAGACAAGACAACAGGCAATAATGGGCCCTTATGCACCAGAACAAAAGTCATTTGAGGAAAGACTGAATGAAAAAGTGATTAAAAAATGAAGAAAATGAAAGTAAGATTAAGAGGAGGTGTATGTGTAGATGTTTTTTTCTTTGTCTTACCTGTGGCTCTGCTGCCAGAAGGCCCCGCCTCCTCCTGAGGTTTGCACGCGAGCAGCTGTCTGTGCAGATGTACTGCCTCTGTGGAATGTACAACATTCCCCTGACTCCCATCTCCTGAACCTCCACCAAGGCTTTCCCCGAGTGCCTCCGGCCCGGCACCGCTGCCTCCCCCTAGGTTCCTGCTACCATGACCCACATCCCATCCCTTGCTCGGCCTCCTTTGGGGCTCTGCTCGAGGGGGAACCAGCAGCCGAATGGAGGGGCGGTGAGAAATCTCTGGCTCCTCATCCTCTGGGATCGGGTTGTACCAGATCTCTCCTTCATCGTCTGCGTCATTCTCCTCGGCTGGGTCCACACTCCGAGGGTGAGGAGACACCTTGGCCTGACCCACATTAACCTAGATTTGGGAAACAAGAAAAAAATCTCAGTTAACCTATCATTCAGCAAATGTGCTTTCACTTGCCTGCTGAAAGTTAAATGAGAAGATTTATAACACTCTAATGTATGTATGATTAATAGGAGAACCTTATTAATAAAATAAGAGGACCTGATTAGCTAAGCTTAGCTTAGCTAAAGAATGGAAACAGGAAGATAGCTATCTAACTCTTTTGATGGGTCACGAATCCACCTACTAACTCTTCTCAGACTCCCATATTAATATGTCTTATCTTTTTAATGTATAAAGAACAATTGGTTAGTTTTGTAGGAAAAACATTGGACACATGAGCTGTAGTTTTTACATGTTGGTTTTTACTGTTTCCCCCTGCTTTCAGTCTTTATGTTAAGCTAAACTAACTAGCTACTGGTTGTAGCTTCACTTCCCAGACATGAAAAAGGTATCAGTGCTTCCTTGTAAATCTCAGCAGGAAAGTGAATGAACATGTTTCCAAAGTCTTGAACTTCTTCTTGTGAACAGACAGACGTCGAGGCTAACCTGAGGCAGGTGCAGGCGGACCGGCCGAGACTGGACTCCCCCTGAGGGCCTCAGGTGGTCTGGAGAAGGACTAGGAGGAGGTGGTGGCTGATGGGAGCCCTGGCTGCTCTCCTCCTCAGCTCCCAGCATTCCCTGCATCTCATCCTTGGTGCAGTGATTCTTCCCAAGGGAACTCTGCTGCAGCCAGTTGCGCTTCTTGGAGACTGTGATGGTGGTGAGCGGTGGGCGCCACGATGGAATCTCATTGGCACGGCCCCCCTCCCGGCCATTAGCACAGGGGTTTGGGACATTCTCAATGAAAGCTGATGAGGTAATAGGAAAAAAAAACAAGTGTGAGAGTTACAATTCATGCTGGTAGACACGAACAATTCATTTGATTGGCATTAAAAAAATAGCTTATCAATCACCACCATTGCAGCAATTATTAAAGTAGAAGACTGAATCTGATGTTTAATCTTAGACTATTCATGTCCTGTCAAGTTGAAGAAAACATCTGTATCAAGAAACTGCAGGCGAGGAAACACAAAATCAAAAAAAAGGGCCACGTCTCTGCTTTGCCTCATTTCATTGCAATGTGTTTTGTAACTTTTGGATGAACTGTTGTCATTTTTTTTCTTTTATGACCCAAGTCAAACTTTCAATCACACCACCACAGTCCCCTAAAGCACCTCCCCCCCGTTTTGGGAGTATGTCGGCTCTGAATTCAAAAGAGATCGCAGGGAGATGGAGGGATTTAGCACATATATCTTCCATCGAAGTAACATGGAAAAAGGAAGAAACTACTGGCATTACAGCTGTGAAAATAGAGCAGAGAGGGGAGGGTGTGTGTGTGTGTGTGTGTGTGTGTAAAGGGGGTGATGATAAGTACAGCCGGTGGCGATGTATGCAGGGAAAAGGACAAATGATAGAAGTGGTGATGTGGTCTATTAATGTCCCATAAAGAAAGCGGTTAAAGGGTCCCTGCACTTGGTGTCTTGATGTGTTCGTGGATGTTTTTTCAGTCTGAAAGCGAATGATTTTTGTTTCCCTGCACATCAAGAAACACATTTGCGAATCATCTGACTTGCTTTTTTTCACAAGATTTGATGAGCAGATGCAGCCAGAGAAAAACAACCTCTGAGGATGTGTGTGTGTGTGTATGACGGGGGAGGGCAGGGTCTTGCTCTGACATGTACAGCAGGCTCGTGCAGAAGACTGTTTTGATCCTCAGCAGGTCCCAGACGAGCCCCTCCACATGCTGTAATGACAACTTCTTCTTTCCTTGAGGAAATGCATTTTTATGCATGCCAGGCTAACATCCACCAAATTATAGACTCGGGAAGATTTTTACTTGATGAAATTGAAATCTAGCGCAGGGCATCCAAGATGCGTATGTGTGACTTTGCTCTAAAAAAAGTGTGAATGAGTCAGAATGAAGTGTAAAAGTATTTTCTTTGTATCATTAATTCAGAGCAGTCCAAGAGAAAAGAAGAAAGGTACATTTAAAAAAAAAATTAATTTACATAACTTCTTCTCAGCCGATTTGAACTTAGGTCATTTTTTGTGGTTTTAATTTTTTGCCTGGTTGCTTTTATTGACAAAGCCCTGAGAGTGGCACAGAGAGCAGAGGGCTCCACTGGGATTTACTTTTCCCTGGAAGTCGACTATCCGAACATGCTCTCTCTGCTCTCCTTTGGCTTGTAAGGCAACTTTACACAGCAACTGTTGACTCACAGTTAATATTGCCATCTCCGGAGCCTCAAAACCCCATAAACCCCAACTTTCTTGAACTTCATTTCTTAACTTACCGCTCAGTTTTTCTCTAGTGAAAATATTATTAAGTATGAAATGAAGTGGGATAAGATTTATTCTTTTAGCATTGCCATTCTTCTGTGTTCCTGCTTATTACATAAGGTGCTGCACAGTGTATAAAACAGCTTTCAGTGGCAAGAACGGAGTCCACTTTTAAGCCATTCCTAATCTCCCAAAAAATAAACCCACACAAAAACAAGCCATCACAGAACCTCTATCATCCTTTGATTTTAATTTCACACCTGCCAGGATACAAAGAGTATCTTTAAGTATTTCTCTTTTCTGGCTTGTTTTAGTTAAGGAAGCTTTTCTACCAGAAACACATCGGAATGACCTGAGCCAGCACCAGGTTTGCATTAGCCTGGATTAGGGCTGATGCTGTGTTTAAGGGCCTGGAGCTCAGTGGCTTTAGCATGTGCCAACCGCGGAGTGAAGGGGAAACGTACAGCATGTTTCTGGTGATATACTGAGTCCCATGAGTTAATGTGTAGGCCCAAGCAGGCTATAATAATCTGCTGTGGTCTGTTTTTAGCTGTTCTGGTCTGGAGTTCATTGTAACCCTTTAAACTCCGATTACAAGCAGTGTTTTTACATAAAATCTACTAGAGAGAATCTCACACACAGTCGAGTACATTACAATGGTAATTTCTCTAGCCTTGTTTACAAAAAAATCTTGAAAAGACTTTAAAGACCAAGACACATCCAAAACTATAGGCTCTTTAGCCTATAATTGATACTTAGCAAGGGTAACTCTTTTCAACAGACAAACTACATCAAATGAAGGTTAACTGAAAATAAAAAGACGCAGGTAAAAAAGTCCCTTAAAGTCACAGTAGCAAAGACTACAAATGAATCTAGAATGGAACATTTAGGAGACAAAAATATATAACAATCACACACTTGTGGATGAGGAAGAATGAAAAAAAACTGTAAGAAGAGAGCCTTATTTTGAAGTAGAATATGTGACAGAGAAAGAACTTCTTTCAGGAGAGAGGTAAAAGTTTATTATGAGTGAGCCGGAACCAAAAAACTGCAGAGTCTGCCACCAACGCACGATCAGGTAACGCGAGACTAAAGAGAGGTGAGATGTGCACAGAGTTGTTGTCAGCATGCCATCTTCTTTAAGGGGTCTTTCATAACTGTAAGAGGAAGCGTGTTCCGACACGAGCAGCATTCCAGACCACAGCTCCAGATTTACAGCCTCGCCGCCGACTACTTCCACTGTCACACTCCTTCACATGGAGTAACGCAGAGCAGCAGAGGCAGCACGACATGGGTTTTGACTTTAAGAAGTGACATTTTAGCCATTTTGACTGGTGTCAAATATCAAACCATCAGAGCTGTCTCTAGCTCCTCTCAGTGTCTCATGTTAGCATATCAGTAAGTCTTTGTTTGACAGCTTTTTATGTAAAGAGATACTTTTGATACTAGCAGACAAAGTTTGGGCTGCAGAGTCAGCCTAATGAAAAACAGATAATGGAAACTCTGAGCCTGCTTTTCTTTAAAATAATCTTTAAAGTGCAATATACGCACTAGTTAGCGAGAGAACTGTTATTAAAAGATAAGCTGTATCGAGGGATGCACCGTATGGATTTTTTCCTCTGATCTCGATAAGATAGCCAGTAATTTTCCTTGTTTTTTATTTTCAGAAGTAGTTCATAATCTGTATTTTATGCACGAGGGTAACCACTGCAACGATGCAGAGTTCAAAGACAGACGATTTAATATTCCAGAGCGCTGACCTAACCAAATCTAAGTGGCATCATTTCTCTTTAATCCTCTTGAAATCTTGCAGTATACGAGCTGCAATTTGCAGTCATGTTGTCTTCCTAATGTTCGCTGTGTGGCTCTATCCAGAGGCAGCACTTTGACTGCGGCCCTTTATTGATCAATGATTTATTGGCACCAATGAATATCATGCATCCCTTGCAGTATCTCAAGGTGTTCATGGAAAAAAAATTCATTAAAAAGACATTTTCTGGGACAATTTCTGAGAAAAAAAGAATTAAAAAACCCTGAAGCTAAGAAGACACACCTTGAGTTTTTAGACACAACAAGCATTTTAAAGACCTGTCTTTGCATTTTTCACATTATGAATCACTTTTAAATAAAATAACTAATAGATTAAACAAAAAAGTTATCTGCAGATTAACTGACACTGAAAGTGATCACTAGTCGCAGCCATACGTTCATAAAGTGGAACTCAAACAAACATCTATTAACTGAGACCTTTTAGGTCAAAATATATATATTTTTAGATGATGATTTAGTTTGAATTTTCACTTAAGCCAGCTACTTTTTTACCACTTCAGAGCACGAGTAAGAAAACAGCTCCTTTCTCCTTTAAACTCAATGCCAAGCGAAACAGAAGACGTTGCTGAATTAAGCTTTCATAATGGAGCCAACACAGGCTGGCTCTCTGTGCTGCCATGGCATGAACATGATGTGTTCAGGGCATGAAAGACCTACACCCTTGACCTGAAAGTAACAGATGGCCACAGTACTTAATACAAGGGTGGACAACTGAGGAGAATATTGAGAAACAGAGTGAGGAGTGACATGGATTTGTGTGTGTTGCTAAAAGGAAGCCAAACTTAGAAAGAAAAAGCTTATTTCCTGGATGTGCTGGTGTGAACAGTGCCACGTGAGCCTGACATTAAAACTAATTATATTCATGTCGAAATCTTTTGAATGACTAAATGTTTTTCTCCTCTGAGACAAAGCACTTGATCCACTTTCCCATAGGCCTTTCTTTTCTTTCCTGAATTCCTTCAACTTCATACAGCCTCTTCTTCTGATGAGCGCAAAAAAACACATCAGCTAGTTTTTTCTCCTCCATACAGACAGCACTTTGTTGTGTGTACAGAGATTCAGCCCCCTCCTTCAGAGGAAATCTTTTGCTGTGTGCCATACATTCCTGTTGACGCTCATTCATATGAAAATGAGGATACTCAGCGTAGATTTTTTCTTTTTACACCAATGCAAAGCTGTGCTCGGTGCATCACATGTCAACACATGCATCCAGTTGAGGCTGGTTGGCAGCACAGTCTGCGAATGCTGATGCCCCTTCCTCCTCAAAACTTTGGCTTGAAACCTGAATTCTTGTTGCTTTTGAAGCTCTTTGAGTACATCTTCTGTCCCATCCCTTTGTGTCAGTTAGAAAAAAAATGATAAAAAAGCTTCAGGGGAGGGACTTCGTAATCTAAAAAAGGCACAAGGACTTTGTGTGACCCAATTAGATCCATGACATTGGCAAAAGAAAGAAAAGGTCAATGACAGACCCTTTAAAACTTTGTATACAGTAGCTCCTGATGACATGAAATACATCCAGTTAGTTTTGCTGTTTTTGCACACACTATCATGAGACTCTTATATCTCACAACCCATCCTGGTATGAATTCTGATGCCTCATGGCGGTCTTTATCAAATGATCTGTCTTTAGAGCTAACTATGGCTGATCCCTTTTGGTTGATTGGTTGGTTGGTCAGGCAGGAATATATGGGCGCGATATGCTTCTGTCTGACCATATTCCCCTTAACTGACAACTGATGGTATTACTTTCATATGCTGAACTGATGTATTTTATACTTTTCTGATAGTTTTTTTGTGTGTTATAGTCAAATATGTGTGGGAATATGTGACTCAAAACACGTGTCCCTGTTTTTTTGATACTAGTATGACTAATAGGCGACAGATGAGACAGAAAGTCAAAACACCCCCATTCCAACAACTTTAAAGTCATTCAAACTAAAAGGAGACTGCAAGACCTAACTAACTGAGCATTTACTCAAATTCAAGCTAACAGACACCACATTAAAGAACCAGCACAAATCACAACATCTGAGAAGAATGAGAGCTGAGTAAAGCTTATTTTAATGGCACAATATGTGTGAGTTTCTGTGAGTTTCAGTAGCTGTTTAAGCTTCATGATAGTTTGATAACAGCCGTCCATGACTCTACTTCAAACTTAGAAGCTAAAAGCTATGTTTTTTGATGTTTTAATGTTTATTTTGTAGGCTGGCCTGTTGAAATTAGCATTAGCATGCTGAGCAGCTAATGTGGCGATGTTGGACTAATGTTGCAAAATTGAGGGACAACAAAACTGTGTGAGTATTCAGCATCATTTTAAGCCAATTAAATAATGAGATAAGTAAATTGGATACTGATAACTTTTTATTCCCTCTATGTCTCTTTTTGTGGAGCTTTATGTTGCAGCACCAGCATTTGAAGTATGTAAATTTAAAAATAATTTATTTTACAGACATACCCTAAAGTTAACAATAGCTTTTAGGTTATGTAAAAACAAAATGGTCAAACTGCAGGAATTCATTTGTTTGGCAATACTGAGTAACTTTCACTGGCACCCATGTAAATCTGCCAGGTAGAGTTCACTT
This sequence comes from Acanthurus lineatus, assembly GCA_029814665.1. NCBI lineage: Eukaryota > Metazoa > Chordata > Actinopteri > Acanthuriformes > Acanthuridae > Acanthurus > Acanthurus lineatus. The sequence goes on along the minus strand of JAPZDV010000021.1, from coordinate 8,673,568 downwards.
AGTGCACTGTCGCACATTTAATTAATCTAGAGAAAACATGCAGATATTATTCCCCCTTGGAATAATAAACTGATTGAGGAGAAGACAGATTACACACGACAAAGTTTTTCTTTGGTTGATTTCAGCCCCGAAGCTGCAACCCTCCACAAATCTGTCCAAGTACAGACACATCGGAGAAGACACGTGATTGGACATACCATCAGCTGAGTGTTTATGTAAAAAAAAAAAACAAAATACTCTGCAGCTCAGTAACAAGTTATTTGGCACAATGCTAAAACCAGACGCCACATCGTTCTGACATGACCTGACAGCAGTTGAGGAGGCTTACATTACACCTGCATTCTCATCTCATTCTGTATCTACTTACAATCTTAATGTTGAGCAACACTGCACTGTGTGCCAAATCCTGAGTCTGTAGGTAAGGTAACAAGATCTGCAGATCAGCATCTCTGAAGCTGATTGCTGATTCATACACCTAATTTGTTTAATTAGTGCCAAAAACAAAATCTAAAAAAAAAAAAAACAAAACTGTAGAGCACAGACTTCCGAAAGTCACTGCTTCATGAAGTGCATAACTTCCTTTAAAACAGCATTTTGTCATTTTTTTGTCATTCACTTTGTTTATTGCATGAATTTGGCAAAGACATTAAGGTTCATTTCATAGACGTTCTGTTGAACTTTAAGACAGAGCCACATTAGCTTTTCCTGCTGTTTCATGCCTTACCTCTGAGTTAAGCTTGGCAGCAGGAGCAGCTTCCTATTTAACAGATGTGAGAGCAGAATCAGTCTTCTCATCTAACTTTACAACATTTCTTATCACAAGTGTCTTTTCTTGTTTTTTGAGGGGAAACAAAAAGGTTTTTCATTAATCTTTCTCCAAATTGTATCACCAGACTCGCAAGACAATGATCTTCCTCTTACTTTAAACCACGCTTTAAAAAAAACAGAAATAAAAGAGGAGAATATTTGCCTCCTGGGAGTGGATCTCTTACTCTTCTGTTTGTGGTGTCTACATCTCAGTCTCAATATCAGCTTTGACCTTACACCACTCCTTAGTGTGGCCAAAACATTATGCCTGGATACTGCCTGCCTGCCGGCGAGTCAATCCTTTGCCACAACACAACATTAAAACCCTCCTACTGCAAATACTAACATGCATGTACACACTAGAATGCACAACATCCTTCACCCACACATACATATAAGGAGTGACATGCTGGGGGTAATAACCAACAAGATGTTTTTACACTAATTAAAAGACAAGTCTGGACAGAAATAAAATTAACCGCAGTTTAATTAAGCCAATATTTTTGCCCTTTGACTGTACAGTGAGGTTTTATTTCCAAGAAATTCTCAGGAGGAACATGACTATTTTTAGAAAGTCAGAATCGTATAAATATTTGCATAAATCCAGAGAGGAGCCATAAACTCAATGAAGAGTTTCAAGCCAAGACAAGCAATTCACTGGAGCTTTCCGGAGCTTTGGCATTTCTTTTTTTTAAATGGCTCTTTGTGAGGCGCTGAGAGGCCCACAGGGGCAAGATAAGCCCGGCTCTGACCTTAATAAATACTTAATCGCCCTTCATTTTGTTCATTCATGGCAAGGAATTAAGTGACACAACGCAAACAAGTTAAACAACAGGAATGGCATCCTAAATATTCAATCCAAAGTCTCTTTAAAATGCAAGTTACCATGGAGCTGTCTAGAGCAAACGACTGGGGAGGAAGGCAACATGACAGCCCAACCCCCCCCAAATGCTCTCAAACACACACACACACACGCATGCACACACACACTACCACAGAAAGTAACTGCAGTGGCTTCTCTCCTACTTTGGATTCCTTTGGCCACAGCTGTGGAAAAGTTCAGTGGCTAGGAAAAGAGAGGGAAAAGCTGTGCAAAATGGGGAAAAAATGAGAATCAACAAACTAAAGAGGAAAAATTTAAAAACTAATATCAAAAAAAGTCGTATCTTTACTCCAGCTATAGGAAGGAAAAAGCTTTAGATGTAAAAAAATTGGAGCTGTGTCCAGTTGAGAGCAGCTGGAAGTCAAACACAGAGGCCTTCCGCTCAGCAGCCTCACAGATCATGCTCTATTTCTAGCAGCACTGCACACTGACAGTCAACAACAGCCTGCGCACATGGCAGGCCATCTATTTACTCTGGAAAACACTGTCAGAACAACACACACACTCCAAAGCACTCACAAACACACACACAACCACACACAATTGAACGCATACAAAGCTATGAATGGTACAATAAAGAGGTGGTGATGTGTTTTTGATCCATACAAAGCAATTCCATTTGTTGCTGAGCAACAAATGTCAATACAAAGTTCTCCACACAGACAGTTTCTGAATCCTGTTACTGAGCTCACTAAGTGCCTTGTTTGCAGTCAGACTGTAATTCATTTAGTACAACCACACACTATGCATAATCAAATGATAATTAAGTTTACATGTAATTGGATTTACCGTGGGTTACTGTCATTGTGGGGTGTTACAAAACAAAAATTAAAGTAAAAGGCAATTAAAAGACATGTAAGAAGTGAAGTAATGGACTTTGTGGGGACATTTCCTCTAAACTACAGTCTCTGAGGTCAAAAATGATATTTTTTTGAGAACTGGAAAAACTGCATCAGCTGAGGAGGATCGTGTGATGTGATTGAAAGCTCCAGAATAGCTACTAACTGGACCTGGTGGTGAGTTTCCCTTATCCCTAATCTTTAGGTTGCATTTTAAACACTGAAACAAACTCATGTGTTTCAACTCAAAAACATAAGTCAGTCACTAGTTACTTTCAGTGGTTTTATGATACAGATGTTTTCCTGCTGTTGCACCACATCACAGACAGAACTTCAAAGCACAATCAGAAAATCATTTTGTACATAATTGAAAGTCATTCACACACAAACCCCACCACCAACATCATGAAAAGCACCACTGCTGCTAGCGGAGGAGAGTGAGTTAGTTGTTACTGAACTACACTGTGAGTGATTCCGACCTAAAACCTGACGTGCCATTAATTTAGTGTTAAAATGCACCTAAATTAGTGTGAAGAACAGAACCCGCCACCGGTTAGAGAATCTTAAAAGGAAAGCAAAGAGGTCTGAGGTGTCTCGTCCCTTTGCTTTGCATCCTGAAGAGAAGGAGTGCAGGGTGGACCGCCACCAGACGAAGTTTACTATGAGTGGAGGAGGATGACAATTATCAGACGGGAGGAAGGAGGGTGAGAAGTCTCTGATTAAGAGGATCCACGGGAGTTGAGGCCACTCTGTGTAGCCGTCCTACCTGGCTGCTGCTGCGGTGGTGACTTGATTGGAGGTGACTTGGCCCTGACAGATTTAACCCCTTGGCTGGATGTCTGGATAACTGGTTTGCACCCACTGACGTTAGCCTGTAGACAGGTGTTGCCCTGGCTTTGGCCTCCGCCGCGGGGCAGAGATGAGCCCTCAATGCGCTGCTTCATTTCAGAAGATATCAAACGCCCCTTGTGCATCCACTCTTGCATCTTGTTGACAGTGACACCATGCCCTTTGTTGACAGAGTTGGCCCTCTGCGCTCGGACTCTGGTCAGCTCATGCTTGTTGCCAGGACTCTGCTGCACTGATGCATCAGCATTGCTGTCTGACGAACCCGTGAGGCTGTTGACCGACCCGCTGCTCTCATTGAGCTGCCCGCCTCGAGCTTCATCACCGCCAGCATCTTGAAGCAGCTCATCACTGCTGATGGCATCATAAAGTGCCTGAGATTGTGACAGCTCGCCCACTTCTGGGACTTCACCCTGATTTGTCTCTGCATGGCCTCTCTCCCCACTGGTTTCTAGACTCTGTGCTCCAGGGGCCTGAACACAGGATAAGGGTCCACCTGGATATCTGATAGCTCCGTCACTAGCGGAGCGCAGCAATGTGGGTCTTAACTTAGTCAAAGACAGGTTCACCATACTCTTACTATTAATCCTGCCGCCTTTGAAGCCTGAATCCTGGTTCCCAGTGAGGCAAAGCAGAAGTGAGTCAGTATCAGACACTTGCTGAGGGCTGTGGTCGCCTCCTGAGGACCAGGAGTCACTATCCATGTTTTTGGCTGACAGCCTCGAGCACAGGCTATCCCTAGAGTGACTACTACAGGAGGAGGTGGCCTGCTGCTCAGTCAACCCATCGTTAATCTGTTGTACATCCATGTTGATATCATTCATAGCATTGATAAGAAGATAATAAGCCTCTTTCAGCTGGTTCCTAAGCCTATCCGTTTCCTGGGCACTGTTACTGTCATCAAGCTGCCCTTTCTCAAGACCAAGCTGAGACGGTTCTACCACCTCTGCTCTGTCATCATCAGCTTTTGCTCTAATAGTTTCATAAAAGGGCAAAATTTCATTGTCATAGTAATCATCATCTTCACTATCTAATGTGTATCTGAGTGAGCCCTCTGTGGCGCACAGGGATGCCATGTTAATATCGCATATTTCTAACTCTGTAGGGAAAAACGTGGGGCTCTGCAGAGCCCCCGCAGTCCCTCTAAGGTCCCCTGCATACTCGGGCCCATAGCTTTCAACATCTCTGATTAAAATGTTTTCTTCCGTGTTTCTTGGATACACTAAAGCGGCGCCGAGGGGCGAGTCTGCCTCCCAAGTTTGGCTGTTGTCAAAAGTCCAGTTAGCGTTGTGTTCATGTACAGCCACTACAGTCCCTGCCATGTGCCGGGGGTGTCCTCTGTCTCTGGGCTCTGTCCCATCACTATCGGCAGTACCAACCCGGCCCTCCGGAGGTTTACCGACACCGGTACACGGTTCTACCCTTCCTCGGTACAAAACGTGATTTGAATTGTCCCCAAACCCGATTGAATCCCCGACGCTGCACTGCCGCGGAACGGAGACGAAGTGTTTTCTCTGAACATGCGGTTCGCCGTGCGGGACCCCCGCCGATAACGTGATCCTGCCACCGGATCTCGGCCCCTGGTGACTTCGATCTCCCTCCCTTAGCACATGCCCCCCAAGCTGCACGGCTCTTTGAAGTGAGACCCCCAGGAGCTCCTCATTAACCCGAACCCTGCCCCCTCTGCTCCGCCGCTCCTGAGGACTTGCGCCGGCCAACTCTTCTGAGCGATTCTCCCGGACTACTACAACCCCCCCGGTTTGCACCATCGCCCCATCAACACACTTCTCGTACGGACGCATTCTCTCTGTCGTGCAATCCAGTCCAGTGAGCAACACTACCGGGCGAGCCTCGCTGGAGTCTCGCTGCGTTTGCAAAACTTTTTCTTTACCTTCTCGGCCCCCATTTGCAGCAGCAGCAGCAGAGCCGTATCCACCGCTGACCGTCGCTCCTTTCTTGGATTTCTTCCCCCGGAGTTTCGCTAGTAAAGTCCTCCGCAGAGGATCAGCCATTCCTTTCTCTTGCCCCCTGTTAATTCCTCCCGGTTTCTTTCAGCACGCTGGCTCCAGAGGGAAAAGACCGAGTGGGTTCTCCTCGCTCGCCGCGGTCAAAGCTCGCCGGGCGGACGAGCTCCTCTCCATTCTCCGCTGTCACCTCCGCTCTGTCGCCTCACTCACTCCTGGCTCTCTCTGCTCAACTGCACCACATCTCTTTCTCTCTCTCTCTCCCTCTCTCTCTCTCTCTGCTCCACACACACACGCACACACACACACACACACACTTTACCCTCCTCCCTCTCTCTTTTCTTTCTCTTCTTTTCTCTCTAGCGCCTCACCTCACCTCCTGCTCATGTTTGCAGCTCAGATGTTTGGAATATTTTCCGGGCTCAAAGTTCAGGGAACTTGCACGTAAATTAGGAAAATGACATACAAGCTTAAAACTAGACTACTCTGAGGATATAAGTAGGTACTTAAAGTTGTAAAAAATCATTTGTATAACAGCTTTTGACTAATAATTCCACAAAGCAAATAGGCCTACAAACACATTTCATTTTCTCCACTCATCTACTAACAGTTCAGTTCAATACATCAGTCTGGCCTCCAGGAAGATATATTGGTCTGTCATGGAAAATTCCTTTCGGTGTTTTTCCTCTCCTCGTTATTTAAAGTCAATGAACATAGCCTTTCAATAAGCCTTCAATCTGAAGTTAGACAAATTCAAGTTTATTAAAGATTATCTTGGTCGCTAATAAGGTTGCTTTTAAAAGACCATGAACTTTTCAATAAACCATCAATCCTTAAAACATTAACGGTGTAATAATTGAGAAGTTACAGGGTTTTCATAACATGCATATCATGGGAACTGACAGGTTTGTCTTATGAATATCTTAAAACTGATGTGTTTTTGTAAATTATTTATAAACCATAAATCAAGCCAGTTAATTATTAATCGTTTAACGGCTCTAAAAAAGTTAGGGTTAGGATTTAAAGTACTGCTATTACATTTGAGCTTAAACAACAGATATCAAGTAAAATAAGATCCCAGATCACAGATGGAGACAGATGGATGTTAATGATCTATCTATGCATCTTATTTGTAAATGATACTGAATACAGCATCATGATTGGCAGCAGCAGTGAGTATTCCATCTGCAGCTGAAAGGATTAGTCAATTAATGAAGTGATCTATCAACAGAAAATTGATAAGCATCTTTGTGGATATTTATTTTTCAACAAAAAACAAAAAATACCATGAAAATAGCTCTTTAATGTAAGGATTTTCTTACGATTAAAAAAACACTGAAGAAGTGGCATCTTAGGGATCATCAGAGAAGATAATCGACAAAACCATAATCTATTGATAAAATACCACAATATTAAAATACTTAATTAAATGTCATACGATAAATAGAATTTTGCAACATTTTAAAGTGCAAACACATATGAAGGACAATGGTGGCTTTGCATATCATCAGCATGCTTTCTTTTAAGTAAGACAGGTGTAGAAATGTTCCATTATATGTCTGATACCCTGATCGATTTATGTCTGGATATTGGTAACTGACATGCAGCTCTAGATTCTCTATTGACATTCAATGCATACTTGTCCCCAAAACGTGAATTAAACTCAGTTGGAGAGCAGTGAGTCGGGACTTCAAATGACCACCTTCACCGTTAGCTGTGAAGACATTTCAGCAAACAGCAGGGACAACAACTCTCATCATCTCTGGGGAGAAAATATGCTTGACTGTCTGCAGAAAAAGGAAAGAGAAAAATGTTGGTCCCAGCCAGAAACAATAAGAAGGAGTATGATAACCTGACAGCTCTGAATCATGTCTTAGCCTTTACAAATGAGCAGGATTTGCTGTGTCACGAGGAATTTGTCTTTGCATGGTTTCATCTTCATTATTACACACACATGAAGGCTATTTTTTACCCTCCAATGGCAACACCAGCCTTAAAGCCCGGCCTGCTTCATGATGGATCACTGGTGATTATCAGGACTGACACTTTTATCTGAAGTGTATCTTGAGTAATCCTCTCCTCTTTGACCTTGCATCTAACCCCTGTCCATGCTCGCAGTACAAGCCGCGACTTTAAGAGTAGCGGGGACAGCGGAGAAAGGAATGAAACATACTTCACTTGAACCTTAAGCCATTTGTTTGCTGTTGCCTCTGCTTGGAATGTGCAAGAGGACGAGCTGCTGAAAAGCTGCAGTGGGTGTAGGAGTGCACATGCGCTCTCAGCCTCTTTTTTAAGGCACACGTACTCTATACCTGCACACACTCCTCTCCCTCCCAGACTGATGTGACTAACTCTCCTGACATAACAGTGCCTCTCTTTTCTAAGGCACAATGTCTACCCACGATGGAGCGCGTGCATTGTCGGAGCCATTCATCCACAGGGCCCCAATGTTCCACATTCACCCTCCTCCTCCCACCACCACCACCACCACCACCACCACTACCCTCAGTAAAACATGATAAGCATCTGTTACTGCTCTGCAGGAGCCGAGTAGGCCCTGACGCCTCCGCCTGCCTCCCCATCTGACTGACTAGACCCTGTCTGGGCAGTTATTTACAGGTCAAAACCTGCAGGCTGCATAGTGGGTCTGTGCTTATGAAAGAGAGAAAAAGGGAGAGGGTGTTGTGAGGGAAAAGAGGATAGATATATCAGCAAGGACGCAAATCTTTGGACCAGACAGAAGTGTTGCAATAGTTCAACGCATTCACTGCAGGGCACGGAGCAATGTCTTTTTGACAAATATGGTCTATTAGTGCAATTTTTACACTGGGAATGTCTTGCATTCCTGAAAATATGATCTTGTTTTGCTGTATCTTTAATATCTGCAGCTATTTAAAATATATGCAGTGATGGCTTGTTGTATGTTTGGCAAAAGAAAACTAGGTTGTAAGAGGCTGTCACATATAACCAAACACAAGTTCTGTACTCAAAGTGTTGGGGTACTTGTGCCTTAATGAAGAGGGTTCTAATTTTTCTCTTAATCAACACAAATAAAGATATTCATATACAAGTTCTTAAAATATAATGAACTGTGATAGATTTAAATGCCCACAAATATGTTAATCACTGAAAC
>JAPZDV010000021.1:8653890-8664996 GCA_029814665.1 Acanthurus lineatus | reverse complement strand
GCAACATTAAAAAAAACCCAGTGATATAAAACATGTGCAACTCACAGAGGTTATGACATGTTATGAGTATTTCCACTCTCTGTTTTCCTTAAAAACCTATTTGACTCACTCAGCCAGAAATGTATACAGGTAGAATAATTTGTGAAAGTTTATGCACATTACATTTAGTCACATTTGTATACTCCTTTCCTCACTGGTGTTGTTGGTGTTAATCCAAAAGTTTGGACAGGCGACAACAACAGCAACAACTACAACAACAAAAAATGTACTGTTTCCTTAGACAGAATCACAGATTTGACTGTGTTTGAAAATTGATGAAAAAAATTGGGATAATGTAAGTACACAACTCAACAAAATACACAACCAAAACATAGTTGTTTTTCATTTAATGTGGAAATGTTACATATTGTAAGTTGAAATGAACACAAAATAAGCACTTGTCAAGGGTCCTACATGCTGACTCAACAGAGCAGGAGAAAACAAGGAAGTTTGTCTCCTATTTCTATTTTTCTTTCACTAGTCACTTGTGCCCTTTGTGAAGCCAGTGGCAGAACATCTGCTCAGCTGGCCCCAGTTCAGATGGCCTTGCCCAAGAGTGTTTGAGGAAGAAAGCTGTGTGAGTGTGTGTGTGTTTGTGTGTGTGAGTAAGTGTGACAGAGAGAGAAAGAAAAGTAGGGAGAATATTTATGTGTATGTGAATGCATTGCATGTGCACGTGAGTGTGTGTTGGGATGTGGGGCTCTGCAGCTGTTGGGGCTCTCCTATTGTTCCCTCTGACTCTCTCTGCCCCGACCCCCTTTTTTTCTGCACACACTGCAACTAAATTTATGTTCTTTGACACAAGCCTTTCTCTGGGTATAAATTAGGTGGGATGATCCCTGTCAGGGGAGCATTGCCAAGTGCCTGCAGCTTTTTTTTTTTTTAATTGTCGTAGCTATTCACTTATATCTTACTCTTTAGAACATATTGAAAAGGAACTCTAAATGTGCCTCACTGTATTCCATTCACACAAGTGTTGTGTTAAAATGATGGCTATATAGGCAGGTTTTGAACAATTCAACTTAATTTTATGGAAATAAAATAAGGACTTTTGTTCCCATAGAAGGTTATCATTTATTGGGCTGAAAAACCATTCATAGAGCAACTGAACAGTGAAACTCATGAAATATAGGGTCCAGGTCAAACTAACCATGTCAACCAAATAAGGGTGAATAAGAGGTTTATATGAATACAAACACAATCAAGGTGCAGAGGCAAACATTATTATGACCCAAACCACCGCTACATAACATCCAAACTATGATAGTGGGCCAATATCAGATATGAGGTTATCTGACTGGTGTAAATGCAATCATTCAGGGTCTGAATTGGTGCAGGCAAACATCATATCCTCTTGTCTGGAACCCAGATAAGCTCCCATCTCATAAAACCTGACTGAGATAGCTTGGATATTAACCTAAATCTTCTGCTCTTGTTGACAGAGACGTCAGTGACAGGTTTGTGTAAAGATGCACAGCAAAAATAATTACCAAGTAAGGCCCTCTGAGCTGTAGTTTCTGTGCTGAAGTGTCTCTCTGAGGCACACACAGTGACTCATGGAGGCTATATTGAGCTGTCAAAGTCAGGAAAATGATTTTTCATCCTTCCTTGGCTTTTGCGTGTTGTTGAAACTCTGTTTTGGAGACATCCACCACTTTTACTGGCTCTTCACCTTAAACTGCCTCTCACAAAAGCTGGAAATAGTCACAACAAGAGCAAAGCAGTTATTGATCAAACATTCTCCAGTCAATGATGCCTGGAGGGACAGCGACTTCACCAATAACTATGACCAGAATGAGATAAAAATAAAGGAACTGGCCTGCATCTAATCACTGGTTTCATTAGTCTGATCTGTCATTTATACTTTAGCTTTTGAAACCTTTATGTCTTTGTTATCAAAGTATGTACAGACCTCAAAATAAATGGAGCAAAATAACAAAACAGACCAGGTTACGGGGGCAGCACATAAGTTTATACATAATAAACCCTTTGTTGTGTGTAAACTAATGTTGTCCAGTTGTTATAAAACAAGTCTTCATGTCCTAAATACATAATTTTAATGTATTATTTGATTCCAATATTATATCTTTATTTTACTGATTAATTTATAAAGTTTTAAACTATTAATTAAGAAAAGAAGGAAGAGGCCTTTTTTTAATTTTTTGAAGCTTCTTGCAACATAGTAAAACTGCATTTTTTGTCAGACTAACAGTGAAATAAATACAAAAATATTGATCTTATTGAGATATAAAACAGTGAAAAGCATCAAATGTGTGACATTTGTGCTCTGATGTATGTTAAAATAAATAAAATTAGTATTATGACAGTTGATGATTAATAATCTGCTGTTCACTTAATTGATTAATTGGCCAACATTTTCAGCAGTACAATTATAAATGGATTTTAATTGTTCAGGAATACATTTAACACAATTGGTTGCTTGTTATCCATCTGCACCTCCACTGAAAAGCAAAAAATAATGAGGATCTCTTACAGGATCTGTTGCTCTTGTGCACATGATGGCTGAGATAACAGACTCTAACCAGATATTATCTCCATTACTGACCAGCAGTCAGGTTTTCCTGACTGCCACTGGCTGATTTCTCCTTTTTTTGAGACAAAACACCTCCATGCGCACAGACTTTGAGTCTGTTCCATATCCTTATCAACAGACAACCTTCTGACATGTTTATCATGACAAGAGGTCAGACTGCTTGTCTCTTGCTACTTTTCTCTGTCATCTCTGAATGTTCTTGTCTCTGAGTGCTTTCGTCATGTGATCACACTCCAAATGTTCCACTGTACAAGTTTATCTCCACGTTCATACTGTCTGTGTGGAAACTAAGACACTGTGCTGCCACTGTATCACTTGCAAGTGTTAACTTTGTTGCCAATTACAACACAGTATCTCAAAAAAATAATTTTGTTTGAAGACATTTATCTTTATAATTTATTTTGTTGTCCTGAGGTCTTTTGGGCTCTGACCTCTTCTGTCTTCTGGCTGGTGATTAAAATTTCCACATTTAGAATATTTCGAAATTTTCTCATGCTGGCATTTTTGTGGCGATAGCTCTTCAGTGTATTCAGATTATATAACTGTTTCTATTTGAACAGGCAGGCCCACAAATAAAGCACATGATCTAGGTAATACCTACTGTGAGTTTGACTTTTCAAATAATTTTATAGTAGAAAAAACAGTAATTAACAACACTACACACGCAAAAAGTTTCAAATTAATTGAAAGATTAAAAATTAAGTTTGTGTCCGATTGCTTCCTTCAAACCAAAATTTGTAATCTACTGCCATTATTTTGCAGTTTATCATCTCTAGTTCTGATCTGTCATTTGCAGCACAATAAGTATGTTGTCTATTGGTCTTTTTCTTGTCTGAAGATGTGATGAGAGCATACAGATGTTCTTGGGTGGTATAGAGAAATGTAGCTTGTTCTTCAAACATGGGAAACCGTTTGGAAATATTTAAGTGCAATCAGTGGTCAATACCACAATGCTACTACAAATTACAGTATAACGTTACTCTCACTGTCTTTTGGAAAGTTTGACTTCTCGCTCAATGTGAGACCAAGAGAGAAGAACCCGTGGTTTATAGAACATGATCTCTTCTGGCCCAGCCAGTAATTTTGATGTTTTTATCTTTTCTGAAAAGACAAGATTTCAACACAATGTCAGCCATAGTTATGCTTCATATTCTTCTTATCTGAAGTGAAAGCTCAAATGACCGGTTAGAGAGATCTGTTTGTCTCCAGCCAGGCAGAGGGGTTTCTTCTCTGCTGAACATCTGTTTCACACAACTGCTGGTGTGAAAAACAACTGTTTGCCTCAAGAAAACATGCAGGAATGCATGGAAAGAAGTCAACAAAGGGGTGTGTTGATGTGAAAGCAGTATCTTAAATTTGTCCAAATTGATAAATGTAGATTGCAGCCACAATAGCCACATGGCTTCAACCTGACTGAAAAACATTTACAATCACTGGATGAACTGACATGAAATTTGTATAAATATTCATGGTTGCTAGATGATAACCCTAATACCCATCTGTTTCTCTAGCGCCGCCAAGAGGTAGACTGGTTTCCAATTAAATAACTTGATAACTCCTGAATTGACTATTGTTAAGTTTGATAATGAATGTCCACAGGAAATAAATTCTACTGACTTTTTTGACTGTAAGTTAATATGTTGTGCAACATTTAACTTTTACATTCACTTAGCAGCTGGCTGAAGAGACTGCATAGCAATTCTGCGATATGCGAATTTACTTTCCAAATTAAAATAAAATGAGTGTTTTTTTATGCACTGGTCCATTCAACAAAGCTGCATCTGAAAGTGTGTTTGCACGTACAAAATGACACACATATTATAAGGTGGTGAGAAACTTAACATTATACTAAGAAATCTGATGATAGCTGTGATATATTTTAGAAAAATTATCATTATTAAATAATTACATTTCATATACTCTTTTAAAAGAGCTAATGGTTTGTTGTGTTCTGTGTCAGTTAACAAGTTTCTAAGTTTTTCTGGTAAAGAGAATGAGACAAAAGCAGCCTTTTCCCTTGTTCTAGCTCTGAGACTTGCAGCACCAGACAACCAACAGCCAGGACTAAATTTACATACAAACTGTGACATTGTGCTGACTGTGTGAAAATGTCATAAATCAGATACAAGCAGCTGCAGGCAGGCAGCTCAAGTAAGGATCCCTGAATACTCAATAGCCATCATGAGGTCTCGACCTGCCAGTAAATGTGTCATTATGATAAACTGTTAGTGTGATAGACAGTTTCTATAGTCCTGACTGGATCAGGAAACAATTCTGACTTATTGTAAATCCTTTGCAATTTAGTTAATAAGCGACAACAGGTAAGATCCTCTAGGTGACTGCAGAATGTAAACCATGGAATTTAACTCTAAAAATATAAGAATTTGATTGTAGTTAAAACAATCAGGAGCTTAGTGACTGATGCCCTGATTGTTCCAAGTGTAACATAAGAACAAGATGGTCTCTTATTAAATAAAGATAAGCTCAGCCATGTGTGACATCTAGTGGGAAGGAAAAATGCTTTGCCTCTTGAAACATGATCTCTATAAAACAAAGAGGCTACAGTCCAGGATTGCTGTAGATATCATGTAAAAGAATATAAGACCACAAAAATACACTCTACCTAAGCCTGAATTTGTATTGTTCCGTACGATTTTAAAAATAGATGTCTTCATAACATCTTTTTTCTAGGAAATATCCAGCTACACTATTGACAGCAAAGTTAGTAGTTCTGAAACACTGATAGATGTGATCTTACTGGTCATTGTTCATACAGTTAATACAGAGAGAGTTATTTGTTCGTAAATATGGCTGATAACATCAGTCTGCAGCTGCTGTTGTGCACAACCAGATACACATTTCAGGCAAGGCCGGGCACATACCTGGAGGCTGGAATTTTATCAGAGGCATATTTACCACTATTTCATGTCAACCCGCAATGACAGATAGGCCAGGAATTCCTCTGATCACTAAGCTGTTGCAAAGTGGAAACTTTTCTTTTTGAGGTGCTTGGAAAACTATTATATTTGCTCCAGTGGTTATAAAAGTTTTTAAAAAGTAAAATGGAAATGTACACCCTCTTAACAAATGCTAATAATAACAATTTAGGACTTTGTTTTTCAGTGAATGTTGTGGCTGACAAATTTTGTGAAGAAGACTGTTGGCGCTGTTAAGCACAGGTTGTTACTCAGCTTGTTTTTAACAAGCATTTTGTATGTTTTTGAAATTTCAATATAAAACAGCCATTTAGATGAAGGCCTTTATGCTTTTGCCAGGAAGATGCCTTGGATCTTCCTATTTTAATTCTTGTGTCTCCCATCAAAGAGCAGCTTCATTTTACTTTGTTTGAATTTCTGTGCTCTCCTCTTCTGGAAAATTTCCCATCTCTTTAAAGTTGTGTTTTAACTATTTTCAAATGACTGACAGAAAACTTTCTTTTTCATGTCTGAATAGTTTTTGTTGGATAGATAACACTGATAACAAACAATTAACTCATTCTTTTACAAAAAAGTCCGAATTGCTCAAAACATCCTCTGACATGTTACTTAACATATCGGAAGTTTTATTTCACACAGATGTAAAGTGTTGTAATACAAGGTACATGAAGCTGAGTAAACAGTCTTGATGCATCAAGTATGTCAAGAGAACTGAGATGACACAAACTTCCAAATAAAAAAAAAACTTTTTCCTTGACAAACTGTACACACAGACTTCAGTTGTAATGTGCATACCCAACTTTTACTCAGAGTGCAGCAGACTTCACCACAAACAAGAAGGAAGAGTTTTCTAGTGTAGCTCAAGGGCGACATCTAGTGCCCATAAGCAGGAAGAGCAGGTAATATTTAATAAAAATGTGATCAACAGATTTACAGTCATTTTAAAGGAAAGATGATGTATTTACACAGCACAAACATAGCCATATTTTATGATGATTGAACATTTTACATTATACAATACAAACACTGAGCAATAAACCACCACAGCCAGACATGACTGTTGTCTTATTTCACTAATTAAAAACAAGGTAAAGTCTACTACCCACTAATTATAGCCTTCATTGCTATTGATATGATAACAATTTATTCATCAATTGTTTTCCAAAGACTCAAAGAGAGACACAAGGGCTAAACCAAGAGCAGGCAGGTTAAAACAAGTCTTATATTTACCTTATATTCTACACTGCATGTTCAGAAGTAAAGGCCTGGAATCACACCTAATGGCTTGATAAAGCACTGAACATGTTGTAAAGACTGTTAAACACCTGGATTTTTCTTTAACTTTGGGAAATAGTCCACAGGGATTTATTTGGTGAAAATTTTACATCTGGACCGCAACTTATTGTACTAATTTTAAAGTATACTGGCAGCCCTTTGAAAACAAAACAAATATAATATTGCAAATTATGCCAACCTAACAAGGTAACATGTCTACGTTTAAAACATACCAACAGCTGAGTCATTGTGATAACATCTGTGACTGTTCATGGTCGACGAAAAGTGTTTAAATAACAAACAGATTCCTTGTTGCAGGCAGTTCAGGCCTCACTCGATCTTTTGCCTGAGGATTCTTTTCTCCTCCTCTACGAAATTCTTGTCAGAGGTAGCTTGTCCCATGTCCCTCTTCCTCTTCTCCTTCTGCTGAAAGGTCTCCACTCGACGCTTCTTGGCAGACAGGCCTTTCTTATCTGATTCTTCATCTGATCAACAGTAGAGTGGGTCGGTTGGGAGGAGATAGTAGAGATGTTTTTCTTAATTATTTAACATTAAAATGACAACAGACAGAGGACAATGAATTGTTTGATATAGCCCTGTGTAAAACATGCAAGTTGGGGTGGTTCTTAGTCCGATTATAAGCAGAAAAAACATGGTTAGAAAATCCTCTCAAATTACATCAAAACAGTGTCCTTGTTTATGTTCACTCAACCCACTTGTATATCATTAGTGCAGGTCATTTTTTGAAGCTTTAGTTGACCAAAGGTGCAAATCTCTTCAAAATGACACAATGCTGAGGTTTGTTTGATATACACCATCTAGTATATGTTTAATTGCTCATCAATATTCAACAGAATTGGGACATGGTCTGTTCTGCTCACTGAGCAGATGTGCTTTAAAGGTGAGGCAAGCTGTTCTTGAGAAAGGGTTAGGGTTAATTAGCTTCAGAGACTTAGTTTAAGATGCTGTAGCTGATTATTGAGTCTCATTTTCAGGTCATTGGTTTTGACAACCTACAAATAAGATGCAAGTTTTCAGAATGCTTACCCCATCTTTAACTGTGTATATGTCGAAGGCCTGATTTTAGAAAACACCTAAATAATATGTGCACCATCTGTCACCTTTATCCTACACCTTCAAGATATCTAAACATGGTCAACACTAAGGAGTAAGTTCGGACAGTGTGATACTGTCAAAGAACCAGTGCAGTAATAGTTAGCAGACTTATGCAAGTGGAAGTAATTATTTTATTTGTCTATTCACTCTAACAAGGGAGTAAAAATGCACAACTATTGCTGCACGGCAGGACCAACCTGAGTCACAGGGCTGCTCCTCCTCTGCAGGTAAGAAACGGGCATTTCCAGTGTAAGGCTGTGGTGCATCTTCCCCGTTGTCCTCATACACATTGGACCACTTTATAGCCATGTCCATGCCTGGAGGTGGTCCTTTCTTCTTCTCTGGTTCTGCAGCGTAGCTCTCAGGAGGGGGTACAGCATTGGTCTTCCATGGCTTAAACTCTCTGGCAGGCTTCAAGTAACAGAGGAAAACAAATTATATAAAAAGGCTCAGGGATGTAAAAATGCAAACGCTCTTAAAAGTTGATACACTAGACTTCTACAGATCAAGACAGAATGGAAATATGTCTGTAAATATGTAACATTACTGGGTTTACATAATATTTCAAATGTTTCCCATACAATAAGAGCATTAAGATATAGACAGAAACAACACTATGTTGTAATAAGAGCCAGGCACTAATTAGAGCTAATTTGCCCACAAGATAGCAAAATATGCTATGCTGCAAAATACTGCTAAAGAAATGAATCAGTCAGTTACGCAATAAAAACTAAGTTCAGTATTATCTATTATAAATAATTGTCCTCTTAAGTCACTTAATAAGCCATGAAGTTGCTGGTATTAGCTTTCCAAATGAAGGCTGGTACTTTTTATTTATGTGTAAATTGAAAATGTGTGGGTTTTAGAATGAGCTGGACAACACAGCAATTTCAAGAAATCAACTTCGGTTCTGGGAATATTTTTCACTGCTTTATACTAATAACTCTGCATGGATGTTATGTTAGGGCAGCACATCATACAATTCTAATAGTAATAATAATCAATACATTAATGGACAATGAAAATAATATATTTAATGCAGCACTAATACGAAATATTTTCCGCAGGCAGTTGCTTCGAAAGCTCTTTAACTAGCTACATGGCTATCGGCTACGAGCATAAATCTCCTCATCTCTGCCTGAAATTAGTTACGAAAATCGGCCAGCTGGGGTGTGATGTTTACTAAACTATCTGTGTACTATCAACACTGGTTAATGGCAACCACCTGTCTATCGCTATCTACCTTCGATTTTTACCTCTTCCGGAGCTTTGACCGCGAGACTATCCCAGTCTATTTGCTTATTCAGTGGATTATACAGAAAAGCCGGTTTGGACACAGAACTAAACAGCTCGTCGGGTTTGGGCAAAGGAGCTCCACCGGCTGATCGTTTGGTCCCTTGCTGTGAGGGCTCAGCTCCGCTTCCTGCAGCATCTGTCCCCGGTCTCCTCTTTCGACTGTCCCCTTCCTCGTCGGAGTCGCTCTCATCACTGCTGTCGCTCAAATCATCGTAGCTTGAGAAGAAACCTAAGGAGCCTGAATTCTTTTCTTCAGCCATTTTAAAAATGTCTCTAGATTTTCTACTAGTAAACGACTGTAGAGGTAAAAAAACGAAAAGGTATTAAAGACCTGCGGATCTTAATAATCCCTAAACTCCATTTTGAATCAGCCTCCAAAATAGTCGTAAAGCTTTTCAATCATGTCGTGACGACTGTCGCAAAGATAATTTATTAAAGGAGCAGGTCGAGTAAAACCAAAACACATGGTAGACAAGACAAGATAATTGTACTGCTCATGCTGGACCAACATATTACACGGTTTTGCAAACGGCAAACCGCTGCTCGGTAGGTGTCTATAACTTTAGAGAGCATTATAGAGATATTAGTGTCTCATTGTGTTAGGAGTAGGCCTACTTGGCAGCAGGACTGGTCGCTGCAGTTGCTTGATTTTAGCCTGCAGGTGTCACTGTTAAACCTTTGCATGTATCAAGTTTTATTGGTTTCAAAAATAAAAATCATCGCCTCATCCAAGGGGGGCCTAAGGTACAAGTGAACAGGGTGCCTTTTGGGGCCCCTCTGACCACCAGGGCATTAGAAACTTTTGGATTTTATCACTATTATTTGTGTAGGGTATGTGCAATGATATTTTTTTTATTACTATACCTATGGTATTTTATCATTCAAAACACAGTTGTGTGTTAACAGAATATTGCTGGTTTGACTCCTACTGGCTCAGCTGTCAGAGCTCAGCTATTGTCATAAATGTCTGACAGCCATCTGTCATAGTATTACAAGGAATATCAATGATGTAGAAACATTTTTATACATTTTAGTTTTTGCTCTCAGTTCAGTCCCTGAATATTTTTCTCTCATTTTCAGCAGCTTGCGGTAGGTTTTACATGAACATAAGATCAGTCTGAGGAAGAGATGTAAATGTGTCATTGGAACAGCATCAGAAATTAGCAGGGGAACAGAGAAAAGTGTCCCCAAGAAATCTCAAAATGTCCCCGAAAACTGTCACCTATGGGCAAAAACTATCCTCAAAATTCTGATCATTAATATCCACCTACTGTTTTTTAATTAAATACCCAATTTCCATATTACACTGACCACCTAAGAGTGGTCACCAACAATGATTTATAAACAAAAGAGAACAGAAAAAAATGAGCACATGCACACACAGACACACAGGCTGCTGGGTGTGGCGATGCACAATGGACTGGTATGTAATTAAAAAGACAACGTTTCCACCTGCCCCCACCCTAAGTGACAAGCAGAGTGCCACGACGTCTTTGATGGCCTTAATGAAAGCAGACTTTCACTGGATTTCAAAAACATGAAGGTTGTGTCTGATGTCACACAGGAGTCGTCAGTCAGTGTGCTATTGACAAACCTCTTTATGGGGAATCTGCTTCCCTCGGCTCTCATCTGGATAACTTCCCGACCCGCAGCAGCCAATCAGATCCCTCCTGCATGTGTTGACAGGGTAACAGAAGTGCGAGGCTTCACTGATGCCCAGAAGGAGAAGTACTTCAGGAGGAGGTTCAGTGATGAAGATATGTCCAGCAGAATCATCTCACACATCAAGACATCCAGGAGCCTCCAAGTTCACTTGTGCTTTAGGCCCCCATTGGATGAGGCGATGATTTTTATTTTTGAAACCAATAAAACTTGATATATGCAAAGGTT
>JAPZDV010000021.1:8639930-8653790 GCA_029814665.1 Acanthurus lineatus | reverse complement strand
CCAGAAGGAGGAGTACTTCAGGAGGAGGTTCAGTGATGAAGATCTGTCCAGCAGAATCATCTCACACATCAAGACATCCAGGAGCCTCCAAGTTCACTTGTGCCTTAGGCCCCCCTTGGATGAGGCAATGATTTTTATTTTTGAAACCAATAAAACTTGATATATGCAAAGGTTTAGCAGTGACACCTGCAGGCTAAAACAAGTCTACTGCTTTGTTCATTTGAGCATTCAGGAGTATCTGGCTGCAGTCTACATGCTCCACTGTTTCACCAAGAGGAACGCAAAGGTACTGGATGGTTTCTTGGGAAAATACAGAGACTTAAACCTAAAATCTGTGTTTGAGAAGATTTTTAAGGTTTTTCAAAATTATAGCCTGGATGACTTTCTAATGGGAGCAGTGATGCAATCCCTGAGAAGTAAAAATGGTCACCTGGACCTGTTTGTTCGCTTCCTTCATGGCCTCTTACTGAAGTCTAACCAGAGACTCTTAGAAGGCCTGTTGGGTCAGACAGACAACAGTCCAGAAATCATCCAGAAAGCCATTGACAACCCGAAGAAGATCAACAGTCATGATGTCTCTCCTGACAGAAGCATCAACATCTTTCACTGTCTGATAGAGATGAATGACAACTCAGTACATCAGGAGATCCAAGAGTTCCTGAAGTCAGACAACAGATCAGAGAAGGAACTCTCTGAGATCCACTGCTCAGCTCTGGCCTACATGCTGCAGATGTCAGAAGAGGTTCTGGATTAGTTGGACCTGCAGGAGTTCAACACATCAGACAAGGGACGACTGAGGCTGATTCCAGCTGTGAAGAACTGCAGAAAGGCTCTGTGAGTTCAAATGTGATTATAATTGACTTAATTCTACATGTGTTTCAATACAAATGTCTCTAGGATGATTTTTGTGTTCATAAATGTGAAGTTAGTCCACACCACTATCTTCTATAATCATCGGTCTTTCCTTGGTGATGGATACAAATCCAGCATAAAATCTTCAGGACTGCAGAATTTGTTATGAAACTGTTTCAAGACCTGTAATTTCTCACAACAGTCTTTTTTTAAAAGGTACTATAGTGTCTGTTATGTTTCTATGATGTGTCTTTGTGGAATCACCCTTAATTCGAGATCTTTTATCATAGCTTTGGTGCAGTGATTGCTGTCATCAGTTATTTCATATGAAGGGCTGTCCGTCTTTCCATTTTCATGGTCTATAGAAAGGTAAATAGATAAATAGATTTCACTGTCAGCTGCTGGGATGGCCAGGTTCATTCTGCAAGTGAAGGAGCGCTGAGTAGGTTCAGTTCAGTGGAGAGGGCTTTTTCAGCAAGCTCAGGGAAGAAATTAGATAGTTGAACTTCAGCTGAGAAAAAAAACATACCCTTCAAATTATAAGTATGCAACCCTACATTAACAGATTGACATAATAAGATGCATCAAAGATCCACAAGAAACACAAGCACATGCCTGGGGCAAATGCATGTGAGTGCAGTTACAACTTGCAATGATTTTGCAGCTCATTAAACATCATGTTTAAAAAAACTGAGCAAACACAAATCACAGCAGCATGTTAATCGAAATATGAAACTTGTTTACATTTCAGTCATTTGGCAGAAACTCTGGTCCAAAGCTACAGTTGGTGGCTGTGGTTCATCATGTTGCTCAAAGATACTTCGACTTGTAAACAGGAGGAGCTTTAGTTTCACACCACAAACTTTTGATCAATGACTGACCAGCTCAGGCTGAATGACTGACCAGTTGAGCTACAAAGGGTCATGTTAATGGATCTTGTGATGCAAAATGAACAGTCAGTTTTTTATGATAAATTATCAGATTTGATAAATCTTTAAGTTTTACTTTTCTTGTCATCATAGACTTCATGAATGTGGACTCTCAGCAAGTCACTGTGAAGTTGTGGCCTCAGCTCTGAAGTCCAACCCTTATTATCTGAAAAAAGTAGACCTGAGTGTCAACAACCTACAAGATTTAGGAGTGAAGCTGCTGTGTTCTGACTAGAGAGTCCAAATTGCAGACTGGAGACTCTGAGGTCAGTTCATATGTTTTTGCACTTGCTCAGCATAAATCCACCATATTAAATCAGTTATATAAGTTTTAAATTTCTTTCTGTTCTCTTATTTTCTGTGTTAACTTGAGTAAAAATCACAGTAGCTGTCCTTTATTGTTTGTCAGTCAAAACAGTTTTTTGATCCTTAGTCTCTATGTGAGAAACCAGTTACTGATGAAAACCTCCAAATCACCTCCTGAGTCCAACTGATGACCTGTGGAAGTTTGTTGACGTTATGAAAGTCGTGATCTAGTTACCATTAGTTTCATCATTTAAGTTAGTCGTTTAAGTCCCCTTTAGGCTGTAGAGGTTGATAGGGCCACAAGCCTAGCCGAAGTTTACCAGTTTTCTGAAGAATGATAAAAACTTTTCTGTATCACCATCTGTTACATGCTACAATATCATAAATTATGAGTTAAACTGGCTAGTATTTCTAAAACAGAAAAAAAAACCTTGATGATTATTCTAGACTTGACAGCTCCTTGTTATCAATCTGTGATGACATGAATAAATGTATAAATGTTTTGCTGATATTTAAATGATGTCCCTAGAAAGCTGACATGATGATGCACAATAACAAAATGACACTTGGCTCATTTTAGGGAATATCTCTCTATTAGAATATTATTTATTCTATCATTTATTTATATCATTTGTTCTTTATTCAGATTGAACAGCTGCAGTTTGTCCGAGACCAGCTGTGATTCTTTGACCTCAGCCCTAAAGTCCCACCCCTCCCACCTGAGAGAGCTGCAGCTGAGTAGCAACAATCTGCAGGATTCAGGAGTGAAGCTGCTGTGTGATTTTCTGGAGAGTCAATACTGCAGACTGGAGACTCTGAGGTCAGACACCGTTTCTGCATCTGTGATGATGGGACATTTGTGTCAGTAGTAAACTGCAGACACTAGGCTTACTTCACTAATCCATACTGAAAATTTTCATACTAAAGTCTATTTTCTTCTCCAGTGGTTTAGTCCATTTATTGTGGCAGAAAAATGTTGTGCTTTACATTTTAAACCTTCATAGAACAAGAAAAGTCTACACTGGATAATAAACTCTGAACCTGTGAAACTTTTGATCATTTAATAATTGACATGTTTTTATTAAATGAATTAGAATGATTAAAGTGATCTAATAAATAATCTGTGTTTCAGTTATCAGGCAACACATACATTCAGCATTTCCTTTTTCCAGCATTTCATGAAACTATGATGCTTTTACCGACTGAAGAGTTTAAACTTGTTTCAATGACTTTGTTGAGCCTATAAGACAAATTGTTGGTGTCTTTTGTTTACCTTTCCATCAATTTATGTGATTGTTATTTGTATTTGGCTACATAGCTTGAGTCTGTATAGATGAAGCTGCTGGTGGAACAAGCAGAGTTGAAGGGGTGAAGTCACTGTGTCTCCACTTTAGTGGCAGCACATTGTCATTAATATTAATGAGAGCTTCTCTTCACTTTTTGTATTTTACAGTTTTGAACCTGCATCCTTTTGGGTTCAACTGTTTGATGTTTCCATTTTGTAAACTTCTACAGTCTGAACCTTCTTCGGCTCTAAACAGAAAATCATTGATGAATTTCTAGCAGGAATATTGTTACATAATTTTTTCTTTCCTCAGATTGAGTTGGTGCAGCTTGTCAGAGATCAGCTGTGCCTCTCTGGCCTCAGCTCTGAAGTCCAACCCCTCCAATCTGAAAGAGCTGGAGCTAAATGGAAATGAGCTGCAGGATTCAGGAGTGAAGCTGCTATGTGATTTTCTGGAGAGTCCAAATTGCAGACTGGAGACTTTGAGGTCAGTTCACTGACTCTGTTACTTTTGTAGACCTTTAATATTTCAATTAACAATTGAAGCTAATTAATGGTCATTCATAAATTTTTAGATTTTCCTTGTTCTTTTTTATATTTTTTAAACTCAATTTAGTCTTTTCTGTCTCTTAAAGAAACTGTCTTTAAGAAACAGAAATGTCCACTGTTAGTTGTTTAAGTTAATTAATGTTTAAAAATTTTGATAAATGGTCATATCTGTATGCAGAAGGTTCCCTGGACTATGAGAATATTAGTTTGAAATTAGACAAGGATACTTTCTGAGGTAGAAATTTTTCTTTGGTTTCTGTTAATTTTAAGCTTTTTCACAAAAAATTGTCATAACTTATTTTTTGAACCTCTGATTCCAAACTTGACTGAGATCAGCAGCATGTAATTGCAGTTTTTTTTACAATTACTTTGCCACTTGTTTCAGAACTATGATGTCATTTTTCAAAAACTCTTGACACAAAGCTTACCCTACTCTCACACAGTTGCTGGTTCAAACAACTCATTTGATCGTGAGTTCTTACAGAGGGTGTTTCTTTAGATCACCCACATGTAGGACACTCATAGTTTCACTGTTTGTGTGTTTGTTCAGCCATTGGATAATAAAGTACAAAATGTGTGATACATGTTTCATCATGGTGCTACACAAAATGTCACTGTTAAAGGACCAGCAGAGAGAAAACTACAGAGGAAGTGAAATCATTGAAAAAAATCTGAGGATGACTTATAAAATACAAAGCTTTAAATCACAACATCAGTTCCCTTTGAATGGAAGCAACAACCAGCTATGTCTTCCTTCTCTGCCTTCTCCTGCTTGACCTCTATAGTTAGACCACTTGCCTTCTCCATGTAACAGTATCTCCATGTTACAGTATCACTGTGTTGCTGTGAATGCCACACACTTGTACCACAAGGTGAAATAATCAAGCATTAACAAATTGCTGTCAGTGGATCTAGTTATCCCTCCATCAAATTTTCATGATATGAATGTGGGATATTGTTTCCTCAGTTTTCATGGAACTTTGCTTTACTTCAGAAGTAATGCAACAGTTATTTTTCATTTTGAGCAGTTGTATCAATTGATAGTTAGATCAGTGAAATAAAATGAATAGACTGTCATCTTAAATGCAATATGTGAACTGCATTTTGAAATGGTTATACTTTCATATTTAGTTGTGTCATTTTGAACAAGTGATTTTAGTTCAGTGAAAAACGATCTTTGCTTGATGTCTACTATATACAGGCAATTAAAAATAAGCTTTAGAGTTTTGAGAAATGTGCATTTTTGATCACTGGCTGTGAGTTTTGTATCTAAAGTTTTAAAAAACAACAACTAGGTTTTGAAACTAGTGACAAAGTGATTGTAAAAAAATGTTATCTGTGTTTACATGAATAGCTGTATGAATGTTGTGCTAATATTTGGATGATGTCTGTGGAGGGCTGATATGATGATGATGCACAAAAACACACAGAGTCACTGGATTATGCACTTGATTAGGACATAGAAATGATGAGCTACACATTTAAACCTGAACACATCTGATTGGTTTATAAATGTATTTTTATCTCCATCATTTATTTGTTATTTAGACTAAGTTGCTGCAGCTTGTCAGAGATCAGCTGTGATTCTTTGGCATCAGCTTTGAAGTCCAACCCCTCCCATATGAGAGAGCTGGACCTGAGTAACAACAACCTGCAGGATTCAGGAGTGAAGCTGTTGTGCGATCTAGTGATGAGTCCACACTGTAGACTTGAGACTGTAAGGTCAGTTGAGTGTTGGGATCAGTCATTAGTATTGAAGCAATGATCAAGTATGTCCAGTATTCCTTCTTCCTTCAGATAAATAAGTGTGGATATAGATAAGACGTGAAGATGCATTGCACATTGCATTTTAAGTCTACATTCAGAGATTGTATGAACAGGCCTCCAACAAGAATTACAAGGAAAAAACCTCTTTTTGGTTAAAACCAAGAACAAAGAATGCAAAAAAAAAAAAAATTACAACAATTTGTTCAGTCCAAGTAACTACGGTACTATCACAATACATTTATTACATTCAGTGTTCACATCAAACTATAACTGGGAGTCCAGCACAGTTCCTAAATGTTTGAATGTGCAACAACCTCGGCAATCTCACCATGAATAGAGCTTTACTTAGGTGTTTCAAAGTTTTTTCTAAAATCAGTGATGAGCCTCTTTGTTTCTGACATGCCATCCGAGAATATCACTAGGTAGCTGGTTTCTTTACAAAAGCTGCAGCTGTCTGTGTATAGAATAAAAACAAGGGGTGGAATAACACAACCTTTGTTTGAAACCAGGACATCTAATGTTATTCTGTTAACTAACACCTGCTGCTTCCCATCAGCTGAAAGTTCAAAAGCTACAATAAAACCTGGTCAAGTAAATTAAAGTAGGCAAGAAATAAAGCTGGATTACAGCTGACAGTATTACAAGATGTTTAGAAACAGTGGCCCTCATTTAACAAACTGTTGTAGCATCAAATCTCATCTTGAAATGCTGGTTGGCTCATTCAACACTAAACATTTGATCAGTTCATCTTTGCCCCAGCTCTGAGATCAGTCTGATTGAGCTGCAAATCACTGGCTCTTGTTTTAAAGAACCATCATGACCTTTAACATCACATACACTATTATCTTCTCATGTGTCATTTGTTTTGTGCAAATATTTTTATAACAGACTATCTATTTACATATTTGTCATATGTCGGAAGTAGATGAAATGTTAATATGTAATGCTTGTGCTTAAAATCTTTGAAGCAAACAACAGTAAGTTCATCATGAAAGTGAGCAGCAAGCATCTCTCTGTTTCTGCAGTAATGTTACGTTTAGGGACTTAGACCTATTCATTTCCACTGTGTACTTCAGTGTCTGAACAGGACTTAAGTCCACACTGGTCTCTATACTGGATGTGCTGCATCACTGACTGACAGCTGATGTGGGAGTTTCTGTGAACAGTATTTTATGACATCTGTTGTCTCTCTTCTATTATCAGCTGGTTGTGATCTCAGCTAGTAAAGATGCTCTGACTGGGCCACGTCACTGAACTGAACTGCTCTTAGATCAGCTCCACTGTCAGACACAATGTCAGATCCACCATCATCCCTGTGGTCCTCTGGATGTGACAGATTATTATCAGTGTATGTGGACTGCTGAGACTCCTCTGCTCCACATGCCACACGCAACCATCTCCTCCACCTGGAATTTGGATCTTATTTTTCTTCTTTATTCTTTCACATATTTTGAGCCCAAGCTGTCTTAGCAGATAAATTCTGTTTTTGGCATTACTGTAAGTGCACAGTCCATTAAACTGCACACAGGCTGTTTAGATTACTGTGTGAACTAGTGTAAAATCAGTGGTTTACTCTGTTTCTTTTATTGTGCCTGAACACAATCATACTAATTGACAAATTAGGGAGCCCGTGTGTATGGTTCATAATAATAAAAATAAAGGTTTGCTATGCAGTAATTATTTTTACAATAAGCTAAGAAATTTGAAGCAAATAGCAGATAAAATATCTAATAAAAAAGTTAAGAGATTAATTTCTGTTTTATGTGTGCTTCTACTGTCAGCAGTTACCTTAGCTACCTTGCTGCTGTCTACAGCAGTCTTGGCAACTAAGCGGTTCTCCAACCAGGTCGACTCTGTTAATCAGTTTGGTTGTTGTTCTTTTTTTCAGCATTTTTGCTGCACAACATGCATGCTTCACTCATGCACACACTTATTCATTACTGATGTTACTGACAACCACATCTCATTGCAACTTTAGTTTAGTTTGTTGCAATATTCTCTCCTTTTTTTTTACATATTATTTGCCATCAATCTGCCTTTCCCAGTTCCATTGTCATGGTTTTCAAGCAAGGTCGTAACAATTAATTAAAAGTACAGTAGTACTTGCTGTAAGATGAAAGAATAGTACTCAGTACACAGTATAATTACTTTTGTCATTGTTGTATTGTCATTTATGATATTACTGGGCCCCTACCAATGAACTGTATTTTATAAACTTAATTTAAGGTTTTGTATTTAAAACTTCATCTGCAGTAAGTAGAACATTTCCTAAGATTTGGATGAGTAATAGCTAGCAAAAGTATAAAATCTAATTCTGCAATATGCTGAAAGTGAAACATTAAGTGTATAAAATATTGTCATTGCTGCAAATGAATCACCTCAATGCCTCAGTAAATAAAAAAACAAGCAATGTGATGCAGAATACATAAAATGTTGGAGTATCTGAGTTTTTATTGGTTTTCTCAGTGAGCTACAGATGCAGAAAAATGAGTGTTTGCTGCTAAAAGAGCATCAGACAATGACAGCAACCGATGCACAGCAGTGCACATGGAAGGATGTCTGACGTGATTTAACAACAGATACAGAGCAGATGTGACTCCAGCCGGTAGTGTGTTGGTTTGGACAGCCAGCGGCGCTGCTGCATCAAAAATGAGCTGAGACTCAACCATAACATAACCGTGTTTCCGTCTCATCTGCTCTCAGACAGCATGCAGGGAAACATGGTTCAAACCTGTGACATGGATTCAGATAAATTACATCAGCATAAATACAAAGTTGAAGTATGAAAGTATGAAACAGGAAGCACAGACATTTTATTAACCTCTTCAAATCCTCTTTTCTCCTCAAGTTTGCCTCTAAGGAGCTTTTGTGGTTGAAAAGTTGCTGCAGCTGGATTATTGTCAGTGTTGAAGCTAAAACACCAGACCACCATCTTTGTTTTCTTCATTGTCACTGGTTGATAGTAACAAGTACATTCATTTAACCACTGCTGTATCTCGGTACAACTTATACTTTACCTGAGTACATCCATTCACTCAACCAGATTTCATTCAGACATATCATACTTTGTATTGCACTGCACCTATTCATCTGCTAGTTACATTTCAGATACATTTTTAAACACAAATGATCAGTTTTATAAAATATGTAGCATAAGCATCAATCTTCATGAAGTCTTCTAGAGGGGCCTCTCTAATTAGTGTGAGTGAAGACTAGAGGTCTGATCTTTGCACAACTACACCTCTACACTGTCCAAATAGGACACCTTTTAAGGACAGCGGACAATCATCAGCTTGAACACCAAGAGAGAACAGCAAGATATGTGTAGTATTTAAAAGGACAGTTTAGCCAGAAAGTCATTAACATTGTCTGACCACTAGAGTGCACTATAATTAAACAAGTGACAATAGGCCATTCTAAAAAAAAGAAATGAGTAGCTGAACATGAGTACCATCTTGGCATCCGCCTAATCATTGTCCACACTGACACTGACACCTTTTATATAACTATAAAAAAACTTCATATTTACTTTAAATATGAAGTATTACAGTGAAAGTTATTTGTTCCAATTCAATTACATGTATGAGAAGATCATAAGATCTTCAAAGCTCCAATCAACATATAGATCACCTTCAAAAGACTAAAGGACTCTGACCATCACCTATCCCTGGTCACAACACTTCTTCTTATGATGAAGAACAGTTCAAAGAACCTTAATATTAAAGTCTGTCAGCCAGACTCAGAGGGGCCAGTCTTTGCCCCTATGCACAGGTCAAACACAGACTAAAAAACACTGGATAGACTAGGCAACATAAATCTATTTAATAAATTTCTCCAACCTTTCCTTCTTCTCTTCTGTCCCCTCCTTCTGAGCTAGATAATAACAATACAGATGCTGCAAATGAGATGTTTTGCATTTTTTAAGGTGAGCTGCAGGTCAGATCCGGACAAAGATTTACTGAATGTCCAGTCTGAACAGATCCTGAAGGAAAAACTTCATGTGCAGGAAAATATTTGCAATTTTTGCAGAAAAGGGCCAATTTACATCTTGCTTGTTGTGACTGATTGTTTTGCTTCCTCTTCTTTGGCTTTATTTCAATACCGTCATGTTGTCTGCCACAGTAGTAGCTACAGTAGCAGTATTTATTACCACCAGTTGTAATATTAGTAGCTGCAGTTAAAGGTCCTTGTTGAGCAATTTTACAGTGAACAGCGGAACTAAAAGCTGATGCTTATTTTCAACAAATTACTGACTAGAACTTTGCTGCTTTAAATAAACTAAAATATAACCAGAATTTAACTGTGCATTTGATCATCTGCAAGGACTGATTTGACTTTTCTGCAGCTCAGACATCCTCTTCTCTCCTTTTGACAATATAAGTAAGTCCATGATCTAAATTGAAATTTTCATTTCGAGTTTTCACATCGATCACTATGTTTGTTGGTAGGTAATGACACTGTGTCAAGTTGTAACTTCTAAACAGGTCAGAGGCTGCCAGGTGATCAACCCTGATGCTAATCTTTGACAGCAGGACCTGAGAGAGGACAGAGAGGTCAAAATGTTTGACTCTGAACATTGAACTTCTTGAACTTGAAAGTTTCTGCTCTCTAAAGTGTGGTCATCTTTGTTATATTTTTTGCATTTAGATTGACTGATACATGTGTTTTCAAGCACAGCTAATGACTAAAAGAAACTTTCATTATTTTTACACAAGTTCTTTCTTCAATTTCCAAACTGTTTTAACAGAGTAAATTCAGCAGAGATCATAGTTGGTACAATTGGTCTGTTCTTTGGTTTATGTTTTTTTTCTCCATTCCCTACAGAGCCTGACCATGATGTGAGAAATTCCCCACAGAGGTGAAAGGCCACACCTCTCCATCTCTCTGTTTAATTTAGCCATTCATAATATCTGGAATGTCTTTATTTTATCCATAGGCTTAACTCAGGTTAGGACACATCTGCAACTGCACATCAGTGGGTGGTTTTCCCAGTTTTACAGATTCAGCAATGGACAGCATTTTACTTTCTCTCTCTCTCTCTCTCTCTCTCTCTTTCTCTCATTGATAGTAATTTTCTGTAATTAACAATTACAGAAGGCATCATTTATTATCTTGATCTTCTGTGTGCTCTCTCTTCAAGGCACTGGGTGATTCTCAGGCTTTTTGCATCTCAACTGCAGAAATCCTTTTTATTTTGAATAGTTAAACCCACTGTCAACTTTGATTTATGGAACAAGACCTGGTAAATGAAACTAAAGGGTTGGTAATGTGCTCATAAAATCAAGATGTAAGTTTTCACTTTTTCTTTTTACCAACATTCAGGTTAAACAGCTTCTTTATGTTTGTCGCAGCCACTTTTGGCACGTATCAGCTGTTTCTTCCGATGAACAGTTCTAATCTACTTTTTTTTACCCTCATTTCTGATTGGTTGACTTAGTGAGGGAAAGGAATTCTCTTAAATATTTCACATATATTACGTATTTGTCATCATCTCCTCTTAGTACTTAAATTTGCTTGCACTGATGTAAACTAGAGGATTTAAAACAGATTAGCTGCGACCTCTGGCTGATGCCACTGAGGTGACCTTTGACCTCATACTCTGTTGATTTGGGACGGTGACCCTAAAAGGTTAATGACAAGAACAGACATGCTGATGTCAAGATCACTACCTGTATTCAGTGGATGTAGACACTTTCACAGACATACGTTAAGGTTGTTTTGTTTGTTTTGTTTGTTTATTCGTTTGTTTTTAAGAAAACCTGTATAGCCCAGCCAGCATTTTTATATGTGCCACTGTCTGACACATAATCCAGCCTGCAACACCTCATGGCTAACTCTCAAAACCTGAAGACCTACATTAAACTTTTTACAGCCCCCATAATACATTTCAAATACATAAAATGGAAACCATTCATACAGCAAAATAGACATTCTAGGATCACATCACACTTAAAAGCAAGGACTTACACTAAACATACAACAAGAATGTATAAAGTTAGAGACCATAATCACAGAAAGAGGTATAATACCTATCACAAAGGCATAGGTATTCTACAATCCACTCTTGTCACAGACTTAGCGTGTCTATTGTAATTTTCTTTTCCGCTTTATAAAAGTATCAAGAGGACAAACCGTGCAGAATGTTGAAATCTGTGAAATCAAATATTCACACACACCTTCTCTTCCAGCATTATTCAATATATCTACCTATCATCTCTCCTTTTATCTTTTTTCCATATCTTTCTTCATTCAATTTCAGTGGTGATATAAATAACTAGAACAGAACTGAGGTGGAAATAACATGTGGTGTCATGACTGGTTGTTTTTTTTCTTTTCCCCCTCCTTTTTTCCCCTGAGAGAAAAAAATACTCAGCTGAAGTCAAAATGCAACATGTCAAAACATATTTTTTTATTTTTTAAATGGTGTGTGTGCTTGGATTTGCTAAATTTGCATATTCAATACCTCTCTATTTTCATCAATTATGATTTTTCTCTACTCTTCTTCTTTCTATTTATAAGTTATGCCTGTGTGTTCACAACCACCTTTATACCTCACACTACACGTGCACACACAGCCCCCACCACTGCGTTTTCTCTGGTCACTTAACGCTCACAGTGCGATTTTAGACCTGAGAGGTGGCATTCTTTCACTCATTACATTAACTCGAGGCTCTGTTTGCACCGTGGCCTGTTGAGGCTCGTGGCTGGAGGCCGGAACGGGATCCAACTGATGTGGCAAGAAAAGGGGAGAGAGAAAGAGAGAGAAGAGAGAGAAGGGGAAAAGAAGAGGGGGTTGCTTGGAGAAGGTGTGGGCGATCTGGGTCAAAAGGACAGTTTGCGGGCGAGTGGGGTGGGATGTGGTGTGGGCAGGGGTGGGTGTTGGGGGTGATCATCCCCATCACATGTTCCACGGTGTCCTGCAGTGTGGATGGCTGTGGGCTAAGCACACACAGCACACTCAACCCCATGCCCTTCCTGATGCTTTGATTTTCACCGCTCACCCTCTTCTACAACCTGCACAACATGCCCATACAGACACCACAAGCTTGCTCACACACACACACACACTGAGTCCTTGATTATAGTTGGAGCAGTCCACTTATACAAAAATTTGTGAGTGATAGACAGGAAGTTTCTAAGTGTCAACAGTTTGTGATGGAGAGTCAGAATGAAAAATGATTACTGTATGAGGTAACCACACTGTCAGTTTTTAATTATTGGTAGTCATTGTCTCCATATTCAAGTGCTTTAAAAGAGGTGGAGTTAAAAAAAAGTAAAACTTAAATAAATCCCCCAGTCAAACATGCTCTGAATTTTAGCTGTATCAACTTGTCAACACACAGAACGTGTCTCAAAACAATCCATTCTCAGTTGAGGCACTATTGGATGCATTTATGCAATGGTGGTGCCATAGTCACATTTAAAATCATTGTTGTCAGATGCTATGTCTGAGGGCTGTGGCTCTTATTTACATCTTTTAGCTCTCAGCTATCTATTCATTTCAAACTCTTCTTTTGCTGTCCCATTGTGTGGTCTTAAGTCCCAGAAGCATGCAACCATAATGTTTCTTTTTTCTTTCCAGATGTAAATACTCTTTCAAAGTATTGCTCAATAGTTTTCTTGAAAGCTATGCTAAAGGAAAAATAAAATTTTACCTTGAAGTTTTCTGACGGATAAAAGTAAGCCAGTCCCTACTCAACAGTTAACATTTGCTTATTTCATCGAATAGTTGTCAAATCCAGTCTTGTCTATTAATAACAGACAAGAGAGAGACTTGCACAGGACCTAAAGGGGCACCAAAATAAACAGAGACAGGCTACAGAGATTCTATGATCTTGTGAATGAGGTTCAAAGCTGTCGACAAGACAGTGTGGAAGAGCCTCCCTGTCTGTAGCATGTTCTGCACATGTCACAGAAGAATGCTTTGAGTCAACGCCAGCAACATCTACTTTTTGAATGCATAATTCAAATGGCTCCAGTCAATTCTATCTGCCAGTCATCTTCACAAACAGTGGAGGAGAACATAGATTCAAGAATTGATAGTCTGGTTGTAAATAAAGTGCATAAGTTTAAATGAATTCAAATTTATGGCCTTTTCACCAAGCAACCTCTCTGTCAAAGAAAACATCAAAGCTTTATCTACTTAGTTTTCAGCTATTACCAAAAAATGCA